>VZSZ01008944.1:372284-430177 GCA_013398815.1 Ibidorhyncha struthersii | reverse complement strand
CTGGTGACCCCCGAAGGCTCCCCAGCAGTCTGCTCCAGTGCTCTGCGGGCTGCACCCTCCATAAAATAAATGCCTTTTTTGCTGCATTTAAGGGCCATTTCTTGAGCTGCCGGTTGCAGTCACAGGATACCAAATAGCCTTTGCAGCAGTCCCATACAGACCTCGCAGAGCAGCCTGAGCACCCACTGAAGACATCCACTGGCTGGGGATGACACCAGTGGGGTCGCACTCAGGGCTGGCACTCGGAGATGCCACGAGATGCTCAGCAAAACCCACCCAAGCATCCCTGTGCATGCAGGAGAAGCGTGGGCTGGCTGCTGCCTGAAAGGTAAGAGCTAGCGAGTAAATCCAAATTTATTGTTAAATCACTGGGTATAAAAATAATCTGGCGTTTAGAAAGCAATTTATTTATGCTTTCAGTACTTGCTTAAATATTTACGTGGAAAAGGAAAAAACAGGCCACTCCGACATAGGACTATCTTTGTAGAGACGGCCTTTAAGATTAATGGAAGTAAATTAGCCTGATGTTTTATTTACATCCAGCAAAGCAATAGATAAACTCTCCTTGTGATGGATTTTCTTCATTAGTTGGGCGAACGCCTAAGGTACAGCTTTTGACGTTGTTTCTTCCGAGCGGTTAGACAAACAGTTTATCAGAAGAGTATAAAATTGTCAGGAAACGAAACAGATTAATGACCAGTAAAGGGAAGATCATTGAATTTATGATATAAGTAGCAGTATCACTGCAGCTTAAGAAATGCCTTATTAGATAACCAACATGTGCATGCACACAGAAGCACTGACACCCCCTCCCCCCCCGACCCGATCTACCACCCCGGCAGCGGCTGCTCCCCAAATCATCCCTTCTTGGGGGGGCTCTGCACTGAGGTTTCAGCTCTCTCCTCCCTCCCTCCCCTTAGGTCTGGGTTTTATCTATAACTCTCTCATTAGAGCTTGTGAACATATTATTTCCTCCCAATTAAAAACCTCTCAGACTGTAATGGCTTCAGGAAATATAACCTTGTCTTTGTGTCTGCACAGCAGGAATGGTTTCCACAACCTAATTTGGCGATTTTGGCTGCTATTACAGCAGTGATAATCATACCAATAACAACAACAATAATATATAGGACTTCTCCGGTCTTTTGATTCTTTGGAAAAATCCCCCAGCATTAGCGGTTTATGGATCCCATATGGCTCCTCCAGCAATTACCTCTGGAATGATAATTAGCTGTCAGATAAGGCAAACGGCGGGAAGGAGACTGGGAACCTGGGGGAAAGAAAACCTTCCCTGCGATGGCGGAGGGGCTGCGCCTGCGGGTGTCTGAGGTCTCTGCCTCTCCCCAGGCATGGGCTCAGGTTTTCAAGGTGCAGAAGAGCAATTTTGGGTGCACGGATGACTAAGAAACACTGGTTTAAGTGGTGCCGTGAATCTCAGTCTCCGAGTGCTGTTTCCAGCAGGTGGCATTGGCTGGACAGGCTGTCTTTTCCCTACACTTGCCAACAACATCTTAAAAGTTTCATCTCTCCATCGGCAAATTTCAAGCTGCTGGTGCATCAGTAATTCCCTAATTCTCTTGCAGCCTAATCTGCCCAGCTGCCCTTTATATCCCACCACCACCTTTTTCCCTCTGTTAACCATCTCTTTCCAGTTAAAATCCAGATTGTTGGGAGTTGCCGCAGTGTGCTGCTGCAGGCCAGGAGTGTTGGGAAGCAGGATGGAACAGGATGGCCACTTGGAGGGCGACACGCAGCAGCAGATGGGGGTCTGCCCACCCAAATGTGGTCCCAGGCGCTTGGCAGCCACAGGAAAAAGCAACCTTTCCTCTCTACACAGTTTAAAATGCACCATATCAACCACGCAGAGGAGCAGGGATGGCTCTTATCATTTGAAAACCCATCCTAATGACAAATGTGGGGACCTGTCCAGAGGTCCTGAATTTTAGGTGTTCTTGGGAGTGCTGATGGTCCTACCAGAATAGCAGGCTTCCAAATATATCCAAATACTACCCAAAATAGCTCTGGAGGATGAGGTCTCTTAAAGTGGACCTTTCCATCACGCCTATTCATACATGATGTGCCTCTTCTTCCTGCAACACAGAGTGACGTGGGCATGGCGGGGTTTAGTCCCCCCCGAGCTTGCAAATGAAGCATGAGGACAATACCCCAAACCAGGCACCGTTAATGAAGCGATGGAGGTAAAACTGAGGCTTTGACAAAGTGGACCGCATCTGGGTGTGGACAAGCCTTTCTCTCTGGGGTCACCCAGGCATTTGTTTTTCTCTGGTTGATTAGCTGTTGTGGGACTATGCTGGCCCACGACTCAGCTCTCTGCAAGGGGCATCTTCATGGCTCTTTCTGGATTGAAGGTCTAGAATGGCGTGAAGGTCGAATTTCCCTGAATTTGTCTCCTAGAGCTATTTTGGATACCTGCTGTTTTGGTAGGATTATTTCTGGTCCCAAGAACTCCTAAACTTTAGGACTTTTTGAATAGACCCTGCGGTTGTCCCTAGGATGAATTTTTAAATGATACAGCTCTTTGAGCTGTGTGCTGCCAACCAGCAGACCAAGAAATGCCATGCTTTGGGGCTTTGAAATCCACTGGTTTGTAAACAAGGCGAGCCAAAGACACGAGCATCCTCTCCCAAACAAGAGGAGTTTTCCCTCCCTAAACTGCCTCTGCTTGGGGATTTCCCTCATTTTTATCTCGCTCAGCCTCACTTTTATCAGCCTCACTTCTTCTCCTTTTCAAAGCGGAACCAAGTTTTATTCCTCTGGGCCATACCCAGCATCACCAATCCAAGACATGATGCAGGTGCAAAGAGGTTTCTGAGGTCTGGCACACTGGGAACCTCCCTCCCCCCCCAGGGGACCCCCCCACTGCCAGCCTATGGGCAGGGTGCTGCTCGTGCCCCCATGCATGGAGCTGCCAGGCAGTGTGTATGCCTCCAACTTCTGTCTGCTGCTGGGGTTTGGATGCCATGGGAGCTTTTCTCCCCTCCCCAGTCCCTGGCTGAGTTGCAGTTTAGGCAATCGGACTCACCATTTCACCTCCTTTTGGGATGGGAGGCTGTGATTCGCGATGCCCGTGCATGGCCAGGCAGAGGAGGGGCTCATGGCATCCCTGGTGTCCCTGCCACGAGCACGCAGCAGCAGAGGCGAGGAGGAGGAAGGGTAGAGACATCGGGTCTTTTCTTTAAACCCATGAATTTTCTTGACTGATACCAGGAACTAATATTTCAGTCCGCACAGGTGTTAACTCAGCAGATGGGCTGCCTGACCTTTCCTGGGCTGGCTGGAGGTGGCAGCGTGCAGTGATGCCTTCAGAAAGCACCCAAAAGCAGTGAAGGTTTTTCCTGCTAGGTACTCAACCTTGGGAAAGTGGAGCGAAACTCTCCAGGGATGGTTCAGTCCCATCCCCCCAGTCCAGCCAGGTGAATATGGGGAGTTTCGGACTAGGTATAGGAAAAAGCCCATGGAAAATGTGAGTCCTGGTTCTGCATGAAATGGGATGGGATGTGCCCATGCAGGGGGTATTTCCTTGGGGTGGGGTGACCATGGCTCGACAGTGCTGCTGGCCAAGCTCTCTGCTTGAGCAGGCGTGGCACCACCTCTTCCAGTCCTGCTTTTTGGGTAAGTTTTGCTCCACTGGATTTAATTTGTGGCCATACCCTAGCAGGGACGCAGTTTTTATTGCAGGATGAAGCTGGTGGATACAGGGGCGCAGGCTTCACTGCAAGTGTTGCCATATTTTTGCAGGTGTTCGATATTAATTGCCTGTTCTGGCTGCATCAGAAAAGGCAGAGTAAGAAAAGCATGTTACATCCCAGGGCTGATTATGCAGATAAACAATCTGGAGTTTATTGTCCTTGACCTTACTGAAACAAGTTCTTAGCTCTTCTGAGTTAAATCTAAAAAAAAAGGGGGATCTATTAAGCTGAGCAGCAGATCTGGCTTCTAGGAAGTGCATTGAGGTGCTGACAGGATACCAGGAGGCTGAGATTTGCCACAATTAGGACAAATCTTCTTTAGTGTTTTTCATTCACTAGCTAGCTCTGCTTCTTGCCCATAGGAAATAGTCTGGAAGCAGAGAATTTTATTCAATTTAAGGCGATTCAGCCTAATTTTCCTTGGTTTAGGGTTTGGGGGAGAGGTGGCACAAACTGTACGCACAGAATGGTCAGGTTAGGTCAGATCCTTCTTATTTTATCTTTGGAGCGTGAAACCTGGCATCGCATGCAAAGGCACACAGTGACGTGTACAGAAAGGGCTCACGCTGGCCATTCGAGGTGAAGTTGAAAGCTAAGGGTACAGACGTCAGAGGTGTCTCTTCCCTCTCTGCTTCCACTGAAGACCAGAGCAATTTGCTGAGGAGCTGCTCAGAAGCCGGTTGTCACACCTGGCTGGTGACTTCTGCCTGCTGCTGCCAGGTCCCTGCCCAGCTCACAACGGGTTTGCACACCCCGAGTGGTCTTCCCTTCTCCATCCCTTCCCCCAGCTCTGTCCTTGTCCCTGTGTCCTTGCCATCCTCAGCTGTAGGGCAAGAGGGGTCAGAGGTTGGCGTTGGGTCCCCCAAATGGTTACGGTCCAGCTGGAGAGTTAAGATGGGGTAGCTTGCACTGCTTCTTCCTCATCTCAGATGAAAGACACAAAGGTCTCCAGGACCCTTAGCAATCCTAACTAGTCTCAGAAATGTTAAGCATGCAGCTGTGTGCCCATAGTGTATGGGGAGAGGAGCAGCAGAAGTCTGCTCTCCTCTACTGGTAAAGCCGCCCATGTTGGCACAGGCGAGCTATTCGCTGCCACGGACAGCTGGGAGGCTTTGCAGGGTGCTGCAGCTCCTTGGGAAGTGCGAGCAGCCCCCTCCCTCTCTAGCCTACCGTGGTGGCCTGATGAAGGACCTTTCCTGCAGACACAAGTTTGCAAACTCATTTTTTCCCTACACAGAGGAACTATACGGTGGGGTTACCCCACGCCGAGGACTCCTGGCGTGCCTTCAGCCCCTCCTAGCTAGCCCCCAGTGCTAAGAAAAGCAGTTTCTGTGGTAAGGCTGAGCAAAAGCACACCCACCAAACGAAATCCAGCCAGTTCTTTATTAGCAGGGCAAACAGCAGAAGAGAAGCCCCGTCCAGCCGCTGGGCGCTGCAAGCCCTGGGCTGGCGAGCGTTCAGGATTGATTTCAACACCAGCCTCCTGCCTGCACTTCCCACGAATGGCTGGTTTCAGAGCAGAGATGGTGGCTGACGTGAGGATGAAGTGGAAGGGCTGATGGCGGACAGCTAGGGAGGCTTCACCTATGGAAAAGTACTGGCAAGTGGTCTCGGCAACTCGTGTAGGCATCTCGCCTCTCCCATGCCAGAAACAGCCAGAAAACCACTGATGTACAGCACAACCGATCTCCAGTGCTGAACTGAGAGGGGAGTTTGGGGCACATGGCAGTGGGATGCCTTGGTGGCACAAGACCAGCTTACCTGCCCAGCTGCTTTGCTGTGGTCCAGAGGCTTAGGAGGAAGCTTTAGGAAACCCTTTGGCTGCCATTCCACAGCTCTGCTGTTATTCGTGGCCAAATATAATCAAACATGGATGTTGCTGAGCAAACAGCCTTTAAGACTTCAGAGGCTCGGGCTCAGGGTGGCTGAGAGAGAATATTGATGGAGAAATGCAGCCTACCTCTTTGGCCTCGACTCAGCCAGAAATTTAGGCTGAGGCAGACAATGACTGTGGGGGGGTCAAATCAGCTGGTGTGGTCTTGCCCAGGGTTTTACAAGGAGAGGAGGTAACTCATGGGGGAGATGAGGTCCACCCTGCCCGCTGAGTTACCCCCCCACCCCGGGCGATGCTGGCGTCAGCCCTGTTTCACAAGGGCGGTTTGGGGCACACCGTGCCACCAGCCCCCACATCACCAAAGTCCCCCGTAGGCCCCGTGGAGATGCTGGCACCACCTGGGAGCCAAGTACTTTGACTGCGCTCAAATAAGCCTTTTGATAGCAGTGACGAGGCGATATTTGTCCTGCTTTCTGCCTGCACAAAGGCAGGATTAGGACATCAGAAAGTCCTGCTGCTTAATCTTCCCTTTGAAGGGACTTGGAAAGAGAAAGAAAAGAAGGAAAGGGAAAGAACAGAGCTCCGAGAGCAGGCAGCGTGTGTGAGCAGATGTGTAAGAAGAAAGCATTAGGGTAACATGTCTAAGCTTATCATTTGTGATCTTGAGGTGTCCTCAGAGACTCAACCTTCCCTGGCAAAAGCTGGTATTTTTAGCACAAGACCTGAGTCGAAGGCCTCGGCTGTGGTCCCTGCAGCGATGAGACATCCCCCCCCTCCATCTCCAGGCAAACCCCAGGCTCCCACCCTCTCCCTGTGAGAGGGCTCCTTTTTAATTCCTTGCTGCTGTAGAGCACAGCAAGTGAGCGTTTTGCATGTGCCCGGAAGGTTTGGAGGCAGTTGGAAGAGCTGGCTGATATTTGGGGAACGCTGTGCTGGCACACAATATCCACTGCAGTCTCTTCCCTGCCTTTATTTCACAGAATCATAGAATCGTCTGGGTTGGAAGGGACCTTTAAGATCATCAAGTCCAACCATTAACCTAACACTGCCAAAACCACCACTAAACCGTGTCCCAAAGCACCACGTCTACCCGTTTTTTAAATATGTCCAGGGATGGTGATTCCACCACTTCCCTGGGCAGCCTGTTCCAATGCTTAACAACCCTTTTGGTCAAGAAATTTTTCCTAATATCCATCCTAAACCTCCCCTGGTGCAACTTGAGGCTGTTTCCTCTTGTCCTATCTCTTGTTACTTGGGAGATAAGACTGACCCCCACCTCGTTACAATCTCCTTTCAGACAGTTGTAGAGAGCGATATGGTCTCCCCTCAGCCTCCTGTTCTCCAGGCTAAACCACTCCACTTCCCTCAGCCGCTCCTCATAAGACTTGTGCTCTAGACCCCAGTTTCTCCTCCTCTTCTGGAAACGGGAAACAAGCAACATGTGTGGGAGCTGTCTCCGCTTCGGCTGGGCAGGGACTTTTCAAGACTGATCACAGTTCAAGAGGCACAAGAAGATGTGCAAAAGCCCCAAAACCCGGGTGCGTCTGTGCCGGTGGCTTGGCTTTGCTCGCCGGGGCTCCGCTCCAGCCTGCCGCGGGCTGTGTGGAGGGAGAGGCTGCTCGGTTCTTCCCTGCCTCTCCCGCCCGGTGATGCTTTTGCACATTCCCTTGAAAAAAACTATCATCTCATCTTCCCAAGGCGTTTTGATCGCTCTCGGTAGAGACTGCCTTTTTTATGCCTGCAGCATTATCACTTCCCTGCCCCTGCGTGCCGGAGCTGCCTCTTGCAGGGTCTGCAAAGCAGCCAGGCACTGTCTATTTTAACTGCTTTCTCCCACCCCTTTGCCTGCTCTCGGAGCACAGCGGCACGTTGGCAAGGGGACAAGGGGCAGTGGAAGGGCTGGGAAAGAGAGAACATTTGGGTGCCAAGAGGCAGAGAAAGGGGGGAAAGCGGGTACCTGCTGGGCTGGCGGATTCGAGCCCTGGCATGGTGGGAGTGGAGGTGTCAATACAGGCACCTGCAGGGACGTGGGCAATAAATTAATTTCTCTGTCTTTGCAGAGCTACGGCCTTGAAATTCACCTCTTTTATTCCATAGGGACCACTGACTGCAAAAAACAGATGCTGTCTGTCCAGCATGCCTTGTAAATCAGATTTTAATCGTCTCGGGGAGAGGGCTGTCTCCTGCTGTGTGCGGCAAATCAGGTCTGCAGGAGTTACTCTGCAACATTTACATTTCTGAGAGGGGTTAGTGATTAGGGCTACAGCTTCCTACCCAAGAGGCTGAAATTCAATTTCTCCCCCTCTCATAGCTTTCCTGGCTGATGGTGGAAAATGTTTTAGGCCATACCTATATTAATCAGGTAAGTGCAGATCTGGTTTTCACGTCCCAGTTGACCTCCCTCCCCTCCACACTCTCACTGCAGCACATCTGCATCCAGTACATCCAGTCCTCCCATGATGAAGGGCACCTTCAAGCCGGGACAAGCAGAAGCACCTCTGAGATCTGGTTTTGCTCCATGAAAACCAAAGCAACAGATGGCAGAGATGCTGGTGTCCGTGTTGCCGTCTCCTCCGGCGCTGTCAGCGGGCTGATCCACACCAGCTACAGGCTCGCTCGGCAGATAATGCATGTTTCAAGGGCTGCTGGATGCTGTGGTGGGTTACTGTGGGCAGTGGAGTAGAGAGCCAGGGAGAGAAATGGCACAAGGTCAGACTTTGTCTGATCTCGTACAGCCCTTATACAATTCTATAAGGCAAACAGTGTATTCCAATGATAATAAAATAGGCTGTTGAGGATGCTCAAAAGTATAGTGAACTGTCCTTATCCCTTTTTTTCAGTCATTATATATTGAAAAATCATTGCTGGTATTACAGGGAGGCTGCAAAGCTGCCTCTTTGTGAGTAAAGAATCAATAATTTATTTTCTTCTTCCCTCTATGAAAACAATACCATTAAATCATATTGGTTTATTAAAAAGGCAGTACCCCCCAAGCACAAATGACAATAGCTGATCACAGCCTGCCTGTGGGGAGATACAGCTCTTTCATCCACAGCCTCTATGGACTTATTTATCAAAAAAGAGCTTAGTGTGGTTATTTATTATTTATAAACTTTATTTTATTGTTTAAAAACGTGGTTATTTATTAGTCGGCACTGCCAAGTTTTGGCCCCCACAGAGGTACCCATGGGAGGAGAGCAGATACAGCCAGCGTTACCTGCTGGATGCTTTGAGACAAACCTCTGCTCCTTCTCCTCTGTCCTCGCCCTGGGGCTTTGTCAGGCAGGATGGCTTCCCACAGCCAGCCTGCAGCTCACTCACCTCTACCACCTTACATGCAAGAAATGCATCCTTCTGGACCCAATATCATTAAATCACAAGAGGGTGGTTAGCTCGGTCATACCTTGGGATGAGTCAAGTCCTATCAGCTCATGAAAACCCCAAACTCCAGCAAGGAAGAAAATGATGCATGAGACAAGAAGAAAAAAGTCTGCGAATGATCTAACAGTTACAATGACCCAATCCACTAATTTCTTTAATCTGGCAACATGAGAGTTTAAGCTTTTGAAAGGATACAGGAGAAGAAAGGTGCACCACGTTAGCATCTTCTGACACGCTACAGAAGCAAACCTGTGTCCTTGGATCACTCGGGTGCGAGCACCCATCATTCACTTTGCATGACATCTTTTCCCCCCCACCTCTGCAGTGCAGCAGCAGTTGCAGCTGGGCCAAATGTTAATTAACTGGATGGGGTGGAGGGCACAGAGGCAGTATGGCTTGTATGGAAGCCATTTAATGGGGAATCCCTTGTAGAAATGCCCCCCCCCCCCCGCCCCTACATCCTCCAGAGAGTTGTTCTGCAGGACCTCTCCATGGAGCTGCTTGTGATGGAGCTCTCTGAAAGTCTGGGCAGGGCTCATGAGGTTGGTACGAGGTGTCTGATGGGATACTGGACAGGAAAAGAAAACATTCCCCATCTTCCTCCATAAAGATTCGATCGTTTATTCCACCAACACCCTGGTGAGACACCTTTACCAACAGATGTGTCACAAATAATTTTTTTCAAAATAATTATCTTCACCTAAATGTTAAAAAAACCCCAAATCTGTTGCATAACTAGTGGTTGTGGAGCTGATGTAAGGAAAAACCCCTTTATCTCAGCTCAAGACACAGTCCGTGATAGCTGTCAAAAATGATTACTGTCAGCTCCCGGCAGTTTTGCACCAGGTTCACCCTAGAAAACTCAAAAAGACCTTAACTAGAGCCAGCAGTGACGTAAGGAAGAAGGGGAGAGCTGCAGGCAGGCAGGAGTTAGCAGTTCGGGCCTCCCGCCATTACCTGGGGTCCTGATTCTGCAGCTGCAGCCCCGCTGCGACCTTTGCAAGCCTGGAATTAAGATCCCATTTCCGACCCCATTTTGAGGATGCGGCTCAAGATTCTTTCCGTAAGGGGCTTCAGTGCCCCCGTTGGGGTAAAGGGGGAAGCAGCAGATGCAGCGCCCATAGTGGGGTGGGAGGGAGAGAGAGTGGNCCGAAGGAGACCATGGATTAAACTGTTTATTGAGCTGGTTTCGAATGAGCATGCTACAGCTTTGCTGGGCGGACCAAAGAAATTAAAATCCTGGGGCAAAATAAATATTTCCATTCAAGCCCTATTAGTCTTCCTTACGCCCACTCTCCCCCCCAGAATCCCCATCCCAACCCAGATGCTTAGTCCAGCCTCAGTTATGAGGATGCTGGGACCGAGGTGTTGCACCTATTTCCAGGTGAGACTCTATGGTGTCTGGAGGACGTTGGGGCCACCAGAGGTCCACCTCTGGGTGTTTCCCAGGAGTGTTGGTGTTAGGACCCGTCCAACATGCTGCTGCACACCTCAGGTGCAGGGGGATGCTGTGCTCACCCAGCAGCACTATGCAATGGGTGAGCAAGGTCCCGGAGCTCAGCCTCCCTTCGGAGGTGCAGGGTTCCCACCACCACACCACAGGTCCTCTGGCAGGGCAGCCTCACGCTTCTCTTGATGTTGGGACAGCAATCCCTGCCTGTCCTCGTGGCTGTCACTGAGCTCTCCTGGACCCCAGGCTCCAACCAGGGCCTCCACGGGCTGGCAGAAGACCCCAGAGCTGGAGATGATGTGTTGGAGGGAGACAACCAGCACCAACCAGCCTCCGCTTGGACTCTTCTTCTCGGCTAGCATGGGCAAAGGGGCCACTGGGTCCTGAGCAGAGGAGGGGGCAAAGCTGGTGGCCTGGAGTCAGAAGCCAGAAGGACTTCGCAGGGTTTGCTGAGGAGTCGAACAGAGGGAGGTTTTGTTTCTAAGCTCTGATCTTCAGCTGTAGCTCCACAGCAAAGGAGCCAGCCAGGATGACCCCAGCACAACCTTACCAGAGCCCGGGGAGCCACCACTGAGGCTAGCTCTGTCCTATACCCCTCCATGAGATCCTTCGCTCGTGGCCCTTCTCACAACCACCGTCATTTCTCCCTTCTTTCTTCCTCTGCAAAGGAAGAGAATTTAAAGATTAAACCCTGCTGAGAAATAAAAAAAATCATAGGCCACTTGAGACACAAAGTACAGCTACAACCAACCGCATGAGTGGGGAAACAGCTTTTCTACATGTTGGGGGAGGTTTGGCAGGTAGGAAAATATTTCTCAGCTGAACACTCTTCCTCTGGTTTGGATTAATAGCTTGGCTCCAGCTTCACCCCTCCCACAACAAATAAATTTTAAAACATAACTAGCCTGAGAGAAGAAGTAGCTGCTGGATGCCTTTTTCATGCTGATTTTTTTTTCTCTCTGTAAAGCGTTCCTCTTTTAAAAGCTCTCTGGCTCTTCACAGCTCATTTTCCTTGGATTTTATAGAGATGCCTGCGCTAAGCACATGCGGACAACTAAGTTTTCATGTTGCTTTTAATGTGGTGACATACGCAAGATATGTGTGATAAAAAGAACAAGGCGAGCTGTTCCCAGCAAACAATTTATTTCTGCTTGTGAATTACCCATGAGGAGACCTAGACATATTTTTTTACATAGTCAGCTGTTACTCAAAATTATTTGATGCTCCACGTGACTGTATTTAACCCTGCTGCTGGTNAAGGTCTCTCCTGCCCGTCGCCTTTGCCCAGGGAGATGGAGGTTTGCATGGATTTTGTCGGAACACGTTCCCACAGTTTTGGGATCCCCTCCTACTCTGAAGAGGACCCTGCACTGGGATTAAACCACCGCTGCGTTGGAGCACTGAGGGAAGTTATTAAACAAGAACTCAATATATCCTTTGTGCTCCTCTTACACTAATAAACAATACATGTTCTCTTCAAAGGTAAAGGAACAGCTAATAAAATGCTCACAAGCTCTGTCTTTCAACCCCAATAAAATCCCAGCAAGATGGTACCAAAGTGATCTTTAAATCCAGGCACTGAACGTGATGTAGGAATGCTGGCCCCCGAACCTAAGAACACCACCGCTGTTTTCCCAACTCGCCCGGGAATAGCTGGGCTTCGGAGGGCTTGCTCTTTCCCTTTTGCCAGCGGGGGGATCAAGATGCTTCGCCTAAAACCTGGTAGTTAAAAATCAGGTCTTTGATCTCCTGCAGAGAAGTCATCGAGCAGTTCCCAGCTCCGGGTGCAGCACGGGTTTGGACAACCTTTATCTACATTTTAGCAATACAGGCGCAAAATACAGTGTCTGTACCACAATTTCTTTTACAGTCTCCACAAATGAAACCCTTTGGCGGGTGCCCTTTGCTGTTCATCGTGCGGTCTCTCAATATGGGAAGAAAGAAAGAATGAAAGATGGAGAATAGAGGGGGACCCATGTGGCTCCTCTGAGACAACTCTCTCATGTGGCTGAGGTCCTCTCTCTGGACAGAGAGCCTGAAACTTACATCTCGAGGAGGAAACGACTCTGATAAATGGAGGGGAGGGAGGCCAGCACACCCATGGGACACGCTGCTTATTGCTTGCAGTGCTCCACAGCCTTTTGACTCGACCAGCAACCAGTAGGAGAGGACAGGGAAGCTGCCACCAAATGCAGAGAGGCTTCTGGTACCAGGAGCAAACTTGAACCCCACTTTTGAGGTGGGGGGTGACGCACCAGTCCCAATCTGTCCTGGCAAAGCTTGGCCTTGCACCGTGGTGGGTTCCCGGCATGAAGCTGGGCTGCACAAAGCGGTTAGCGCAGGACTCCCAGGTGGTCCCAGGTGGTCTCAAAACGGGCTCAGAGGGGTGGTGGAAGAGTGTTACGTGCTGTGCTCCGGCGGGGCACACATGCCATTTTGCACGGTGGAAAGGAGAGCGTGCATGTTGTCTGATCGCACATCACTGCAAATTCATGGTTTCTTGATTCTCCTTCGCTCAGGCCAACAGCCAGCTTCCTTGGTTTGGTCAAAGGAGGAAGCAGAGGAGCAGACCACGGAGAAGCTGCTTGGCAGAAGCCCAGTCCCAAAGCATCATGTTTTCCAGCGACGGGTGGGGCGTGCTGCTCTCCCTGGCTGCTTGGGCATCTGAAACTCAAACCCTGGGGACTGGCCTCCTGGAGATCTCCAAGGGCATCTCTCTCAGAGCCTCTTCACCAGGGTGACTCTCCTTTTTTGCCTCTATCTCCTGGCAGCCCCCTTGGTCCTTCCTCCTGCTTGCTGCTGCTCCACTGGCACCGGGGGGCGCGGTTGATGAGAGCTGGCAGGAGCCTGCGCACGGGTCTGAAAGCCGGAGAGAAATGGGAAAGATGTGGCGTTAATCGCGATGGCTGGGGACCAGCTGGAACTGTCGCGCTGAGTTAACTGAGGAGAAAACAGCTCATGGCTCAGGGATGAGGCAGCCCGGGGGGCTCAAGGGGGGATGCCAGATGAAAACCACCACCATGTGCTGACCACAGCACTGGAGCATCGCCCTGGCATCAACAGGGAGGCAGCTTAGATAACAGGGGAAACAGCAAGCCCACCAGCAGCGGCGTGTTCCTTTGAAGCCCTGCCGCTACACTTGGCCTCCCAGACTGGCAGGCTTTGAGCTGCCTTCTTAGCTAAATTGGGAAAATAATTACCCTGAGCCACACCTCCAAGTGAATGATGGGCAGCTCGCTCTCCAGCGACTAAATGAAGCTCAGTGAAGCAGCCCGGAGCCTTGTCGCTTGGTGTGCTGCAAGACCGTGGCTTTCAGTAGGCAGGGCATTAAGGGAAACGCTGTACATCCAGGTCCAAAATACCTGGAGCTCTTGGTAGCTGGAGAGCTGGGCTGGGGTAGCGGCAGACCCACATCAGGTGGGTGTTTCCGCTAGAGGTCCCGGTGTGGTTATTTGAACTCTTTAAAATGGAAATGGACAAAACCTACTGCAATAAATGGTACTGGTTTTACGCTTCTTGCTGCCTCTGCTTCAAGCTGCCAATTTACCGTTAGTTTGTATTTATAGATAGTTTGCATTTTCAGAGCGTGTCTTTGCAAAGTCATGAAAGGTCACGCTGAAAAAACCACACGTTTTTAGCCTGTTTGGATTCTGTGGCAACAGATGGGCTCCCCCGTGAGTCAGAGTTAAGCAATAAATGGGTCCCTTTTGTAGCCAGTTACAGATTCCCCCCCTCTGCTGTAAATCTCTGTAAAGATAAGTACGCTCCCAGGGCAGCCCCAGCGGCAGGAGCCCCCCTGTTCCACAGCCCTGGCAAACCTGGCTGTGCCTGCAGCACCGTACATGTATTTCATGGCTCTCTGCTTTGGTCTTTTTCCCGGTAAGCAATTGCATTCGAGGGTCTGATTTTTTTGTTTATTCCTCTGCAACCCCTGTGGTTGTTTACATGAAGGCAAAGGGTATGAAAGAAGCTATCAAACCAGGACGGGGAAGGGGGGGGAAGGGAAAACCTCCCTGGAGCTGCAGTTGGATGCACTGATTGCACCTGGTTGGGTTTAGGCATGTTTGCTTGCTCCTGAAACTGTTGATCACCTGGTGGTGGTAATATTTTCCTAAAGATTACACTTTAAGGGGTTCTTTTTATTTCCACCAAGCAGAGAGCATTTCCAGGTAAATGGCTTATCTGGCCTGGAACAGCAGAAACCGAGGGGCGCTACTGCTTTGTGTGAGTAAGTTTGTCATTTGTTGGTTTGTTTGGTTTTTTTTTTTCCCTGAAATGTTACTACTATGAAAGAGAGCAGAGAAAGCAGAGCCAAAATCCTCCCTAGAACTGGGTGGCTTGTTTGTGTGTGGCGCTTACCTAGGCAGCCCTCACCTGAGCTACTGGTGAGGATGCATCAAACTGGCCACCGATAGGCTCTGCTCTTGCTTTTTATGGAATAAGGATAAGCAGGGTAAGACCAGTGGTGCTTGCCCTGGGAAAAAAACACATAGGCAGCTGTGTCCATCAATAGCCCGGTATTATATACGTGCCACCCCCACCTACACCACTGCTATAGTAACCGTAATCAGCTGGCTAGAGAGCTCCCTATAGCCTGGGCCGTGAGAAATCCTGTCTTTTTGGATGGGAACACGCTTAAATTAGGTCCTTGCTCTGAAAGATGATGGCACCTAAAAGGGGAACGCACAATACAGAGAATGAAGCCAACTGTTCTTTGGTAGTTTTCCTTCTGTGTAGTTTTCTTTTTGTCTACATGCGTGCACCCAAGCTTGGCAGCACACTTTTGGGACGGCAGTGGGGGAAAGGCTGCCCTGATATTTCCACCAAAAATTCTGCAATGCAGGCAGGGACTCTCAGGTCAGCCCCACCGCTTTCTCAGCCCTTCCCTTAGCCTGGGAAAAGGAAAATGGTCTACATAAAACACTATTTAGTCAGAAACCACCCTCTAACCCCTAAGGAACTGTTGAAAATTGTTTCAAAACTTGTTTTGAATGGGATCCCAGCAGTGGAATTTAGATTTCTCAGTTAAAAAGTGATTGCCTCTCTAATAGAGCTTTTTCTCGGTGGGAGGGAGGGAGGAAAAATTGTCAAAGAAACAAAGCATTTCTCTCAGAAGCAGCTGGGATGTGCGACTGCAGTGTCTGGCCCCTTGGAGCTGCAGCAGTGATGTCTCCTTGCCCCCCTCTCCAAGGAGAGAGCATCTTCCAGGCAGCACCATAAACCAGAGGATGTCCTGCAGAGTCACCTCCTGGCCAAAATTTAGCAATCAGGAGGTGGGAAAAGAACAAGAACCGAAAGCACCTGCAAACTCTCACTCCTAGGCAACGTTCCCAAACTGAATCCCGTTCTTCCCCTCAAGAAAATACATTTCAAATTGCTCCTCTGAAGCATCATCATAATCCTGTGGAAGGAACTTGGAGGAAGAAGAAGGAAGGAAAGACATTTTTCATGACTGTCTGGCTCTGAAACGGAAAGGTATTCAGGCGTGGAGGAAAGCACCTTTCTCTGTCAGAAGAGAATAGATGAAATAAAAAGATGTTTATGAAATATGGAGAGCTGCACTCATATTCCATCGGGCTGCACAAGCAATGCTATCAGGGGCTCCCTGGCTATGGCTGGAGACATGCCAGTGTTTTTCCACGGGGTGTTTTGCCCCTGGTTCCCCATGCCCAAAGTCCAGCTCAAATTTTCTGTCTTGCGATGGCAAAACAGAAGATGGAGTCTACAGAAGGGGAACTAAAAAGAACAAAGTAATGGAGAGGGTGATAGGAATCCTTGAAACAGCAGAGCAGGATGGGAAGAGGGCTTGTACAAACAGCAAATCTTGCGATCCCCAGCTAAAACCACTGGCTTGGACTCGCAGTCCTCCATTGGCCCCTCACCTGAAAAACAGGAGACTCTCCAGTAACTCAGCTCCAGACAGCAGTGCCCCCCGTGCCACCTCCCTCTCCTCCATGCTTCTTGCAGTAAGAATCCCCTAAAAACCCAGGCACATTTCACGAAACCGTTGGCCAGATGGCCACCAGTCTCCCTGCCCTGCTAGTCAGCTTGAACAGCAGCCTGAGCCTCTGCTTCCTAACCCTAGAGACATGTAGCTGGGTAAATAAACCAAGTAGTAAAGCTTTCTCGAATGAGGAGAAATGGGCACCACCCACCAAAAGGTGAGGGTGAAGGAGGTGAAGAGGCTGCCCAAGCCAACCTGCCCAGCGTCACGCCATGCCCCCATGGTGGTAGCGATGTCAGGAAAAGCGAAACACAGGGAGAGATGCCTCCAGCCAGCCCAGACCTGGTTGCACCTAGGTGGGATGGAGACGCAGGGCTCTGTGGGGTGGGCAGCCACCGGCCCCCGCTCCGCTCTGTCCCTGGTGAGGCCGGGGGAGCCACCGGGCAGCGGGCACAGCTTTGCACTCGCCCAAGCGACGTGTATCTGCTGGGAAGGCACTGCCATCCTCCAAGGAGCCCACAGGGACACTCCTGCCATAAACAGTCCCTGAATACAAGCAGACCTGCCCCCCTGGGGCTGAAGGGGAGGCAAAGGTCAGTATTCAGCTCTGTTTTTTTTCAATATTGGTGAAATCACCCCAAAACAAGAGATCTGTTAGCGTACATGCAGCAGGTGCTGCCTCAGTACCCATTCATGGATGGAAACAGGGACCTGGCAGGTTTTTGCTGGGGGAATTGAAGAAGCAGGAGAAACTGACTCATCATGGAAACGTCACATTGATAGAAACGTCCACAGGAAAACACCACGGGAAAGCCACATGCAGTGAGAAAATGACACTGTGACCGGTGACAGTACATCTACAGGCTGTCCCACCTCCGTCCACCTTCCCCCCACACTGGCTGAGCTGAAGGGGGCAACTGCTATAACCAGAATAACACCAAAGTAAGGAAGAACAAAAGAACAGGGAGTCTCTAGGACAAAGAAGAGAGATGCTGAACTGGGTAGGTACATCCGTAGATGCTACATTATGCATACAGGGACACAGCTAACCCAGAAGGTAAATCAGGCAATTCGAGCGAGCTGTTTGAATAAACACCGAACAAAGGGAAACTCAATTAAATTTTAAAGGCAACACATTTTCAAATGGCGGGACTAAACAGCATTTAAAGGAGATGATTGCTGCCAAGTTATTTCGAGCAAACAGGAGGCTATTCGGTTTATCTGTTTGAATGTGCCAACGATTAATTTAGTAATCAACACGTTCTGAAGGGACGATTTTGAGAGGGTGACAAGGAGGGCCAGGCTCTCAGTCACTGTAAATTCACACCGGCCGGCTGCGTCGCAGCCAGCCCGGCGCTAGCGGAGGGTCTGGCTCAAGCCCCCCAGAGGGGACATGCTGGGGGAGGTGACTTCTCTTACATAAGGACGGTGATGTGCCTCGCACACATGCAGATGGTGATGCTTCTCATACCACCCACAGCACAGATGGACTGTCAGTCATCACATTGAAAGTCATTCCAAGAGTGTGCCTACCCCAAGTCCGGCAGGGAAAAATTAAGTGCTCTTTTATCCACTAAACCTACCCTGCCGTACACCGCACAGACACCAGTAGCAACAATATTGTAGAACTAAGTCTGCTATTTATATAGCCCAGCAGATGAGATAGAGCAATAAAGATGCTGAAATCACCCTTTTGTTTAACATAAATTAAATGATGTTGTGCTTATCGACTCCCTTTCACCCATGGATCCCAACCCCCTCGCTGTGCAGATGGACCAACTTCCACCCTAAAGAGGTTAAAAGGCTCAGGTCGGAGCCCTTCCCAACCCACCCGCAGTGAATGTGGCTCTGCCTCCAAGCCAGCTACACCAACACCAGTACAGCATCCTTAAATCATTTCCTAAGTGTCTGAATTTAATTTGGGTCCTGTGAGGTGCTAGTGTCTCGGGACAAGCCATCCACACAACCCGGAGTGGTGGGTGCGCAGAGCCTTAGAGACAGGGGCAAAAAGCTGGCCTGAAATGGAAGAAAAATAAATAAATAAGTAAATAAATAATCAGCAGACAGCTTTGAAAAATATTCCTGTCATACGTTTACCTTGAGTAACATATTTAGTTGTTAGAGACTGAGGCGATGAAGCCAAAAAAGGCACTTTGCATTATTTCTCACCGAAATCTTGGAAGAAATGGTCTGTGTTTCCTAAGATGTCTTTTAAAGGGTTTGTTTTTCCTTTTTATTTTCCATCCCTCCACAGCGGCTCTTAAAAGTCCAAAATTATTGCCATTAAGAATTACTACTGCTGTCCAAAAGAATCAGGGGAGGGGAGAGGAAGGAGACAGAAAAGTCTCAATTTGAACTCTGCAAACCTGAGTATTTTGATTAAATGTCTCCAGTCACTTTCTGAGGGTGTAAAACCTCCACCAGGTGACCAGTCTGGATTGCAGCTAGCACGTCACCGCCTGCCCCTACCACTCACAGGCAGCCTGTGAGAAGGAAGAAGCCAAAAGCTAGAGAAATCCATAGGGCCAGTAAAAAAAAGTGTAATAATTTTGCTAAGCAAAAGCTAGCCAGTAATAATTTCTAGTAGGCATGGGTTTTTCTGGATGAGGTTTAGGATTCTGAGTGCTTGTCAAGCTCTAAGTGCACTGTGTAAGTGGTGGAGCACCTCTGGCTGGTGAGAGGAGGCTCAGCTGCTGGCCACCACCTCCCTCCCCTGCTCCAGTGTCCCACCAAGGTGCCCCACTGGCTGCACAGAGGGAGATCAGGAGCAGCCAGGTTCTACCCACACAAGAACATCACCCACAGAGGACCAGCATGCATCCTCACTGCTTCTTGTCTGGCCAGTTGCTCAGTGATATCTTCATGCTGCACCCAGCTGAGGGAGCAAGCTCAGGTCACCCACCTCTAAGCCACTCTTCATCACGTAGAGGACAATTCCTGCTTGGAACAAGGGTTTAAAAGCCACGCACAGGATGCTGGTAGTCTCTTGGCAGGGCACAGGCTATCTCAAAAGGACTATTAAAAGACATATATAAAACAAAAGAAAAAGTAGGATTTCATTATTATTTCCCAGTGTGCTAGGTTCCTGAAAAGCTGGCAAACAAGTGTTCTAGAAATTTTCCAGTGTGAGCTCCTACGGGTGATCGTGCCAAATGCCACCTGCCAGGCTGCTTGGAACAAGTCCCTCCACCACTCCTTAGCCCTGGCTTCTCTAGAGACAACCCGGCTTAGTGACTTTTCAGCCCTCAATTTGCACTACTCTGACCTGCTCCCTGCTCTTCCAGGCTGCACCTCCAGGGCAACTGGTCTTCCACCATGGTGAGCAAGGGGTGGCCCATTTAAGACAAGTGCCATCCGTAAGTCTCAACTCTCCACAGCCCCAGTGGCAGCACGTACTTCTCTAGAAACACACCCAAGTCATATCAGAGCTGAGTCTCTTCAGAAATGTTTCTGTTCTTGGATATGGTTTTTGAGGGCGAGTTAGGGCTATAAGCGATGGAAAGTAACAGTAGTGTGAATCGCTCTGGCTTTATTAAAGTCACTATCATGCTTGAGAAGTCCTGTCCCGTAGGGAACCATAGTACCATGCAACCTGCAGCTCCTGCTCCACCATCTCACATGTGCAAACTGGTAAATGCTCCATTTGGTCCTTCTTCATCCTCGTATTGGTCCTTGCGCTTTGGCTAATTAAAAATGAGATATGAAACTGCAGCCAGAGGAAATCCTCCTAGATGATCCATCTCCGTAAGCACAGCCAAGCCCGGCAGCAGAGTTCAAGACCAGCTTGCTATCAGCATCCTGCACTGCCCCAGAGGGTTTTGAATTTAATCCCAGCCGTTTCTCTTCTTCCAGCACCACAGAGCTGAATGTATTTGCTCTGGGAGCAAAACCAAATGATGCAGTGGTGGAAGGTGCGAGGCTCTTGCACCACACAACTTGTCAAGAGGAGCCCCGTAAGCTCACCCGAGGAACAAGCTGGTTGGGAAATACAGTAACCCAGCTCCAGCCCTGCCTGTGGTGAACCTCCGTTCGTCACAGGATTAAACTTTTAAGCAATGCCAGGCAAGCATTCCTTCTGATCAATTAAGAAGCAGCATGGACAGAAAAGTCCCGCTGGGCTTTCTTGAAACGGGGGAGGCTGCGTGAGAGGATATTTGTGTGAAGCGAGAGAAACAAACAGCCCGTGGGACAGGGGAGGATCAGGGGCAAAAAATGGAATGGGCTCTGATGGCAAAGTTATTAAAAGGAAAGAAAACTCACTACGGGAAGATGTTAACACTCCAATGCAGTCCTTGAGGTAGTATAAATCAGCATAACATTACTGTGCCCAATTTAGGACAGCCACGGGCTGGGCCACGTACTCTCAGTGCTGCATGCTCTGGCAGAGGAGGAATTCGGGTATAGCAGTGAGGCTCGAGTATAGACGTTCTCATACCAGGCAGGCGTTGGAGGGCAAATGGCCACATCACTGCCACAACCTCAGTCTTCAGCTATCTCAAAATTTGAAAAGAAAAAATCCTTTCATTTTGTTTTCACCTCGTAAAGTACTCCTAGCATTGATAAGGAAGACAGAACCTGAACGCACATTTTTGGAAAGCACATTTGATTATCTTCTGGAAAAAAAGGAGTCTCTGCAAGAGACCATTTCACGCTATAGTTAAGAGCATGGAAAGCCACGAATATGACACTTCATTGCTCTGTAGCCAATTTTGTTGATTAGAATCATTAGGATATGAGAAGAAAATAGTTAATGTGCTGTAACCAATCTGCAAATGTTAGAAAATCCGCAATGTAATTTTAAGTGAAATGGGATGGTCTACAAATTACAGGCAAAGGATTGCTACAAAAGGCACTGAGAAAGGCAGGCAGGAAAGCAACACACAGACCAATAAGCCACCCAGGATGAACGGTGGTTAAGAGAACACAGGCACTGACACACCTAAAGAAAATCACTTCCGAGAACTGATGCAAAATGAATGCTGACTAAATTTCAGCCTTCTGAAGGCTCGCTCCATACCGACTTTGTAGAGTGCCAACATTACCATCTTTGCAACAGCCAGCAGGAGGATGGCTGCTGGCCACAGGGCTACCTTCAACTTGCATGGATGTGGGGATGCAAGATTGTTGCAAAACCCTTCCATGAGTGGGAGCTAATCAGCCAGTGAGATCCTGGTGGCCTCCCTGAACCACCTGCTCTCATGTCTGTGGCCTGTTTATGAAATTTTTCTCACCTCGGCTCTGACATACGTGGCATGTGATGTGCAGCCAAGTGGAGACTTTGGGGCACAGCTCAGATACTCACTTGAGCAAGAAGCCCATTTTGTCCTAAGAAAACAGCAGTACGAGTGTTCACGCATCCCTTTAAAATATCAAGGAAAAAAATGATTGGTTGGTAAGGCTACAATGGCAAAGCACACACAGACTTTGGAATTGCTGTTGTTTTTTTCTCCCCTTTAAATCATAAACATGTTTGAAAACAAAGCGAGACATAATGAAAATGAAAATACAGAAGTAGTGCTTGCCCGAAGGTCCAATGTTGTAGTGCGGTGTTTCGCTCATTTTTCAACCCTCCTGTTTCTTGTCTGATTTGTACAGCAATGTTTTTCTCCCCCTCTCTCTAGAATTCATACTATAGTCCTGCCTTGAGACGCTCATCTATCAGCTCATCACTCAGAAAGCAAGCTATTTATCCTACTGTTCAAAGATCCATCCAGACCTCGGGAGGATGGTGGGGACCAGGGAGGGAGAAGAAGAGAAAGCACTTTTCCTGTTGCTTTAATGCTGGTTATAAACTATGGAGGATGCTAACATCTACCAGGGAAACACCTCACACTCCTGCCCCTTTCTTCCTCTCTTCCCCAAGAGCTGTACTTTTCACACAGAGCTGTTTTTCAGAGACAGCGTCATTTAGGGTCTCCACCTAAAGGAGACCTGTGCAGAACTGGGATTAAGTAGTCAGCGTGTTACCCCTGCAATGAAGCCAGATTCTGATCTTGGGCAAAATAAGCGCAAGTCTAGAATAAACTACTTCCCTCACTGGAGCAACAGAGGTGTGAAGACCATCAGCCCGACCCCTGCCATGTGCTCTGTCCAGTCCAATGCCACGGCACCCACCTACCTGTCCCCTACCCGTCCCTGCTTCCTCCCACCAACATCCAGGAAAACCTGTGCCCAGAAAGCTCCCCTTTGTGACCACCTGCCTATTACTTAGCAAAGCATGTACCTGTTAGCAACTATTTTCAACAGATTATTCTGATCAAACACCAAAACCAGGATTTTCTTGAGCAGATTGCTGTAAGCGCAATCTCTCCCCCATCACTTCTTCCAAACCACCCCCTTCCTTTCCCACAGACTTGTACGTAACTCACAAAATGAAAACATCTTAAAACACAGTGAATTACTTTATCCACTCCATCTCTCCCATCTCCCATTCCAGCCTTTTGCTATTGGGGTGTAGTAAAATCTGATTTAAACATGAACCTGACACTGTAGTTTCATTCTCTTCAGCCAAAATACAAAAAATAAAAAGCTACCCATATACACATTTTATCACAGCAACAGATAAATTTATCACAATTAACAATTTTGACAGATAGTAAAAAGCAAAAAAAATATCAAGGAGGTTTACAGCAGTTTAATGAAGGCTCTTGTACCAAATCTTAAACTCAAAGTTACAGTCAGAATTATTGAAAAAAATAACTTACAGTGAAAAAGCTGATGAGAATTGCCCACCTAACCATGGAATTAACTGCAGTTTAACGCTGTGCTTAAACACTCACCACACAATAGAAATTAATTTAAATCACGACCAAAGTACACACAATTCACTTCCATTCTGTTTTCAATTACATGTATTCAGCATGTAATTTAACCTCTGGAAGTTACTCTGAAGAACACAGAGGCTTTTTTTCTTTTTTTTTTTCCCTTAAACACTCACTGGAAATAAATACCATTTAAAGAACACACATGGAGTGCAATCAAATGGACACTTAGGCACTGGTACAGTCTAGTCCTCTTCAGCCCTCTACAAACTACAAGACAAGAAGTTTTAAACCACAGATGGAGCGGAGAGCAGGGCAGAGCTGTACATGTAGCGCAACAGGTTATGTACTACACAAGAGCACATCTGCAAAAGGTCCCAGGAGATTTTTGTTGAAGATGCAGCGTATCCACACTAGGTATATTGTGAAGGGCTTAATGTTTTCTGAGAAAGTGTGATTCTGATGGGACAATATATAAGGCATGTAAGTGTTCTCCCCTTGCTCTTGTATCCACACTTCATATTTCACTTCTCTGACCTTGAGATACTTCAGGTTCCAGGGGATCTGCCAGGACACGGCAAGCTTAGCTTCGCTTGTGCCCTGGACAGAGGCTTGACACTTGGCATCCCTCACTTTGCCAGGGTAGAGGCTACCAGACCACTTCTGCCTCTTGGGTCCGGGCTTAGACTTCACCGTCTGCCTGATGACATGGATAAGAGAAGGGATGTTCACCTTTGTGTCCTGGTAGGCACGGAACAGCCACTCGGGGTTGCGGCAGCAGAGGTGCCGCGGCACCTCTGTGCTCTTAATGATGCGCTCTTGCTCAGCTTTGTCCAGATGAGCAATCCCGCCCTGATCCCAAGGTCTGTCCGGGTAGGTAACAGTGTCTTCCCTGTCGGTGTTCTGCCAGGCAATGTACTGCAGGTCCATGCCAGTAAGGGTTGCCAGGGTTTTGTAAGGAGTATAGTGTTCAGGGTTGATAGCATAAGGAAAGAGCTCCACCACTGTGGCACCTCTTGGCAGGAAGAGAGACATGACTAATTGGGCCCCGTGCATGCTGACCAGCATGGACGCATTGCTGATCAACCGGACGATGTCAGAAAATGAATGCTCCTCCAGAGAGACGGTAACGGTTTTCATTTGAAACTCCTGAGCGAGAGCCAGGATTAGTTCTGCCTCATTTAGGATAAGTCTGTTGATTGTTCGACTGAACACTACGATGTACTCCTCACTGGAGCTTTCCTCCAAGCTGACGTTCAGCTTCTGCATCATGAATTTGGTGAACTGCCTGATCTCATTACCAGAAACCAAGATGTTAGCCTTCGGCCCTTGTGGCTGAACAAAGCCGTACTGGTACCAGGTGGTGATTTTGGACAGTCCCACGTACGATTTGGTAAAGCAGAGGAGCCTGCCTAGGGTTTTAAGCTGCTCCCTGAGGAGCGGCTGCTTGTTACTCAGTAACTTGTAGAGGTCAAAGTGAACACCTTCACTCCACCCTTCCATGAAGAAGAGCCGTGCCTCCAGATCTAAATCAGAGAACTGCTGCATGGTGTAGTAAATGGGGAGGAGGTCGTCATGAAAGACATGCATCAGGTTGTCTGGGTTGAACCTGTTAGCGATCAGTGCCACATCAGGCACAAAGACCGGCTTTGGCATAAACTTCAGTGCAGCAGCTGGCAGCTCCACAAAGTTGAAGTACTGGGTGTTGTGATCTTCCACTGAGGAGAGGTCGAGCAGAGCTGGCTGGAACCTCCTGGAGCCCAGGTTGGGCAGCATGACCGAGGAGTTGCTGTGAAAGTAGACAAACTCCTCAGCCTCAGTAGAGTAGCAGAGGGACTCAAAGCGGCAGATGCGGTCGGTGTGCATCCTGCCAGTGCACACCATCCTGGTACCGTCCTCCACCAGTGCCTGGAGAGCTGCATGGTAGTCAATCTGAACCTGAGAGAGTTCCTGAGACTGACGGGTGAGGACCAACTCTTCTTCAACCATGAAGACATGCTCTCGCAGTTTGATGTATTTCCACAGCACAGCAGCGAGGACAGACACAAGCAGGGCATTAAACACAGCTGCTATGTTCATTCTGTAGTCAGATCCTAGCAAGATGACAGGTGGGCAATGCAATGGAGAGGGAACACATCATTAACACTCCTTGACATGGTGAGGGCAAAGACCTGTGGAAAATAAACCAAGAAAGGAACCATTTAGACATCAGGTTTACAGCTCTACCATAAATCATATTTTATGGTCTATTCAAGAGAGTTTAGGCTTTTTTCGGCAATTTCTCCCCCCTCCAGGGAATGAGGGAAAAGAGGAAAAAGAAAAAGAGCACTACCCAAAATTATGAAAAAAATAAAGCAAGCAGAACTGGGAGCTGCTCTACAGGAAGGCTTCCTCTCTCATTTTAATTTCTATCCTTTTGGAGAAGAAAAGCAAGAGAGTTTGATTGAGAGCTCTATGAAGCTTTGTCAGGAAAAAAAATGCTAGGTTCCCTGGGACTTTGGCTCACTCTGCTTTTTGCAGACCGGTCCAAGAGCGAAAAGACAGTACTGCAATCACTGGGCCACTCACACAGGGCTTGAGAGACCTAGCTCCTTCTCTTGATCTGCCATAAGCCTTTTGCATGGCTGTGAGTACCCAACTTTGCCTCTTGCCTTTACTGTGCAGATAAAATAGTAGAAGGAATATTGCCAAGTATAGATTTTGCTATGTCCCATTCCAATATGAAATGTGGACTGGTGAACTTAACATTCAATTTCATTTTATTGGGGAGTGAGGGAAGGACTTGCAGGTTTACAGACTGCCCTGTCGGAGACTCCCCAGTCACTCAGTTGTTTCTTTGGCTGCTGTCTGGGATCAAAGACTAAGAGCTGCCATCATCTTCCAAAAGAAATACTGGCATGGGAGAGAGGAGCTCCGCTCTTTATGCAAGGAACTGATGTTTCATTAAAACAATCAAACCTTCATTTAGCAAGAGTCTGACTTGCACCAGCCCAGCCAACCCTTATACAAATGAGAAGGTAATACATTTGAAGTGTTTCCAGTATTGGCATTTTCCCACCCGAACGTGAGAATCTCTTCTGTGCTGCTCCAAGGCTTCCCTTTTTCCTTTTCTGTTATGGGAGAGATCCTGCCACTGTTTTCTTTCTATGTAGAAACACTACTGGCTTATATCAGAGTATTGATTATATTTTCAACTGTGAACTTCAATTGAGATATTGATTCAACTACAGTATTTATGGGCTCCAATTTTCATTATGCATCAAGGTTCACTGCTAGTCAGGCTGTGAATAATTGCAGCCATGACTCATGGGGTACTATAGGAAGAGAAATTTCTGATTGGTATATACCCAATTAGACTGTTTCTAACAGCAGTTTTTAAAGGTAGCAATTTAAACTCCCTTTGATACAAGTTTGCAGGGAGGGGAAAAAAAGCAATGTCTCAAGCACATGTTCTGACATCCCAAGCAACAGTTCCTTAGCATTTTAACCCGGAGGTGCTTGTTCCTATATGCCAGAGTGGAAGAAGACAGCAAGGCATATTTAGGGCCAATTGAAACACCTTCTCTACTGTCAAGGGAGTTCTTTGGAAAAGACAGACTGCTGCCTAAAAGCTTGATCCTGCAATCTGGTTCATGCAGCTTGGAAACAGACAATCATTCATGGAATTCAATGAAGTTAGAAGGGAACCCTACAGCTTCCAAGATCCCAACAGCCTGCGGGATCCCTGCCTTAGGAAGAACTGTAGGTACATGGGAGACTGTATAATGCCACTGAAATGAGTGCTAGCTGTAAGCCACACAGATTCAAGAAGTGGTCCCTAGGGATCTCGGCAACAAATTCATTTCAATTTCAGAGCAGCTCTAGCTACTCAAATGGAACTGAAATGAAGTTCACCTCCTTTGGCAACTGGTCTGAAAAACTGCCTCATTTAGCAACTCTCTAAAAGCAAGCAGCAAATTTAAAAGGTGGTGTTTTGATTTCGACCATGGAAAAGGAAATGGGAAGGGACCCAGAGTGGTCATCTTATTACCAGGGCAGGATCAGCTCTCCCTAAACAGCTCCCCCAAAACGCTTATCTACCTCATTCCTAACATGTATTCATCTTGTCAGCCAGTTTCTAGCAATAACGGTACACAGGACTACAATAAGATCTTTCCTAACACTCAGCCTTTGTTTCCACCACTGCAATTTAAACCTGGTCTTGTCCCAGGTGCCGCAGATATCCAGCACAGACAAACAATGGTTGTCACATCACTTCTTTATAACAGGGGATGACTGCTGCTCCTGATGGCTTTGCAGCTCTCGACCATGGCTGTTCCATGGACAACCTTGAATGGAAACCTACTGGGGACAGTGGTACATCACCTGGTTACGCTCTGCTAATGCAATCAAACCAGTTTTCAGGGAAAGATATTTTTTTATGGGGACAGATCTTAAGTTATTTTGTTGGTACCAGATTTCCAAAGCTTCATTTTACTTCTTCACTGTCTTTGAAAATTGTCTAATGATATCATCCAACTCCCCACATAACCTCTCATCATGTAAGCACTGCTTTAAATGACTTCAGCAGCATCACCAAGGAAAAGACCATGCCCAAGCAGCCACATGCAAAGCCTGCTAGTCAGTGTGTGAAGGAGACAACTAACAATCAAGTCCTCTGCTACAAACACACACTTCAAATGAAGGTCAGTCTGTGGCATTGTGAAAGTTAACACTGCAGGTCAGAAGAACAAAGCACCTACAAGTTCAGTGGAGTCAACACAAGTTGCAAGAACCTGGCAGAGGGGGAAACGGCCTCTTTATTATTCCAGGATGGTGGGGAAAGTGTGGATGTGTGGGTGTTTCAAAGGCATTAGAAGCCAGCAGTCCATAAAACCACCATTGTTACAACCTGCACTTCCCAGACATCTCAGTGGTGGAAAGATCCGCTGACCATTACAAACCCCTTGAGCTGAACAGGCCTCCTTGGAAACAGCCTGTTCTAATGTTTCACCCCTGACTGATTTGTTCTCTCCCCTTTGGGCCCAAGAGAAGGGCATAAGAGGCACTTCAGAGATGAAGCCTGATGGATGCGGCCTGTGTTCAGAGGTTAGCAGTTTTCATTTCAGACTCTGCTACAGCCGTACCCACTAAATGGCTACAAATGAACAACTCAGCTTTTTAATAAAAATCACCTGCAAGGCCCTCCTCCATCTCTTCACTCACTGCAGCTCTTTCACTTCCCTGCACTTAGCTGAAGTGAGTGCATGTGCTTTAGCCAACCAGGTGTCAGGAATGAATGTTAAAAGCTAGCAATGTTAAAGGAATCCATCTTCATTCCCGTTCCTCATTGCCAATTCGTACATTCCGGTTCGTGCTGCTTGGCTGAAAGCTGCTTTTTATGGAAAGCAGGGGATGTGGACAGGAAAGGGTGTCACAGGCAGAACTGAAAGGAGAATTTCACAGGTACACAGGGAGTGCTCTTGATTCTTTGCCTGTGTTCCCACATTTTATCATCCACCTTTATTTTTTTTAATTTGACACTTTCAGTGAACACAGACCTTAGAGAACTAAAATCTTTGGCCCTTTAGGGAGCGGCAGAACATAAATAGTAACAAACCATCCTGCTGTTTGCTTTTACAGACCCAGGAGAGGCTGCACCAAGGGGGTAAAGGCAAACAATCACTCTCCAGGTCCCCCGGTTCCTCAGTCCCCCAAGCTGAGGTCAATCCTTAAGTTCTGTCAGCAGCAGTAGTCCTGGGGTGGGAAGCTTTTCCAGAAGACAACGGGTAACTCTGAAATAGGTGAAAGCATCAGGTGAAAGTCTTCCACCTGAAGAGAGCTGCTTTGCAATAAAATAAACTTTCATTACTAAATCTCCCTCACAAAATGGGTCTAGAGCTGCCACTCCCCTCCCACGGTGTCATCGGAGAACATCTTAAGAAATGAAAAGCACTTGCAGAAGTGGCAGGCCAGACACACTGCTACTTTCCTGAAGAGCAGAGTCTCCTGTGCTGTTTCTTTCTACATATAGGTCAGCATCTTGGCTGTTCATAGCCCCAGTTGCCCGCAGACTATCCATTCCCGAAATTCCTACCACACTCATCCACCCTCTCACTTCCCAGTGACACTGGGATAGCCACAGCCTTGCTCTGTGTGAGAAATATGCCCCAGTTACCAAGCAAATCACAGGGACTGATGTTTTTTTACTCTCTGCTTTGAAATGCTAAAGCAGTATCCTTCAGCAAGAGAAGATGCGACAGCTGATTCATGAGAGCCTAGCCGGAAGAGACGCGCGTGTAAAAGCAGCACAGAGCTTCTTGCTGCCAAGCTGGCAGAGGGCAACGATGCCCCATGGGAGGGCATGGGACGCGCTCTTGAGGACTCCCAAGAGGAGCAGGCTGCAGGGGAAGAGCAGGAGTGAGAGCGGGAGACAGAAGTGGCAGATTTCCCTGGTATCGATGCGGAAAAGGCAGCAGGGCAGCTGACCTACAGCTTCACATGGTCAAAGATGGGGAGCTCAGCAAACACATCAGCATAGGTGCAGATCAAAGACTTTGCAAGGGAAGTAAGTTCGTGTCCTGAGGTTTGCAGCTTGGCCACAATAGACGCTGCTCCTGTGGCTAAGAGCCTGTGGGAGGAACTCTATTTTTGGTCAGCTTATCTTTCCTCTTTTTCCAAAAGATCACAGGCATGAAGAGCTTACCCCATTCTCTTCCTCCACCCTTGCTAACTTAGCAAAAGGTCACAGCTTCATCCTCTCAGTCCAGATACTGCAGCTCTAACTAGCACTGATTACTGGTGACCTGGTAAAGACTTCACAAGAATGCATCTGGTGTGTTCAGCAAGCGCCTCTGGCAGAGACCCTGAGCATCTGTACGGGTCCATAGTACTCTCATGGAAGTTTGGACACAGTAGCACCTTCTCCCCGTTAGCTGCTGGTCACCTGATGTTTTAAACTTCCTCAGGAAGTGGGAAAGCAACAGGAAGCATAGATGGAGAAGCTGTTCTTCATCTCTTGTTAACATGTCAAGGAGATCAGAGTGGGAGGGATGGGAGAGATGAATTTCTACTAATAGGCAGTTGGCATAAATGAATCCAAACAGTCCTTTAAGAGACGAATTCTGTTCATCTTTTTTTAATTGTGAAGCTAGGGTAGGATGAATCACTAGTTTAAAGCTATTAATATGATGGACAACGTTTTAAATCTCTTCTCCATTAAAAAAATTACAATCTAGGTAAGAAATTGGGAGAAAAGCTACAAAGTTCACATAAAAAAAAAACAAAGACACAAACATGCACTACTAAGAATCCCAGAGGAATGAAGCAAGAGCTTGATTAGGGAGAAAAAAGATCACCGGGGTGAACAGCACACCTAAAGGGGGAACACCTACTCCTGCAGGTATTAACAAAATTAGAAGTGCTGTTTCTGTCTACTTTGACCTTGCCAAGCTTTTGTTACCATCTGCCCAAGCACTTTCCAAGCCAACGCTCAGTTTTCCAGAGCTACAGCAGGCTAAAAAAAACTCACAAAATGGAAAAAAGCATGAAAGACACGTTTCCAGAAAGCATCACCACTCTGCGCACAGAGCCTTTACATGGAAGCCAACTTGGGTTTGGACCAGCTGACCAGCTCCCCGCAGAGCCTGCCAGTCGTGGCAGCAGTGTCCAAGCAGAACCGTCTCCACAGTTCCCAGAAATGTGGCACAACTGGAAATAGACTGGGGCTGCTCCTGCCATAGGAGAGGGAAGGAGTTGGGGCAGAGCCACATGGGCAGCAAACTGGCAGGGGACCCTGACCCCTCATGTTACAGCAACACAGTGGGAGGGGTGGGAGTCCATATTCCTCCGCAAGGACATTTTCCACATTAGCGCTCCCTACCCCTGGATCCGTCTCTTGCTAGGCTGGCTTTCCAGGACCAGCACAGGAAAAGTAAAGCATGCAAACATAGCATTTCACACTCCCCCTGTAAAATGTCTTCTGTTCTTTCTCCCATCCCTGATGCAAAAGGCTTAGTTAAGGATGCAGTATATGTAATACATGCAGTTTTAAATATCTACTTCATTCATGCTCAAAGCAGAAGTTGCTAGAAGGCAACTTTCCTGATTGGAAGGAGGGGGAGTTAGGATTCAGCAGCCAAGAATTGGCTTTTATTCTCATCCCTGTCACAGATTCTCACAGAACTACAAGCAAGTCAATCCCCACAGCCCAAAAGGCGGTTATCATCTTATTCACTGTATTTGTTTAATGAGATAGATATATCTTTCACAGTACATATCACATTAAAGAAAGGATGGTACACTGAATGACTGATATACTGGAACATTTTCTTTGTAAAAATCAGCCAAGTGTAGAAGTGCTGACTTTTTAAACAGGAAAAGAGCACATTCTCGAAGGGAGCAAACCCAGCATTTAAAAATACAAATATCATTAGTGAAGCCTGATACAAAAAGGGGATATGAAAAATAAGAATACCTTAACTCTGCAGCTTCAAGTAGCATTTTAATACAGAAATTTATTAAAAAAAAAAAAGTAACTTTTTTTAAAAAAACAAACAACTGCTTTTTTAGGTAGTTCAGGTATCTATAGACAGTTGTAATCAAAATTAGGTTTATCTTCAGTTTTTATGGATTAGCATAAGTCAGGAATAGAAAGCAAAACTGTAAGTCTTTCTATACAAGACTGCAACCAAGGAGACTGAGGCTCTGTACAATGGTCCCTACCACAAACATACCTTCAATATGAACAGGAGAATATTGGTAGCTATTGGACGCCTTCCAGTTGTGCTTATGGATGGAAAATCTAAGTTTTCTTCCATTTAATTTCAGAGGCTGTGAGAGCTGGGATAGGAAGAGATCCAACCTGACTTTCAGGTTGACTAGCAGCCATTGATTTAGTATTTGTTCATACTGCTGTCTTGATCTACAAAAGAACAGGTTAAAAAAATCCAATACTAAGCAGTCAATGCATAAAAAGCAAACCGTTAAAATGAGCTCTAAGTATGAAACTAAAAAGAATACTTCTTGAGCTATTAAGGTCCACATTTCCAAGATCTCTTCTCCATCCAGAATGACATGTTGTATGAAATCCTTGCCATAAACAAAAACTAACTCCAGAAAATTTCCCTAAATAAGATGCATTTCTGATAAAGAACCTTGAGGTAGGAGATGAAAGAAAAATGAGCTAAAAAAGAAAAAGAAAAAAAAACGTATGTCTCAGCCCTCAAGTCTTCACCTTCTGACAGTCCCAGCCTAAAGATGAAAACTCAAGGTACTCAAAACAACCATGGCTAGGCAGAGGGAGAAGCTTAACAGACAGAGTTCATTCCAGTGATCTTTGTTCACCCGAGTGTCCCATCAAAACCTGCCAGGTTACATTGGCATAAACAGCACTGTCATATAAGTAAAAAACCTCTTCTTTTGACTGGCTTCTTGCTTTTAGTCTGTAAGCAAGACACCTTTGTCAGAAACAAAAACATGCAGAGAGCAGCGGGTTTATCTTAATTCAGTGGTCTACCTAAAGCAAAGATGGAGTGGGGGTGGCTGAAGAGAAAATTTACTAATGCTGCAAAAGTGAATTTAAAAGAATATGATGCAAAATCCTAAAGTACTGAACAACATGAGCTTCAGCCATTACAACTATGCCTTTGGGCTTTAGCTGCCATTTGTTATTCTCTGTATTTTAATCTACCCTTTCTTTCTTTATTCTCTGATGGGAAGCGTACCTGTGTTATTTGCATACTGGGACTGGTTCTTTAGCAGCATTTACAGCCTGAGCTCTCCTTGCCTCCCATCAGCATGGTGCCCGAGACTACTCCTGTGTGCTGCAAATTCCAAGCAAGAGCCAAAATTGTTTGGAGCACAGTACAGCCAATAAGAACAGTGAAAATCCCTCCTTGGTTACCACAAGCTCTACATTAGCATGTTTTTAGGGGAGGGTAAAAAAAAAAAGTAAACCCAAAGCAGCACCTGTCCACTAAGAAATAAATTTCTAAAAACCTACAGAATTTAGTCCAGATCAAAGAATTTTCCCCATGAGACTTTTGTTTAAAAATGATAAAGCAAACCACCAGTCAAACAAAGATGGACTACAAAGACATGGGATGACAAATGAACTACTGACCTCCTTCCCACACGTGCAAAGCCTCAGAGGAGAGATTCAGTGTGAAGGTGCAGAGGGGGAGCAAGGAGACAGCATCAAAAAACATGCTACATANNNAACAACCTGCTCCACACCCCCCCCCCCCCCCCCCCCCAGTACACTGCAGCCAGGAGTGCCAACAAAACTGAATTCAGAGCCGTATGTGATCAGCACAGCAAACAGAGCACAGTTACAATAATACCCAGCAAAGAAACACAATAATTCAGAGCATCTGCAACCTTTTCAATCTTGGAAGTACTGTCATTGGTAGATTAGTGTTTCAGCACATGCACGCATACCTGGTGTTGCTAAATAAAAGGAAAAGCCATCCAGTGCCTCCCTTTCACAGGAGAAAGAAAAAAGAAGACACCTCAAAGCTACGCTTTGCAGGGGAACGAACACTCTCCAGTCCTCTTCTTTCCCCACCACCATAAATAAAAAGAAAAAAAATTTCGTATCTAACTGCTCTGAGCACAGTAACCCGTGCACCATCTGCAGACTGAACTACCTTTCTCCCCCAGGTCTGAGCATGCTCTGTCTGTCGGCAGTGTCCTATCGCTCCAGCTGCCTCACCTCAATTTGTTAGCCTCCCAGAGGTCAGCCTTGCATGCAGGATGATTTGCTGCAGTATTCCTGCAAATCCCCAAAGGGCGGCCACACTGAAACAAACACCATCACGCTGTTTCACAAAGCTGAGCGTGTCTTGGGAGACAGACAGCAAACTGATTGGGGGGGGAATGCATTTTAGAAATCCTGCTTTTAGATATTATTGATGCCACTACTACTCCAAACACTTCACACAAAAGAACAAAACAATAGGAGAGAAAGGAAAAAAATGCCTGTTCCTAGAGGATGCGAAAGCCATTTGGCTTTCTAGCAATTCCCTTGGCACCAGGGAGGCGATTTCCCAGCTGCAACGGTCAGCAAATGGCTTAGTATTGAAGAAGGCTGTGAGTGCCCTCCTTCAGAGATCCAGGGAACCGTATTTTTGAAATGAAGTTATCTTTTATAGTGGAAACAGTAATTCCTAAATACAACGGCACAAAAATGAGCCAGGGCTTGTACGGATCTCTTACTGCATCCAAGCTGAAGGATATGGAGGCGAAAGCATCTCACACCAAACTTCTCAGCAGAGCTTGAACCTGTGGGGACTGAGCAGCTTCTTGAAGATGGCAAACCAGGCAGTACTGACTAGGAACATTTCAAGTCCTAATCCCACAACTGGGTCTATGTGCAGGATCAGAAGAGCAGCCCTGTTCTGCCCATGGTACTCACCAAAAGGCTCATGGAAGGAAGTCACACCACTGAACACAGTTAATAGGAGTGAGATCACAGCCCTGTACGGACACAGTTGCAGGCAGATCACAAGGAAACATACAAGGCTTGCTCCAAATGTGTTGGTCACGTATTTGCGGGATGCATTTTGTTGATTATCTGGGAGTTTTTTTCCCTTTAAGTGAGACTTGGTAAAATAAGAATGATGAAAAGTTCTTTAAGACCCCCGTGTACACACACATCTATACAGATACTGTCAGATGAAGAGCAACCATTTTACATAAGGAAAACCAGAAGAGCATCGCTAGGCTTTTGTTCATGGCAGGAATTATCCTCACTATCAAAATGAAGAAGTTCAAGTGGCTCTGCATTAAAAAAAATGCAATTAGGTAAGATATGGGCTACTCAAAACTCTTAACTAGAAGAGTCTGGCAGCTACAAGGGTTAGCACATTACCTAAACTCTCACTCTAGACACACATCACAGACAAGCTGGCATCTTACCCTCCCCAAATCATGCTGGAAGTGATCTGAGGGAGGGCATAAATGGATTTACAGCATCTGTGGTGGTTCACTGCACTATGAAGTCATGCTGCCTGGGCTGGTTACTGTTGACCAAGTCTTCGAACACCTCTGTCCATGAACACCCCCTGCTTACCATGGGACCCCAGCCCCAAGAAACCTTCTGTTTTCATGCAAGAAGGCAAAGCAACCAAGCCAAATTAATCTGCTGTAAGTGACAGGCAGAAGCATTTGCAGGGCAGTGAGGGGTGATACACTTTGCATCACAGTAGCAATAGAGCCCAATATTAAGTACTGCAATACCCTGCAACTTTAGGGGTGAGGATCCACCAGTGTTTCAAGTTATTACAGGTGATGGGTCCCCCATTCACCATCAAGCACCCTGACTTTACTGAAGCCAGGACTCCCTCCTGGGTAAGGCCACTGCTTGGGGAAAACCTGCAATCTAGGGTGGTGCTTGGGTATCTCCTCCTCTCCTCCAAGGACACTGATCCACTGCCTCAAAACATGCATGTCCCTCATCCAGCTTCTCCTGCCTGCTGTGGCAGAAGCAGTGCTTTCTCTGACATGAGATGAAAACAGGGTAGTCCTGAGGCAGAGATCTGTCAGAACTGGGAGGCACAAAGCAGCTCCAAGAAGATCATGACTTGTCCCATGCAGGACCCAAGACCGCCAGCCTGAACACAGCCACTGTCAGAGCTGAGAGATGCAGGTGTCATTCACCATCGTGCATGCTTAGAAATGCAGTAATGCCACAGCATTTATAACCTTGGGTTAAAAAATTAAAAGCCAAATACATCAGAAAAATAAGCTGAAAGAAACAAAGAATAAACCCAAATAACATTCTGCAAAATCAACAACAGGTTCTTGACAAAGCTAGACCTTCAAAAATGAGCCTGCCAACATGATGAATAAACACAACTGTTGTATCTACTAAACTAGGGCATCACAGAAGTAAAACAGACATTTTCTCATCTCCTGCTCCGGAGCGCTGCTTTTATACCTCTGCCTTCTTGGTACAGAACAAGCAAAATGGTTCTGGCCCACCTGGAAACAGTAAAAACCACTAGGACTGACAGGACAAGGTGCCATGTACTTCAGTACCCTCCCTCCAGGCCTGTGCCACCTATTCCCACAAATGCACAGCAGGCTTTGAACTACAGCATAAGCCTGTGCTCCTCCTGAGAGGATCCCAAAGGGACATTAGTCAATCACATCTGCTTGGGGAAAATACATAAATAAATAAATAAATAAAGCAAATAGAAGAAATCCCCTCTTTGGCAGGCTCACCCAGTGTCTCCAGCTAAGGATGTCCACAGTCACACTTCTCTGTTTAGCTCCCTCTAACCCCTCTGAATGCAAAGGCGCTGTCTTACATCGAATAAGCCAGATGGTTTTCCTCAGAATTTTGAAAGTGGAGTAGAGTTAGACTTGTAGTTGACTATGGTTGAGAAAACACATCTTGACTTTGTGTTTTCCACACTCCAAAAAGCTCCACTGCATGACCTGGCTTCCACTGACGGTAACAGAAGCCTTTCCACTGACTCCACAGATCTTCACCTCCAGTTAGGGACCTTAATGGTGGGACCCCTGATAACCCTGAGGTGGGACTGTTGATAACCCAGAGGTACCATCCTGGGCTCCCTATCTTAGTCAAGCTTTGATTTTATGGAGAAGAAAGTACAAGATTTACAGACTGGTCTTCTATTTATGAATAAGCTTCTTTACCCCTGGAATGAGGTATATGCATAGATTTCAAAGGTACAATTTATCACATCACATCATATGGGGTTGGATAGTCTAATCCCAGTCCTGAAGAGGGTACTGTTGTCAGTCTGCCACACCACAAAGTAACTGAACAAAACTACATCATTAAAGGTGGGAAAAAAACATAATTAAATAAATCAAACAACTCTGAAATAATAACTGCCTATTACTATTGCACCATAAGGCACTACGTGTGGCAGCCCCAAGCTCTTCTCAAATAGTCAGCACCAGTAGCGTACTGCAAGTCTGTGAGTTTTGAATAGGTTTTCTTGGCTCAGAACTAAGAATTTGATAAATATTTAATTCTCCTCATAAAGTTGCAGCCTCCAAAAACAACACCACAAAAGAAGAAGAGTTAACATTTTTGGAACTCCTAAAAAAACGTACAGCATAAACATTATTCGACAAGCTAGCAAAGAAGTCTGAATGGACCCCTCTTGGTTTAGGACTAACAAAGAGCAGGTAAATCATTATTTACTGAATCTTTGCCCTGCACGTATATGTTGCAGGGGTGCCTGCGTCACTCCGAGTCACAGCATTTATTATTTATAGTCCCAGAAGTACACTCTATAAGAAATTGTTCTTCCTGCAGTGCTTTTCAACCAAAAGCGCATCTCGATTTGAGAACACAAAAAAAATTCATGCCTGAACTGACAAAAATGAGTCCTTGTATTGATAAATACACAACAAGACAAAGGAAGCTTTGGGTTTCTGGACACCAAGATTGGGACACCACACAGAGAGGATGGCATTTTGATTCTGTAGAAACTAACATTAAAACTGATGTCAAAAGGACCAGGCCTTCAGCCAAATATTGAAAATTCCTAAGAGGAATATACTTTGACAGGGAAAAGGTATTTGTTGAAGAGTATCTCAATGGCTAAACTTCACTTTGCTCAACTGCTGCAAGCATGACATACTCCCAGGCTTAAGAGATGTAGGATTCAAGTTTTACGTAACTATTAGGTTTACAAAAGTGTAAGTACGCTCAAACACACTTCACACACACACTCGTAGGTTACATGTCTCTACATCAACCTGACAAATTCAAAGATATTTATTCTCCTCCACAGATACGTGCATATTTTATACATATAAAATATATACTTGTTATGGAAAAGCACACTAGCTATCTGAATTTGTCATATGCTAAATTATTCACTCTAACAATCCCTCCATCCCCATTAGGAACCACCCCAGCAGCACTGCAGGGATATACTGGCCTGTTCCTGCAGCTGTATGCAATGTGTGTTCAGATGAACAGCACAGGAGAGTCACCTGCCAGTTTCCAAGGTAGGAGATGCCTTCAGTAGCTGTTCTGACCCAAGCCAGGTGTCGCTTGTGCTCTTTCAGGTTCCCATTTTGTCATCAGTAATGACAAGTCAGCAGGGTGGCACAGATAAACCAATTCCCTCTCCTACAGCTATGCCAGCTGCGTACCTGCAAATGTAATTAGTGCGAATGTGTCTGTAAAGGAAGCAGAGATAATTCATGCTCATAAGAGCAGCTTGGTAAGTACACGATGTTCACCTAGACTGACATGAGAAACCAAGGGTAAAACATTGCCTGCAGGACCCTTAAGTATTGCTCATGGACTCACCACGGTGCTTCCCACAGCCCACCAAACTACTTTCGCCTAGGCGGCAGCAAGATCATCTGCCCTCTCTCAGACGACACTTTAATATATCACCACAATATCACCTGAAGAAACACATCTCCCATTTTACAGATGAAAAGATTGAATCTGTCGAAGGGATGTGGGTAGGACCCACCACATCAGCAGCCACAAATATGGTAGCAGCTTCCTGTGAAAAACCCACCAACAATCAAACCCTCTTGTGTACCCCAAGGTTGTATTCATCTCCACAGGCTCCAGGGCTGAAGGCAGGAGCCAGAGCCTCCAAGATCACAGGCAACAGCTTAAACATGATAAAGGACAGTGAGGATTAAGTTCTCAGCTCTGTAGCTGTTCTAAAAGAGCTACTGGCAGAGCAACCATAAGCTTGACATGCTCTGCTCCCAGCACACCTTCCTCTCATCTTCTATCCCCATCGACACTTGCCATGCAAAGGGCTGTGCGTCCTCCTGCATGCCTGGGAGACCCTCTGCAGCCACAACTTAGCCTGAAGTTGGAGGCCCTGTCAGCATGGACTTGTCCTGAGAAGGCTGGAGGAAAAGGAAGAGAGTCCCTTTTTCCTCTCTGTTGAGACAAAACAGGGGAGTCAAAACCAGCAAGTCATAGACATCTCAGGAAATTAGGATGTTGTCCTGGTTCCAGTGGGGATAGGGTTAATTTTCCCAAGGAACTGGCTCGGGACACAGGTATTCCATACTATGTGTATTCCATGCCCAGTCCATAGCCAGGGAGCTGGCCAGGGGAGGGGGCAGGAGGTCACCGCTTGGAGCAGGCTGGGGCTTCCCAGGTCAGGTCAGTGAGCAGTGGTACATTGATCATGTTTTGTACATTGCTCTGTCAGTACTATTGTTGTTGTTTTCTGCTTTTCTTCACTTTTCTGTTAAACTGCCTTTATCTCAACCCATGAGTTTTGCTCTATTTCTTCCGATTCTTTCTCCCATTCCACAGCTGTGGGGGTGTGAGCGAGCGGCTGTGTGGTTCTTTGTTGCCAGCTGGAGCTAAACCACGACAGATGCTAATGCTACAGCAAAATATAGCTGTTGAAAGGAAAAACATCCTTGAATGTGAACATCCTAGGGGTGCCAAGGTACGTAAAAGAAGAGAAATAACAGAAACACAAGACTTGCATTTTAGGCTAAACAACGGAACTGTCAGGCACTTTGACGGATCTGTAGGGGTGAACAGCTAACAAGTGTGCAGAAGTACCTGAGGGACAGGGCTTAAGATGTCCAAGCATTTTACTGCCTTCACTGGATTATGCACCTGTTTGCAAGTTGGCTGCAGTTGTTCCAGAACCGATGAGAACATCTCAGTTCACAAGCAGCATTACAGAAGGACTGTTCCCTGCAGCTGTCTTTGCCCTAAGCTGCCACTTTGTGCTTTCCTAAAAGCCCTGGAGAACTAAAACCTACAAACCAAAGTCCTAGCACTTCATGGAAAGAACTCCACAAGGAGGCAGCAGCAGCGGCTACAATCTTGATCAAAACAGCAGTTTCGATCCAAGCTGGAGCGTGTGCTTCAATTAGCCATTTTCTGACAAACGCCTGGAGGTGTCTCGCACAGCAGCATGACAAGAATGTAGTTCAGAGCCAAGGTAAAGGAGAATCTAAATCAAATTAGGGGAAATAAAAAGGTTTACTGCCATTTTGAGTCCCAAAATTGCAAATAGATTGTTTTACCTCCAACGCCCCCTGCAGCCATACCTGTACACCACAGCCTCACATCTTAAAGGGACGCAGCCAGCATATAACCCAACCCCATTCATATGATAGTAGTGTAATATTAACAACTGATAGGAGCACAGTATTATGCATATAATATATATGTATATTATATATGTATATAATATATATGTATATAATATATATTCATCCCAGAGTCCTGAGGGAATTGGCTGATGTAGTTGCTAAGCCACTCTCCATGATATCCTTGGTGACTGGAAAAAGGCAAACATTGCACCCATTTTCAAACAGGGTAGAAAGGAGGACCCTGGGAACTACCGACCTGTCAGACTCACCTCTGTGCACGCAAAGATCACAGAACAGATCCTCCTAGAAGTTATTCTAAGGCACATGGAGGACAAGGAGGTGATTCGAGACAGCCAGCATGGCTTCATCAATGGCAAGTCTTGCCTGACCAACCTAGTGGACTTCAACGATGGAGTGACTACCTCAGTGGACAAGGGAAGAGCTATGGATGTCATCTATCTGGACTTCTGTGAGGCCTTTGACCAAGGCTCCCACAACATTTTGCTCTCTAAATTGGAGAGATATGGATTTGATGAGTGGACTGTTTGGTGGATGAGGAATTGGTTGGATGTACCAGAGGGTACTGGTCAACAGCTCAATGTCCAGATGGAGACTGGTGACAAGTAGTGTCCCTCAGGGTTCCATATTGGGACCACTACTATTTAACATCTTCATCAATGACACAGACAGTGGGATCAAGTGCACTCTCAGCCTGTTTGTGGACAACACCAAGCTGAGTGGTGTGGTTGACATGCCTGAGGGACAGGATGCCATCCAGAGGGACCTGGACAAGCTCAAGAAGTTGGCCCATGTGAACCTCATGAGGTTCAACAAGGCCAAGTGCAAGGCCCTGCACCTGGGTCAGGGCAACCCCCAGTATCAATACAGGCTGGGGGATTAAGGGATTGAATGCAGCCCTGCCAGAGAGGACTTGGGGGTATTGGTGGATGAAAAGCTGGACATGAGCTGACAATGGGCACTTGCAGCCCAGAAGGCCAACCGTATCCTGCACTGCATCAACAGAAGCGTGGCCAGCAGGTCGAGGGAGGTGATTCTGCCCCTCTACTCTGCTCTGGTGAGACCTCGCCTGGAGTACTGCGTCCAACTCTGGAGTCCTCAGCACAGAAAAGACATGGATCTGTTGGAGCAGGTCCAGAGGAGTGCCACAAAAACGATCAAAGGGCTGGAGCACCTCTCCTATGAGGACAGGCTGAGAGAGTTGGGGTTATTCAAACTGGAGAAGAGAAGGCTCCAGGAGACCTTACTGCAGCCTTTCAGTACTTAAAGGGGGCTTATAAGAAAGATGGGGACAAACTTTTCAGCAGGGTCTGTTGCGACAGGACAAGGGGTAATGGTGGGACTAGATGACCTTTAAAGGTCCCTTCCAAGACAAACTACACTGTGATTCTGTGACTACTGGATACTCCCTGCCCCTAGTGTAACCACTTAGACTGATGCTAAGGGAGCACAAAACATCCACATTCTGGGTTGGCAGCATATCCCAGGGATGCTAATATTCACATGAAAATTCAGAACAGAGCATAAGGTCTCACAAATTATCTAAAATAACTTATACTGGAGCAGAACAAAAGGTGTTTCCTGACAGCATATACCATAGTACTGAAAAACGTCTGCTGGCCAATTTAAACACTTCCTTAAAATTGTTTTTTGGTTAGTACTTAAATACCCTAGTCTGACTTTCCCCGTGGAAAAGAACAATTCTTATCTTGTCTCTCATCTGATTACAGTATCATCAGAAGGCCCAGCAGAGCAGTAGTAACACATGGCTGTGGGCCAGGCATTTACTGTTTCAAATGTTGCTCTAAGGGCTACCGCTGCTACTGACATGGGGAAGAGAAGAAAGCAATATGAATCATCTTTCTCAGCTTCAACGTGAACCACTATACGCAATAGGGAAAGTGTGATGAACACACTGAGTTACTTATACAAAACCATTCCAACTCCTCCAGGTGTCATATGCAACAATTTACAGTTCAATAGCTAGGAAGAACTTCTTCATGCCCTTGGCAGCTTGAAAATTCATGGAAGGACTATTGAATCGAGGCATATTTATCAAGGGCACAGCAGCAAGATGAAGAAGATCAAGCCTGATTTGAGTTTGGGGTTTTTTTTTGTATAGACTTGCTGTTATATTTATTTGAATAGTAATAAAAAATAAGGTGGTTAATTTTTGCCCCATAAATCCCACCAATAAATCAATGCATGATTTCCCTACAGCCCTCCTTCTCACACCATCTCCATGGAGGTTACAACAGCTCCATAAATAGCTGATATGACATTTAATATGCACAAGAGGGTGAAAGTTTCAGAAAAAAAGCAGAAATTATCTGTTGGGAGGGGAACATCTGTAAAACTACTGACATACCTGCTATTCACTGGTGGCCCTTCAATGATGGGAGATTCCTTACCCAACGCTGCCACAGCAGGTCATTTCTGTTCCCTTCCTTCCCACTGGCAAGACCTGCTGCCTCTGTTGAGTCAAATGCTGAGTCAAGTATTTGGCAATGAGAATATCTTCAAACAACTGAAGTGTAACCTGACTGTCACTGAGAGAAGAACATCAGCCCGATAAACCAACTGCCGTTTAAAAAAGCTGCACATAAAAAAAATCTGCCTCGTTCATTATGTACAGCTCTGGATGCGTGTGCAGATATTTGCAAAGCAAATAAGAGTGGTCTTTCAGCTACTTTACACAGTATTTCAAGATGTCAAGGGCACCGCAGGCATCATCCTACATCAAGATTTGCTTCCTCACCTCTAGGCTTCTGCTAGCATTGCTGCTGATGCAGCTATTCACCACAGAAGCCACCTAGCCATTATGAAAGCTCTGCAGCATTAGCCAAGCACAGGGAGGGTTGGAGCAGGTCTGAACCCTCTTCCTTGCAAAGAATTCCCAAGGTGAGCCATAGTAAAAACATATATGCTGTCACACCCATCATCCTCAGAGGAAGGTTCTTGTGACCTTGGAGAAAAGGCAAGACTAAAATATACGTGTGTATATATATATTGGCCATCCCAAGTCTGGAGGGGTCAGAGATGGAGGACATACATCATCCCAGGCAGAACCTTCCTGCCTTGGTTCATCCAACTCCAACCTCTCCATGGCAGAACAATGTGCTTACAATCTGTCCTGGAGGCTGACAGGAACAGCCTGCTGAGGTAACCAACCCTTCTTCCCACGCAAAAGGATTAAAGCTACAGCCACAAAAAGCTCCTCTTGCAACTATGAAGACTCAAGTCTGCACCTGTATTAATACAGCAAGTATCTGAAAGGAGAAAGCACCCAAGTAAGAGGCTGAGGACTGACTAGAAGAGCCATCTTGCTAAGTGACTTAAGGTTACACAAAGTAACAGCCATTTCTTTACCACCAAGGTGATGAAATATACTAAAATAAAAACTAAAATATACTAAAATAAAAACCCTCTTCTCTAATTTGTTTGAATATATTAAACACTTAAAGACAAGCATGTACCTAAGAGCCCAGTGTTCCAACAGGACAAAGACACACACATAAATTACCAAGGGCTAGAGAACTTTCTGAATAATAACGTGACTTTGTGACCTCTGTGCTAAATATATATAGGTATATAATATGTATGTATGACTACTACAAAATTCATATGAAAGATTACAATTAATATATAAAATATATATTGCTTTTAAGTTTATACCTGCATTGAAAGATGATTAATCAGTGGCTTTATAAAGTTAAAGAAATTAATTTCAATAAGCTGCTAGCTTGCCAGCTTTAGTTTTATACCTTTGACACAATCGTAACACAGTCAGAAGCCAAGAAGTTGCAAAGCCATATATAAATGTGTGTGAAGCTGTCCCAGATAACCTTACAGGAAAAGGGAAGGGGAAAGCAACTCCAATCTTCATTTTCTATTAACTCTCAGGTCTCTGCATGAACATGAGTAATAACCTAAGTAGTAAAGAACAAACAGCCAGAAGCAAGGAGCAGGGGTAAGAACAAATCATTAAAACGTGATAAGCACCAAGGGCCCTAACTTAGCTAAAGGCAGTAAAAATGCACACACACAGGAAACCACCTCATGCCTCCTCAAAATTAATCTGGTCATATAGTTTTAGTGCTAAGTAAGTGACTGCCTCAGCACGATACCAGAGTGTCTGTAAGAAAGGACAGTAATTCACCTATATGCTTAAAGGTCTGATAACCTATTTTTCCAGGTGTGTGTCTCCCTCCTTCTAAAAGAGGAAATTACACAGCAAATTAATCTTTGTGCACCTTTTTACTTTCCACCCCTCTCCCCCTTCCCTTCCCTCCCTCCACTCCTCCCATCCACTGTGAACGATAAGCAGGAAAATATGGATGGTTCACAACAAAACTGAAATGAATTCACGACAGCAGGAACAGCCTGAGTTTGGTTTGGCTCACACAAGTAAGCTTAGGATACAGAGAGTCAGTGGAAAAAAAAAAAAAAAAAGTCATGAAACCAGTCTCGCACATCTTTCTGGAGAGGGCTTTTTGTCCACACAGGTATGGGTGAAAGGCTCATCTGCCCGGGGAACAAACACTGAAAACTAATCTTGCCAGTGCAAAGGGATTTCAATTTGCAAACCATCAACATCCCACTCAATTCACATTATGGGTGGCCAGCTTCGAGAGGGGAAACCAACAACAAACTAAGACACAAAGAAATTCACGACTAACTCCTTTCCAGTGCATCAAAGGCTCATCAGTGACTGCCCCATGCAATGGACTGTGGTTATCCTGTAACTACATTTGTCTGTCTGCTTGCCAGAAGCAAATGCAAAACCCCATTGCATCCAGGAAGTCATTGACGATAGAAAGCATTCCTCTTCAGAAGAGGGAGCAGCAGCCCCTATACCCAAATAAAGGGGGGCTTTTTCTGGGACAAAAGAAGGGACAGAGCCAGACGGTTTCAAATTCCTTCAAGGCATCTGCAGTTGTCAAGGTCTTTTATGCAGACTGTGCTTAGATGTTTCATTGGTCATCAGTGGTCCAAAATTCACATACAGTTTAAAACTATGCATGGGTTTCTGAGCTTAAAGAAATCAGGGTCTAAACTCTCAGCTGGGTAACATGCTCAGAACAAAACACACTCACACTAGTACACCTCTGAAGGGAACCAAACTGCCAAGAATAAGTGTCATTTAGAGAACAGCATGCAAAAGTGGGCCCTAAAACATAATGGGTGAAATTTTAGCTCTAAAAGCAATGAAAAACTCACAGCATGGGTTTGAGAGGAATGTAGCAAAAACACCCCAAACAGGCTGGTTTTTAAGACAGGAAGCTCTGAGAAGGGAGTGCAAAGCTTATTTTTCAGTGCCAGCCACAAGAGCTCATAAAGGAATCTTTCAAAAACTACATGGTCTCCTGATTACTGTAGCAGAGGGCATAACTAGATGAGTAACAAAGATCTGCGTGCAAGCCCACTTCATGCAAGAGGTACACAGAGCTCGCCTAGGAAACTTAATTCCTTGGCTTCATGCAAGTATGGTTCTAGCATCGATACAGCTCTAAGCTGAAGAAAGCAATGGTTCTCTGGAACAGAAGTAGCCTATGCCAAATTTATGCAAGGACTTCCAATCAAGGACCCAAATCCCAGAATTCAGCGCCTCTCTGCTCCTTGAGCAACAAAGCAGCAGGCAGATCAGAATTTAGAGACATCTTTACCCGCTAATTATGTAACAGTTTAAAACAGAGATTGTATCACACCTACTGTCTCTCAGGAGCAAAAATACATGTGTAACCAAATTGTTAAGGCAAGCCAGTAAAAAGACGGAAAGGAAACTAAGACCATATACCAAGAAATCTTTGCAACCAAAAAATGAAACCATTTTTATTGAGAATTGCATTTTCTCAGTTAAACTTTGGCAAGTAAGCTGGATGGTACAAAACCCACTTTTTCACAAATACAAAAAACCCCTTCTGTTACCAAATAAACTCTTATTCTTCTCATCTTTAATCCAAATCTCCATATATATGCCATCTCCACACAAGAACCAAGCAGTCCTTGTTTAACAGCAAAATGCCCCTTGGCCCCTTTCTTACACACATGTGGTCTTCAGAACACCTAGCAGCTGAAGAAGGAGCACCTGGATGCAACTGTGCAGAGGAGTCCAGCTGTCAACAATTATCTAAATCTCTGTTTCAGTTTTATAAAGCAGAGTCAAAAGCCAGGAGAGAGGAGGACACTTGCATGTGTGTTTTGAAAGAAAAAGGCAAAATATTTTACAATGGAAAATGGAAACATCAGTTGGTTCAGATGTAAGAATTGTGCAGCACAGCCTCTTGTAGGTATGACAAAGCAAGCTTTGGTGCACGAGACAGTCAAATAGCAATGAAAGCTGCAGGCAGCAGCAAAAGTTAATGAAACTTTTCAGCTGTTGGTGGAAAAAGCTTTAAGAGCTGGAGGGGCAAATTATTGAGCCCTTCACTTACTAAACATTTCTTAAGAAAACTTCAAAGTTAAGCCCAAATAGCCAACTGTACTTAAACTCAGGTGTGTCTCTTCTCAAACATAAACGAAGCAAAGCAAAAGAATATTGAAGACATAGGACTGAAATAAAGGGAAGGAAGAAAAGAAACAAGCAGGAAGGGAACAGAGAACAAAAAGAAGACACACTTGGGGAAAGGATGTACAGCAGAAGAACGTGCAATCTTCAAAGACTGCTCCAGAGGAAAAAAAAAAAAAAAACAGACTGGGAGATTATCTTTTTGATCTTTGTTTATCAATAAGGCACCAAGGAATTTCCAACCATGAGCCTGAGATCTCATTGCACTGTATGAAGTAAACAAAATCACTTAAGACACAAGAGATGGATGTGAGAATTGCAGTACCAGCCACAATGCTGTGGGACCAGTTGGAGGTAAATCAGTGAAAATGAATGATGCTATAAATCAGGAAAACTCAGCTCCCATCTCTCTTTTAGAGTCTCAAGGACACAAGAGGGATGATGTCTAATTCAGCACCAAAAAAACAAACAGTAAAAACATTTCCATCTGTACACACAAATGATGTCTCCCCTCCCAGTTAGAATTCAAGCTCAAATCCAGCAGAAAGGGGATAGATGACTTCACACCACCAGGAGCACGTGGACAGCACCCAGAGCAGAGAATACACTGCTTCCTCAGAAAGCACATATGCCGAATTTAAAAGAGCAAGCAATGTGGCATGAAAATCAACTAAAGTGGAGGACAGAAAACAGAGCCAAAAAGAGTGCTTCCACTAAAGGACAACCAGACTAAGAACCAAATGCAGAAAAGATCTAGACCACTCTGCCTACTGCAGACTGCCATCAGGAGCCAGAAAAAAACCCAAACCAATCCTCCTTTAGCCACTTTTCCAAGAGGTTTCTTTCTCAGGCTGGCAGAGATCAGGCCAGTGTACAGAGCTTTGGGCAGGAGGGAAAGGGGTTCAATTATAAATTATTGAAAATTTCTACATATTTCCCTGTTTGCAAGGGAGGAAAAGTTATGCACTCCTTTGTAACATCCTCAGTTTCTTCTAAGGCTTCAACCCTTCCAGGCAGAGGCACCACACTACCGTACCACCTACTACAGACAAGGTTAGCAGACGTGGGCAGAGTGTGAAAAGTGAGAAGGGGAAGGGGATTGCAAGTGCATTGCAAGTAGAAAATGCCAAACCATTAGGGTTTCCATTCACATCAATTTACACCAGAGTCAAGGACAGTAACACAGAAGAGCAACACCTGCGCTACTCACAGACCCTCTTCCAGGTGACTGGAAAAGGTTCATTTCCTTTTCCTCCTTCAAGTCACTAAAACAAATCAATCCTGCTTTCACAGCATGAGCTTTGCTTACCCCACATAGCCTGGTTCCAGGAAGATACACCCAACAGAAGCAATGCTTGTGCTTAGATTTAAGCACGCGCTTAACTCCTGGCTGGATCAGCACTTTCAACCACACATCCCTGTGGGCAACGGATTTGCATTCTTAAACATCTTTAAACTTTTCAGGACCTGTAATTTATCATTCTGCCTGTGATAAAGGATGGTAAAACCCTACTCATTTTTTGCTCTCTTTGCACCGCGGAAAACAAAAATATAGATTTCTCAACAGCAAGGCGGAAGACACCGATATCCTTTTTCTCCCTCTGGTAACTTAGCTATAGCATATCACTACCAGGCTTGAATAAGAAAAAGGGTAAAAAGACTCAAAGGGAGAAGGAAAAAAAGTGGGGGAAAAGGATACTTACTGCAACAGAGACAAACAAACAAAAAATTCCATTTGTAGATCACATATGAAAGAGCATCTATATTAAATACGATCTCAGAAGAACTGACTAGGATAAATCCATGTGCTGTTCCCGGTATTTCAGCCTAAATATGGAAAATACACGTTACTCTGAGTTTATGAAGGGTTTAGTTTTATCACTACTATTTACACACACTTTCTTGGTTCACTTTAGACATATCGCTTGTACTGTACACACACTATAAATACAAAATGCATAGCAGCACATTTATATTTCACAGAAACAAGATTTTAAACCAACAGACTTGAGTGCTCACTGATTTTAAAAGACAACAGCTCCCTATTTTTTAACACGTTTCTAAATTATATATGGGCTGCGTATCCCTCCAGACAAACGAACACTGATAAATTACGTTCTGTCTCTAGCCAGGCACTTCAAGTAATCTCCACCCTCCCACCTCCTCGTCACATGAAATAAAGATGAAGCACCACACAACGTCGATCACATTGCAGATCAATTCAGCAGCTGCCTCTGCCTGAAACAACAGAATAGATGGGTCAAGATCTTCATCAGTCTCTACTATCAGAAGCTGAAATTTTTGCTGCAACAGTCTCAGGCAGACCTTGAGAGGGTGCTGGCTAGTACACACCCTACACAGCCAGCATTACGCTAGACTGTGTCCAGCTCCTCTCATGAGTTTCTCCCAATGGGATTGCTCTCCTTCCTAACTGACTTTATCTTTTATGCCTGGACAAGTGATTTCAACTACACCTGTGAAATGAGATATGTTTAATGAACAGCACAGTGGGCTCCGTGACCTTGCTGCTCCCCAGCCATGCGCCTGTGGAAATGCTGGCTGGAGTATTAAGCCCACTGCATGTGCTTGAGCACACACATCCTGATTCCAACCCGCTTCATTACCCTCTTCCCAGCGATCTTGCCCAGAGTTAATTTAATGCGTTTAGGGACTGAATACCAGCCTCGCCTCCCTGCAGTGCTATCAAACATGTTACAGGCAGAGAATTTGGCCATATTCCATCTATGGGGTTTCCTCTAAAGTCCACTTCTTCTGACAATAGCTGAGCTGATGCTTGATCAGTACGAGAACAGCGCTCGCTGCAAGGCAACCCACCACCACCATGGAGAGCTGCTGTACCCTCACGCTGACCCTTGCAAACCCTAGTCCCACCCCTACAACAGCATGGGAGCGGGATCATTTCCAGGTCTCCTTATCTGATACTCATGCAGTATGGAACGGCAGGAGATTTGAGTATGAAACAGCGGTTACTTTTTCCAGGCTCCACTGGTCCAGTGAGCTTAACACGACATCTCTCTACAGCTACAGAAGGGCACTCACCGTCCCCAGGCCAGGAAGCAGCACCAAGGACACGCGGGAGTAAGCAGAGGCAAGTAAATGCTTTCCAGCTTCTTCCTTAGCAAACTGCAACAAAAGTCCCCTGAGCTTGCAGACTGTCATCTTCAGCTTCAAACAAGTTTTTCCTTTCCAAGCGCGACTTCCAATTTCATCTATATGAAAGGCAGGATTTAATTATCAGGAGGCCCAGTATAACCACCATGGCTTTGAGAAGGAGAGAGGGGAGACTCTGCATTCAGAACCACATCTGGACATGCCTTTGCAGTGCAATCCCATCTCTGTTTACAAACAGGCTTCCTTCCAACCCATTCATAAGTACCTGTACTATGCTTTCTACCAGTACTATATAAACTAAGAACCTTTAAAGTTGAAACACAAATCACTTCTTTATTGATCTGGCCAATTAAAAAATGAAGAATGATAAGAAGTTGTGAAATTTATCTTGTCACCAGCCTAATTGCTACTTGGGGCTTCAAATTATCCAGAAAAAATGAGGAACAAAACTGAACTGTTTATAGTTTGTTTGGATTCTGGTTTACAAAGTGCACCATTATCTTTGTTAATGTGTGAGGAAATGCAATTGCACTGTGGATCTCTACATCAAAACCCCCTGCTTTAATGAATTATTTGAATATTAAACCAGCAAGAAAAGAACTACTGTAGTTATTTCAGACTTGCTTGTTGCTTTCATACATGTGATCTGTCTGCAAAGGTTAGTACTAATTTGCCAAAAATCCTAGTTCATTTTGCTACAGAATTATTAGGCTATTAGGATACTGGAATATTACAATTATTAGGATACCTAGTGGTATCCTAATAAAACCAGAAGCATTTTGAGATCTGCTTTCTAAGGGGGGACTGGGGAAGGATTGAGGAGTAAAGGAGGAAAGAAAGGCTGCCATTTAAATAAGTGTGAGAGCGTCTACAGATGGAGAGTTAAGGACAGAAAGATTAAGTGAGGAACACGATGTCAAAGAGGGGGCGGAAAAAAATCAGTGACAAAACTAGGAGTGGACTACAAACCTTCCAAGTTTAATTACAGTACCTTAGGTGCACTTAAATGCACTTGGTTTAAAGTTCACTCATTCACCTTTCTTTACTGAAAAAAGCCAAGCATAGGTACCAGAAATGAAATCATAGAATCATAGAATTGTCTAGGTTGGAAGAGACCCTTGGGATCATCGAGTCCAACCACCTACCCTACTCTACAAAGTTCTCCCCTACACCATATCCGCCAACACCACATCTAAACGTCTCTTAAACACATCCAGGGATGGTGACTCAACCACCTCCCTGGGCAGTCTATTCCAATGCCCAACCACCCTTTCTGTGAAAAATTCTTTCCTAATGTTCAGTCTAAACCTACCCTGTTGGAGCTTGAAGCCATTCCCTCTTGTTCTGTCATTAATTACCTGTGAGAAGAGACCAGCACCAACCTCTCTACAGTGTCCTTTCAAATAGTTGTAGTGTGATGAGGTCTTCCCTCAGCCTTCTCTTCCTCAAACTACAACAGTCCCAGCTCCTTCAACCGCTCTTCATATGATTTGTCTGCTAGGCCCTTCACCAGTTTCGTTGCCCTCCTCTGCACTCGCTCCAGCACCTCTATATCTCTCTTGCACTGAGGTGCCCAAAACTGGACACAATACTCGAGGTGTGGCCCCACCAATCAAGAGCAATCAAGGTTACATTTTTAAGGCTAACTCTGCCCCCCTCTTCTTTCCCGTAAGCTTCCAACTTCCCATCTCAGGGCTGTCAGTAGTTGTCAGCACATCATATGAGAAACTCATCTGAACATACAATATAACTTGACAGGCAATACATCAGAAAACCTAGATGTGACAACGGCAAATTCCACCAGATGGTCCTGGATCATATCCATCCATTAAAAAAAAAAAAAAAAAAAAAGGAAAGAAAAAACCACACAGAAAAACAGAACTTTTGAAGAAGAAAAAAAAAAATTGCTATATGCGCTGTTTCACCCTTTGTCCATGATGGAAAAGACGACACACAATACCTTCACCCCTTGTCCTCACCAGCTTGTCCTGTCATTCATATCAATACATGTATTTCATCCTCCTACCCCAAGAAAAGGCTTCCAAATAAAGATGCCATTCCATTAAAAGGCAGTGTGTTCTTGTAATAACACTGCTTTCCAATTGAGAAAACTCTCTTAACAACTCTGGACCCTGGTCCTGCTCCAGCATCAAATGGTCTCCGGATACGCCAAGCCCAAGCTGTTAGCCCTTGAAGTAGCTGTGAACTTGGAGCACTTCCGAGACTCCCTGTTTGCCACCCTTCCCAAATCCCAATTGCTCTTGTAGGCAGCACAGATTCTGTTTGTGTTCAGGCTGCCTACAAACCTCATCAGCCTTTGCAATGGCCCTTTTGAGAGAGACCTTGGATTGCCTTGTCCGCTGTGAGCCACACCACCCTGGAAAGGCAGCTGAGACCCACAGGTCAAACACTCACTGTCCAGGCCTAACCTCAATGCAGTTAAACGTCTTTGATACACGTGAAGCTCAAACCACCTTCCAGCAGGTACAGAGCACAACCTGCTCCTGATTCTGGCCTCAAGCCCACAAAAAACACAGTGCTCAGGCACGCAAAGGGTCAGGGTCAGGACTGTGTACTACCCTGTGGGAGGTCAGCACAGTTCCCGTGGCACAAAGCACCAGGTTGAGAGGCAGCTCTGGGGTTAATTCACTGCCAGGAAAGCACTGAAGCTGTCACTGTTCTTCAGGTGAGTGTCACCAGCCTGGCCGTGGCAGCAGCTCAGCTGGGACAAAAGTGACAGACCTATGAAACAAAAATCAAACCTGCGCAGGCTGTCGCTGGTCAAGCAAGACCTTCAGGGACACCATTCCTTGCTCCTCTTCTGCTTCTACCTTCAATAGCTGTGTGCAGAGGTACCTGTTTTGCTCTCTTAAAAGTAATTGTGTGTAACCGGAAAAAAACACCACGTATCCTTGTCCTCCCAATTACACACGCGCTGAAGTAAAAGGCATTTAGGCAAATATTTTAAATCAGTAAAGCAAGTAGATATGAATCTGAACGCACAGAGGGAACAAAGACGGTGAATAACACAGTGTTATTTTACCAAACGTTTAACAGGACAGAATAGTGCTTCAAAGTCCTTCAGAGATCTGAAAGCTTCTTTGAATACAAAGTTGTGACTGTGCTGGGAAGCAGATCTACTCTCTGCCAGTGCACAAGCTGGACTCCACAGCTTAGGACTGACAAAATCTCTCTTTGGGCCACTGTGGCAAAATCACTTTCCATCAAGAAAATAGACTGAGCCTTTAACAAAGGAGTATCTCTGTATATTATAAATAACTAGTTTCCTTCCCCTAAGGAAAGCTCCTTCCGTTATAAACCCTCCTTTGCTGTTAAACCAAGTGCACCCATTCCTGAGTGAGAAACAGCTGTGAGGGGGAATACTCCAGTGCACTGGTGGGGAACTGGGCAGCAGCCATGCTTCAGAAACTGCAACTGAGTAGACAGGGCTCCAGAGATTGCTAATGAAAATAACTTTTTTAGCAATGGCTGATAGCTACTCACTGACTTCTCAAGAAGCAGTTTTATTATCTCCATCCGATCTATTTTACAATTATCACCTTTAGTACAGAGAGGAAGCTACTTTTACATCACGGACCTGAGAAGAAACAGCTTACAAAAAAGTCAATATTCCCCTCCTCCTCAAACTTCAACAATGAATATCAAATTTTTTACTCTGCCTTTGTCATTTTAACATAAATGAAAAAGTCAGTGACATTTTCAAGTTTTGCTGTTATGTACCAGTGGTGTTTCAAATGCTGCAGAGGAACATAATTACATTTACAGACACTTTTGACTGGAACTTAAAGGTTGTGACAGTACACAATAGTCTCTCAGAGATAAGAAAAACAGGCATTTAGCTCAGAATGTAGGTTCTGATTAAACTTAAAATGGACACCACCATTTTAGTGGCGTGCCTTTTGGCATCTAAAAGTTTTTCTATAAATACCAGACTATGATTTTTCACAACATCAACTTTCTACAGAGAGAAAAATAAAAAACTTACTATTCAATTGTTCTCAGCAGAAATACTGCAAAACAGATGGCATAAGAATAATATGTATTTAATAAAATCGTTAAAATGTCACCTCCTCCCATTTTGATATTTAATTATATCTCATTAGAAAAGCAAAAATACTGCAAATCGAAGTCCAAGAATCAGCTGTTTACTTTATTTATAGACATTTATATAGCACTCATCACCATAGCAACCAGGAGCCTTTTTTTCTTCTTGTTCAAAGGAAAAGTAATTTTGAAATGTGATCCTTTGATGTTACAGTGCAAATAGGTACTTACCTCCTGTGATGCAAACATTTAAGCAGGTGCTTAAAGCACATGAACAGACCTAAGTCAAAGGCATGGTGAAAAACACAGAAACAGAGAAAGGAAAAAGGAAAGGAACTGAGAAGCAAGAGGGAAAGAGTAAAGGGCTTTACTATGAAAAATCACAGTGCACTCGCTCCTACAGTAAGCCATGACCTCCCCCGTACTTTTTTCCTGTAATAGTATGTGACTGGTTCATGGAGCACAGTTCAATTAATCAAGCGTGATCAACAGGTTCCCAATTTATGCCGAGGACACCAGTGAATATTCTTGAGCAAGGACTTTTAAGCGGATTGCAGATTACAAATGAGGCTGTGGAGGGCTGCCTCTCTTTCGAGAGCACAGAAGTCAGGAGCCTCATTTTGACTGCTACTCTCTTCCAATCCCCCAGCAATCGGCCATTACCAAATTCCCACAGAATTAATAGATCTTTTTAAAAATGCCATCTGCTCACAGAACATCAAAGAAATGACTAAATTAGAACATTGCTCCTGCATACACCATTACAGAATGAATTACTAGGTATGTCACGCAATTGCAGTTTCCCTGTGATACTCCTGGTGTGCACAAGCACACAACTGCTTTTCAGACCCTCAATAACAGATTGAAATTGTTTTTATACTATTTCATCTGGTTGCTTCCTACCACCCTATGAAAATATAGATTGTACACATACACACACCGAGTAGTACTTCAGAGCCTTTTAAAAGCTAATGAACTTCTAATTGGGACTGAAAGAAAAAGAGAAGAGATCTTTGGCCTGTTGTCATTTTTGACATAAGAGATCTTATGATAAAGATTTCCTCAAGACACAGGTATATGAAGTATTACCTTCAACTCTGCATTTAGTTTTATCCTATGTTCTTCATAAACCAATACTGTCCGCAGCAGTTAAATAGAGCGTGTTCAGTTGTTCCTAAAACCTAACACCTAAATCTTTACACAAGACTGGTGGTTACTTTGTAGTCTTTTTTTAAGCTGTATTCTAAATAGGGCAGAAGCTGCATGTATGACAGGGGGAAAAGTGACAAGTTCCTTATCTGGAAAAGCACCAGAAGGCACCGTTACCAGAGCAGACCAGTTCTTTTAAAGTGGACTGATGAAGCTATTTTTAAAAACATCTAATAACATCACAGAGGAGAATCTGATCTCTGCAAAGGTGAGCCGTGCAGCTCGATACTCCTGGGAGGCAGCTAATGAAACTGAAGCTTGTCAGACACAGACTGCGTCCAGTAATTGGCTTTGAAAACTCACAGTTTAAATTCTGCCATGCTGAGTTCAGTGCCCCGCTCACAGTTTGCTCCAAGAACAGGCAGAGCTAAGGGCTGTCTAGCATGACCAAATGTGAGCAGCTGCCTCTCCACTGCCTTGCCGCCAGGCCTAGTCTGCAAGCTTGGAGGGTAAAGAAAGAAACCTACTTTCATCCAGCACCTCACACCTACCAGTTCACTGCCAGGACAAGGAGAGACAGTGGCGGGGGTAAGAAGGCAGAACAGCGTCAGAGCAGGCAGCACACTGATGGAGGAGGAAGGAACACATCCTACCACAGAAAGTGAAGGAAAGGGGTGTAGACCTAAAAGGAGAAGGAAGAGTGTCCCATGTCATGCATCCATCCAGCACAGCAGAACCACTGACCAATGCTAACCCGCTAACTCGCTCTGCACCAACTGTGCAAGTCCCTTGGACACAGCCACTGGCTTCCCCAGGAAGATGGTCAGCACAACAGGGGAAGCGCCACCCCTTTTTCCCGAAACTCCACTTACTCTTCCTAGCCCACTCCTTCCCAAGCTTTATGGACCCACAGACCCATTCTGCCCCTCGATCTGAACCACAAAACTGACTTCTGCAACCATCTTGAATAACAAATGAAGAAATGATTGTGCCACAGTGTGAGAAAGCAAAATTTTGTCTGCACAGCTGAGAAATTCTGATCTGGTTCTAGCTCTGCAGTTTAATGCTCTCCTTTGTGCCACCTTCTTTTTCATGATTCTTCCTGCCTCCCACTACTTCCTAGAAAAAAATGCTTCTTCACAGCCTAGATACGTTCCAGTTGGAAAAGCCATTTTAAATAGAAAGCAGGTCTTCTGCTGAGAGAAGTCATCTATGGCTCTGTTTATTTGAATAAAACACTAGTTTTACTAGTGGAGGATCTTTAAGCCTCTATGTTTTAAAACACCTCCTAAAGACCTTGCTGTGTTAGAGCACAGCCCAGATATAAATCTGTTAAAAACGCTTGGGAACTCTAACTAGATGTGGGCTGCTGTCATAGGGAACTGTTTAAACCAACGGCACTTACAGAAGTCTTTCAGGCAACAATTTTTAAGAGGAGGGGGTAAGAACAAGGGGAATGAGAATACCCAATTTTCAGATGATTGAAGCAAACCTCAGTAAAGTTCACAGTGAGATGTGACTCAGGAGACTGGAAATTTAACTGGAAAAAGATTTCCATATCGTCAGTCCATTTTGTACATTGCTTAATAGAGAATGGGTTCCAGGTAATTAGTCCCAAAACATTAACCAGGTTCCTAGAGTGCATGTTCATGGAATGCTTCACAAGTGTTGGAGGCTGAACTCCAGTTCTGATCACAGCTAATTAAAACACAAAAGTGAGACTCCAAGTAAAACTGCCACCTTGCAATCATAAACCGTTCAAAATGCTCTCTTGCAGAAAAGCAGACTGCAAAGCAGGTTTCCCATATCTAGTTCATGCATTTGGTATCTACCACATTTTTGAAAATGACACTGCAAAATAAACACCCTTACAGTTGATGTGTTTAGCATACGTCAGATTTGTTTAAGGGAGAAGGTCCTCCCAGAGAATAAGAGCTCTTCTGGTTCTCAGCTAAGTCAAGGCTTGAGCTAACAAGCCCATCTATCAGTTCAAGTGTTTTGAGATCGTTATTAAAGGGAGCCGTTACTGTTTTATTACCAAAGTCAACAGATTCGCCTGAATCAGCAGCTGCCGTTGAAAAGTCAGCATTTGTCAATAGTTATCCAACTATGGTACTGGTGTGAAAACACCAATATGTTCCCTTGCCTTTACCAGTTGTTCAGATAGTCATTATTCTCATCACCAGAGAGGAGTGTGCCTCTTCACTTTTTTTTTTTTTAAAAAATGCAGCAGCCATTATCTTAACCCATTTAAACACTGGGTTAATTGAGAGGGGCTGTAAGGAAGCAATGGGACACGAGACAACTGGTAAGCCTGACCTCAGAACATGCATGTGTGACGCACCCAGAGCTGACATATGCAAGAGAAACTTTTCCACCAGGCTTAGTCAGCACACAATAACTAAAAGGGGCAGGATGTGATAAATTCAGCATCTGTATCCACTGGGGCCAAATTCACAAGGACTGCTAAGGTTTCAGAGCTGAAGACAGGTGTCTAGGGGGATGTCCCAAGGCACTCTGCCATCAAGGAAAACTGTCAGCAGAACATAATTACATCTTTACTTGCCCTAGTAGGCTTTAAACCTGCAGCGTCTTTGACCTCTAGGGAGGTTATTAGAGTTTTAATTGAACCTCCTTTCTGTGGTGCAGGCAGCTGCCTACGAGAGCTACCCCTCGCAGCGTCGCCTGCCCCCGGTACCGGGCAGGGCAGCTTTGGCTCCCAGGCTTTGGAGAAGAAAGGTTTCCACCTCCAAGGTGCCAGCTCCGCACTGTTTAATCCTTGGGGGGGGGTGGGGGTGTCCGTGGGTTACTACCGCCCCCGCCTCGTCCCTCCCCACTGTGGAGCCGCCGCCGACCACGAGAGACATCGCCCTC
>VZSZ01008944.1:352466-371882 GCA_013398815.1 Ibidorhyncha struthersii | reverse complement strand
TTCCTCAGGGTGGGCTTCCTTCCTGCCCTGTTTGGTGCAGACCCTCCAGCGGCTGCCAAACACCCCTGCTCCCACCTCAGCCCTGTGTGGTTTCCCCTCTCACAGCTTTCTCCCCAGGCTGCTCAGTCCTTGCCTCCCCCTCCAGTCTATTGCCTTAACTCCTCTGCTTCCCCCAGAAGTGGTGAGTTCCTCGCCCCTCCACACCCACACCCTGCTCCTCATCTCTTCCCCAAATCTCTTTTAACCACCACTTCGCTCTTCTGCTGTCCTCCCACCGCCTCCCCGCACTGACCTTCTCCTGCCCCTCAGGGTCCCTCCCTGACCCTCCGCCTCCCTCTGCCCGAGAGCCTCCTCGCTTGCTGCCCACTCTCCCCAGCCTCTCGATTTCTTCCATCCGGAACATACACGCTAAAGGGGAGGGCAACCATCCCTGCTGGCAGGGCAACCACCCTTATTATGAGTACACGGCTTCAAATCCGCCAGGAACACCTGACAGACAGCAGGCACCTGCAGCTTTACTGGAGGAAGGTTCTTCCCACCAGGCAAAGTGCAACAGCAGCGGCCGGTCACGTTCACGGGATGGAGGTATAGCAAGGTCAGACTTCACCAGAGGAACCCCCAAGATTATTACAGCTTGAATAAACCAATGAGGACATCCTGAGCCCGATACAAGAGGTCGAATCGGCTGAGCACGCAGAGACCTGTGCATACAGCACCTCTGCTTGACCCAGCCTTTCCCAAAGTCAACGGGGCTTTTTGCATTCACTTCACTGAGGCTTTTGATTTCTCATGAGGGCTTTCCATTTCCACACCCACACAGGGCTCTCAGTCAATGAGAAGGACAATTAATGGCTCGGTAGCATCTTTCACGTTAACTGGTGTTTGTATGCATAATTAAATGCTCCTGGAGTGACAGCATCACTAAGCATTCGTGCAGGAAATTAATGTAAAACTTTAGCTGTTGAAATGTTTGCCCCTGAAAAGCTGATAGTCATTTGGGGGAAATCAAATTTAATAGCTTAGTAGTCCTTCCTCCAGTCTCTTTTTCTGTCTTGCAGATTTTGTAGCTAATGATCCGAAGAACTAACTTGTGTTACAAGAGATACACAGGAGAACTGCAGGTTTTCAGAAATGCTCTTTGCTACTCTAAATTTAATTTCATTACGGTCTCTATGAATTTTAGTGTTTAGCTCCCATGGACTGACAAGGTAAATGTCAGGCTTCTGAGATTTGTTTTCCAGAGTTTGTTCAAGAACTATTACGCTAATGAAATCCATTGCAAGAGATTCCATCTACTCCATTTCTCATTAGGTTTCTGAGTTATACTCCAGTCTTAGACAGGCTTCAGAATGCTGGACCTGCATTCTTATAACTAGAGCAACAGTGCAAAATAATCATCATTGTCACCATTTTCATTAACATTTGTTGGAATTAAAAGTTGCTATTTATTTCAGCAATGTTTAGAGATCTGTATTTATTTTCCCAAAGCATTTGTGAGTAGAAATCTTGACTAAGATTTCACGAATACCTGTTTGCATATTCACATAAATGTCATCTGCAGTGCTACTTTTCCTCCTTGTTATAAAATATTTAATGAACCAGTCAAAAAGCCAGACATTACAGTAATTTGAATTAAGTGGCCAGTCACGTATCACAGACGATGAATAGCCAAAGACACAGACATAATCGTTCAAGAAAAAAAAGAACACCCATAAGCTGAAATGTGTTTCTATGAAATATTCATAGGATTGCAGTGATTTATTGTCATGTCTGCTTCAGAATAACCTGCAATGGGAAAAGAGCATAATCTGATAAACTTTTCATGCAAAATAGTTCATTCGTTATTCCTGGAGTAACAAATTTGTAGACCCACATCTGCTTAAGTCTACCACCTGTAAGGGGTAGAGAAATATTTTCCTTAATACAAGGTTTTACAGGGGATGCCTAGTGAAAGCAGTGTGAATATGGTAATGGTGGAGACAGTCACTTCAGGTGCCCAGACATAGGTGCCTAGTGCTATTTTAGACAATTTAGGTTGCACGAGACGCCTGCATAAGGCTGGTAGATACAACATGGGACCTATAAGACACTCTTCAACCAGTGTAACGGCAGCTAAAGGACTGGCCCGAACTTGAGTTTTGACATGGTACCACGCACTTACATTACCCAAATCACTTCTGATGTGATTGTTCAGGGAATAAATCAGCTTTTAGGGGCACGGGCAGAGGATAGGCTCACAATTAGGAGCTAGAACTGCTGAGCCACCTTTTACAATCCAAAAGACAGAACTATATCTCCAACCTCAAGCAAACATTGAAATGTTTCCACCTCATACATCCTCGCCTCACCTTTTGCACTTGGGTTATAGCTCCCTTTGTATGTGCAACCTCTTTGAATGAGAAAATATCACTGGGCTCGATCTTGGAAGTTGCCCTCTTCCAGCTGAGCCACTGATGTGCCTGCTCCTGAACATCAACACGCCGGACTGCAACAATCCAAGCCTTGCTCAGCTGAAGTCAACTAGATCCACAAGCTTCTTTGTGGTGTGTTTCTATGTGATGTTGCCTCAGCTCTTTTGTCTGTTTATGTAATGCCTCTGCTCTCCCTCGGTTTTCACGAGGTCTGTGTGTGCCACACAAATGAGTATTTGTTGGGCAACGGGCACTGTTAACCTTTCTACACCAGGGAAGACAGAATCATCCACAGAAGTTGTTGGCAGGATCTTGCTGGGACTGAGCCACAGAGATTTTTTTCAATGTCAGCTTTGTAGATTTTATTAGATGGGGACAGGGGGACACGCAAGCCCAAGGGATGTGGCAGTCTACCTGTGGTGCGGTCACAGCTCAGCAGAGCTTGTGGGCCGACCAGCCCGTACGCAGAACTGGATGAGCACCAGTGATTCAAGTCTTGTAAAAGGTAATAAGCGACATCCATGGAAGAGTGCTGCTGTCTGATCATCCTGCCAAAGAGCACCGTTTCAGCCAAAAACGTCAGTGAAGCCATTTGGGATTTAAGGCAGCATGTAACTCCCTGCACATCGGCTCAGCGTATTCTAAACTTGGGCAGCAGAGAGACCTGAACGAGGGATTTTGAAAGTGCTACATGCCTCAAACCTCTTACAAATTCATGTAATTCACTAAAGAAATTATACATATTCCCATCATTCTACTTCAGGTGTATGAATTTGATTGGAGGGGACAGACACTTTGTTGCCTCCGAAGAGCAAGATTTCATTAAACTGCCTCTCATTTGGAAAATGCAAGCAGTGCCCCCACTCTCTGGAGTACCTGACAGCCAGTAATAGCTGTATCATGATCAGTACCTACCCCCTGGTATCAATTTTTCACATGCTGATGTCGAACACGTGCAAAAGTAAAAAAAGAAATAAAAAAATCTGCTGCTGAGCAACGCTGCCACTGAAGTGACTCGTGTCTACGAGGCGATGAGAGCACTCAGTGTTCTGAAAGCGCAGCTCTGATCCCACTGTTTCCCTCCTCGAGCCCAAGGGCTGGGTAATTGCTGGTGTTGCCAAGGAAGGTTAAGGCTCTGTTTCTCTTGTTGCAGGTAAAATGAGATGAAATGAGAACATGCACTGTTAAACAGGTAAGCAAACATCACTATTCTATAGAAAGAGATATTGAAAAAAAAATTAAGAATGACAATTACAGCTATCCAGTGGTTTTGTGGTGGTATTAAGAGAACCAGTCGCACAACCAGAGCACCGGCTCCTGCTTTCTGCTACTGGCAATTGGATCCCACTGACCACAGAAGTGACCAGCACATGGCAATCTGTGCTGGAGAGTCAGCAGAGTGACAGAGAGGGTAGTTCTTTTCTAGCTCCTCATGGAGTGGCGACAACTTCTACTTGGTTTTGGAGTGGTCTGCTTAGTTTGGAATGCAGGACAGTTAGATAAGCAAACACCTTATTTACTTAGCCATTCATTTATTTGAATGGTATGGTACAGGCATGGTACAGGCAAGCTATTGAGAGACTTGAGAAATAAGGAATTTTCCCTTGTAACAGGATTGTAGAGAGATTTATATATGGACTTTAAGTACATGTTCTTCTTAAATACAGAAAAAGACTTGCACTAATCTAATACCATGACTAAATACAAACCTCCACAATACAAAGAAGGAATAGATAGTTACTAGTGACAATGAATAAAAAAGACGGGAAAATGGAGAAATTCAGTGACAGTCGGCATCGATAGATGTGCCAAAAGCTCGTGAAAGCTCCCTTGTATGATAAAGTGACTGTCTCATGAAATATTAGCAACTATCCAGAACTGGGAAAGTGTGAAAATCTTGTTGCTGTATAAATTATCTGAGACACTCCTGCCAATTATAGACTTGCTGTGAGGAATAGAGACATTGGTAATCATGACAGCGACTGTGTTCGAGTGTCATGTGAATATTCTCGGGCAATTATTCAAATCAATCATTTCTTGTCCGGGTAGGAAAGATTCATCACTCTTAGTACCTCGTGTCATTCAGTGACTGAATTGATGATGGTCTGCTATTCCTGGTGTTCTGTAATCTGCCCATTTGAGATGACAATGCTATCACACATTTAACTGCTGAGGTGGAGAGCTGTCGGGCAGAAAATGGGAGAACATGGGCCCGGACCTCATGAGAAGCATTACACAGGCCCTAACAGACAAGTTCCCTTCTGCACTGAGCAGTGTCCAACCCAGAGGCGGTCTTGGAAGCAGCAGGAGCGATGCTGGTGGTTGCCACTGGCAGGGCGTGAGAGCGGAGATCACTTGAACACAGGGGGAACGCAATACATTTAATCACTCTTCTTCCATGTGGGATGGATACAAGACCTGCTAACCACATCTTGTCATTATACAGCCTCCAACTTTAGTGCCTGGTACCCCTGTCATTGAGAATGACCCCATATTTGATGACGTTCCTGCTTCTTGGTTGTCTGACTTAGTTTCCCCAGCCTTGTGTGTCTTGACCTACGCTCTCACATCTGCTGCTCTCCATAAATAGGGCCTCCTATCACCACGACTTCTTTCATCCTCCCATCCTTGCTAGCAGGAATTCCTCTAACATGGGACTGTGCGCTGCTTCCATGAGAATTACTGTTGGTAAGAGACATTACTAAAAATGTGCAATGTAGCTGTGTATTCACCAGACTTGCAACCCAAACTGTGACTACATAAATTTGGACCTGTGATTTGGCCTGATCCAGCTGGTCTTACTTTCTTATTTATATATCATGAAATATAATTTATCAATTAACTTTTTTTTTTTTAATATTATGCCCCATCTATTCCTTCTGCCTCTTCCTGTAAACTATACATGTGTAAAGGCTGATTCCAGTCTGTAGTCACAAGGGGATCGATAAGGCTGCAGATTTGCCTTCGCCAAACCATAAGCACCTGATTTTGTAAACTAAATAAAATATCACTTACATGTCACTGATAAAAGTACCAGGGTGATGTATCAGCTGGGTTTCAGTACTACAGGGCTTCCTGCTACTGTTTGAGAAACAAAGCTAATATCAGCAAGTGGTAACCTGAAATGGCATTTCTTCGTTAGTAAAATAACAGAACAAAGTCTTCATAGAGTAGTTTCCTTTTTTCTACATGTAACTGTTCGTAACAAAATAAAAGAGGGGTTAACTCTTCAGGCTGGTGATAACAAATAAAGATGTGGTTCACCTCAGCTTTCATACGCTCCGTCTCTCTTTCCAAAGAGCTTCTTTCCTTTATTCATGAGCTCTTCAGGGACAGGATTTTTAACAGTTCTTTCTGCCAACTTGTGGTTAGCAGATTATCTGCTTTCCATTTTTTTAAGCCTGTGTTGTGGCTCCCAAGTACCCATCTATACCTCTCAGGAAAATATCTGGTAGCTTGTGGCTAGAATGTATTTTAGAATGCATAATGTGAGCAGGTGACCATGTCACTGGTTAGTTCAGATGCTGAAGTTTAACCTGCTGACATCTGAAATTCACTGAGATGAGCAGTCCTTTGGAGAGTGTCTCTTCAGTCATGTCTTCCAGGTCATCTGTCTGAAATCCTGAGTGGTTATTGACATTGGTACTGACCCATCACACAGGACAGAATTTTGATTTTTTCTTTTAAGAGTATTTATCCTGGAAATCATCCTCACTCTCTGAATTCCTTCCACATCTCTCGTGAACTGTGGTGCCCTTCGTTCATGTACAGTTTTGGGGGTGCATGTCCTATTTTTAGGAAGTCATTTTAAAGGTAAGGAAAAGAGTTTCATGTCTTAGACCTCCATAGCAAAGGTATGAGGTCTGGACATAGAAGATAACCATTCCTGCTTCATTTGGTGGTTGAGCTGTGACAGCAGTCCAGCCTGTCGCTCTTTGTACCTGCTTTTCGTGTGATGTGAGCTTTGTCCCAGTGTACAAGGCATAGCCTAACTTTTGTCCCCTTTCTTTAATGACACATGGCTATGAAAGTGAGGCAGCGTTATACCCCCTTCCAAGACCCCAGCTTTCCACTGGCTGCAATGAACTGTGTCCATCCTGAAAAACAATGGGAAACAGCAATCCCAATGCTAAGAACCTCCTTGCTTTTCACCCCAGGTTTCCTTCAGACAGGTTACTTTCATTTTTAGAAATTTGTTAGTTGTTCTCATGTAAGCACAAACATTGTGGTTCCCAAAACTGAGCGAGGGTGAGTTATGGCCGATTCCTCTGCCCAGTGATGCCTGCTGCCTGCCTCCTGGGGAAGTGCTGGTAGATGCACCCTTTTCCCACCGCTCCTCCAGCAGGTCTCGTCTGTAGAGGAGGCTCGCACACAACTTACTAGAACTGTGCCCTCCTCGGTAGCAGCCCTAGGTCTTGCAGAAGTCGAAGAAAATAGTGAACTGGGAGAGCTACAGCCAACTAACACCTGTTCTGTTATTAAAGCTGGCTCCTCTTGTGGGAGTCTGCCTGCCCCAGGAAATATGTTGCTAGGAGCTCAATTTTTAACTAACACAGCAAAATAAATGAAAACAAGACAAAGAATAAGGCTCCGCTCTGCTGGGAACACAGGACCTCAAGGTTGTAACTTGAATTAATCACTTACCTGTTTACTGGAGAATTTATACATAGGATCATAGAATCATAGAATAGGTTGGAAGGCACCTTTAAAGGTCATCTAGTCCAACCCCTCTGCAGTGAGCAGGGACATCTTCAACTAGATCAGGTTGCTCAGAGCCCCATCCACCCTGACCTTGAATGTTTCCAGGGATGGGGCATCTACCACCTCCATGGGCAATCTGTTTCAGTGTTTTACTACCCCCATGGTAAAAAACTTCCTCCTTATATCTAGTTTAAATCTACCCTCCTTTAGTTTAAAAACGTTACTGTCCTAGGATGAATGGGGAGTCTCCAGGGTGACAGCAACTTGCCTGCTCTTCTTTTCTTTTTTTCATCCTTTTTTAAAATTTTTTCTTTAATTTTCTCTTTTTCTTTCCTTTTTTTTTTTCTTTTTTTTTTTCTTCTTTTTTTTTTTCTTGTAGCCAAAAAGCATATAACATTTGTCTGTATTTTGGGCAGGGAATTTGGCTCCTTGCATTCATCTCATGGAAAGGCAGACTGTCTCTCAGGCAGTATTGTTTCCCTCCTCTTGCGAAGCATCGCTGTCTGTGAGCGTGCCCCAGCTCTCCCCTCCTGCGCTCTGCGCTGACAGAAAAATCATCCCTGGCTGAAGCCACTCTATCTCCCCGCAGCTACATCCCCCTGTGAACTGCGGATGCCTTCCCCCTGCTCCCTCACTCACAGATGACACATCCCATCTCATTTATATTATTAAAATGATTTCCGTGGGTCACCTTCTGCTTCACACCCGAAATGATCTAGAAAATGAAGCTCTTCCTTTTGTGTCATTTGGATTTAAATTGTAGATTTTAAACCTGTCCTCTCTCCTTGATCCTTTTATTTTCCACAGACAGCACTGCTGCAGTGACAACTCCTAGTGACTGCATTAGATGTTCAAAAAAAAGAAATCACAGGCACATTGACTCATATGATGTTATGATGAGTGAGGCAGATAATAACAAACACGCAGTACTTCAGGCACCCACTGGGCCTCTTTCCATTTTCTTCACAGAAAACCTAAACAGCCCACTGTGTGGGGTATAAAAAAGGTCGTATCAAAAGAACATCTGCACATTAGCGCTGCGATTAACTTACAGAAGAGCACCCAGTGGTGAAAAAGCTTTAATCTTCTTTTCCATGTACAAAACTGACGTATCACGTGAAGGGATGCTTACACTGATGTCAGACCTGACGGCGGTCGTGACTTCTCAAACATTTCATCAAAAATAGCTCCTTGCAGGTGAGTTTGGCAAAAGACATTTGGGTTGTTTAAGGTAAAGTGCTGGGCTTCTTTAGGAAGTGTAATTGCAATTGCTGTGCTTCGCAGGCAAGAATGCTGCCAGGAATGAGTAAATCTGGGTATGGGATACATACAATACAGTAAATATGCAAACCAATACTTTGGAAATTGCTACTTTCACTTGAGCTTGATTTAAATGTGTGAATTGTTTGCAGCTTTCTAGTATTCCCCAGTTTTTACCATTAGCTTGCTTTATTATCGGTCTGAAAGGAGTCACTGCCGTATGGAGAGCTGAAACAGCTGAGTTACGTTCACCAGCAACGAAGCATTTAGAAGCTGCCAGCCCTCGTAGTCCCAGACCAAAGCTAACCTTTGTAGCAGCACCATTAGGTTTTCTTGCCTCTTTTTCCAAGTCAGATGGTGTCGCTCTCTTTCTTGAGAAAAGCACCAGCTGAGGTGGCCTGAGGTGTTACTCCTGATGGCAATTCCTGTGCTACCGTAGATGAGGCTGGTGTCCCCAGCTATGTTCCAGTGTAAGGGGCAGCATAAACCTCTGCATTTCTTCACTCCGTGTGGTGCAGACCTGATGGGTCTCACCTAAGTCCTGGAGGAAAGGGGGAGTCTTTGCTCCTTCTTGGGGTGAACGACCGAGTTATTCCATAGAGAAGGTTATGCAATAAAAATAATTCCAGGTCTTTCATAGTGGCTAGTGGATAAATACACAACTGCATAAAGAAGCACTGGGCCATCTGTTCAGCCTTCCTTGCAGCATATCCTTCTACCCAGAGCAGACCCCAGAATCTGGCTGGGGAATGAGATGGGACGGAGACTCTAGAAAGATGAAAGTTATTGGATTAGCATTTTTGTCCTGGGGCTGTAATAGAAATCTTTAGTGAGTAAAGCCCTGGCGTGAAAATCGCATTTTAGCTTGAAGATGAAGTTCAATTTTAAGCTGAAATTCACCCCCACTTCGTGGTGACAAGGCCAAAATATGCAAAGAGACTCCGTAAGTCCTATTTTCAGGGTGTTAGTGGCACATAGATCCCTCTGCTCATTCCTGTGTACAGGAATGAATTGGATCCAGAGCACAAGCACAAGCTCAAGCTCATGTCAGAGCACTGCTGTAGGTCATGTTCAATGATGACTATTAGTTCCAAAGTCAAAGATTAGTGAAAGAAAATCTGACCAGAGGAGCGACACTGACTGCTGACACATTGTGAAGATTTGGAGGTGAATGAGATCTGGGGTCTTTTAAAAATCTCAGTGTTATAAAAGTAAAATTGCAAAATACCACTCTTCTTCATAAAAACCTGGAAACATGTTCCCATCTTTCCATCTAACTTGCAGTAGACTATATTCCTCTTTTTCTGTTCCTTCTTATGACACATAGTGATATTTAACGTAGCAAAGAATGTGCATGCAAAACTCATCTGAGCTATAAACATCTGGTTCTGCTGATGGGATTATTATAGATAAATTTATGCTACAGATAATTTCTTCAAATAGATAGTGAGTATGATAGTTATGGTCCCAGCCTCTCAGCTGGGGCTTTGGTACTAGGATCATTAACTCCTGGTAGGATTACCCACCAAAGTGACCTTAGTTCTCTAGTCACCTCACAAGCTGTTCACGGACACAGTCTCCATTAGAATAAACCAAGGAATCACAGGCAGCGCTCAGAGACTAGGCAGCCACAGACAATAATGCCCCCTACTGATATTTGAACAATTCAAGGGGAAAGCAATGTCTCAAATAGTTGGCAAAGGCAACGAGGCCGATAAAAGCAGCAAGAACCTATGTGAGGAGCACAGACAAGCAGCTTAATGCTCCAGACAGCTAAATGACTGGGTTACACAGGGGAAAGTAATGGCTCAGAAAAATTCAGATTTTGAGAAAAGGCTGTTTCCAAGACCTTGGTTTTTAGGGTGAAGGAGCCCCAGTAGCTGAAAGTTAAACTTTCGGTACCTGTTTCAGCTGCTGCAGAAGCCCATTGATTGTCCCATCCAGGCCGAGGGAATTTTGTGCATGGGCTGCGTGGGAGCTGCAGGGGCACCGCGCGGCACAGCTCACACCGAAATGCTCGCAGACGCACGTCACAGTAGATATTACAGACTCTGGTCACCTCACTTACAGGGAAACTGAGCCGAGATGGCAGTGTGACACAACTAAGGTGTAATCATGTACGGGTAGGCAAATGACTCCCTTTCTAATTAGGGTTTATGTAATGCCTGAGTCCTATTACCAATCCAGCAGTTATAATGCTTTACAGCCAAATGCTGCCAGTAAATTCATTGCCTACAAACCACTACCTGTAACAGGTTTACTGAAATTTGGTGTTTGAAACTCGGGTTGCTCTCTGTTACAGTACTTTATTATCTATAGAGCAGGCGTTTCCAGTGCTTCCAGGGAAAACCGTTTTACCTTTTATACTGCATGTCACAAACCTGTATTTTGAAAACAAAATGAAAGCTCAGATTTTTGAGCAAAAAGGCTGCTGCTTAGTTTCCTCCTCTTCCCAGAAACAAGGCCAGCTATCCTGATGGATCTGCTGAGAGCCAGCTTCATCTCAGAAGAGCACTCCTGTGAGGTGAGACGCAATCGATGCTGTGGCTCAGTGGAAGCTGCTGTACCTCCATGTATGCAGTTCAGCAGTCCTTAAATCATAGCTAGGAGCCACATCTGTGCAAAAAGTGAGTATGCAATTTGCTTTTCCCATGTGTATCCATGCTTGAGGAGGGAGGAACCGTCTCCTCAATGCCACAGAAAAGCTCTTTGCTCTCCAGTGACCTCTGGGCAAGGAAGGTGGGTCAATACAGTCCTGTGGACTGGGAGCCTCAGGGCAAAAGACAGGACCCTGGTCCTCCACTTAGGTGAGTTATTTCCTACTGTAGACACACAGTCTGTGTTTCCAGACAGCTTCTTCCTACCTATGGTCTCACTTATAGAGTCAAGATACTGCCCACTAAGTTTGCTGTGGCAGCCCTTCAGCATCACATGAAGGCAGCGTTTGGAAAAATAGCAAATCACCTTAAGAAATCTGAAAAGGGAGGTTAGATTTTACTACCACTACCCTAAACCCATGTCTGTGTATCCGTGTGCCCTCGGGAATGCATTCAGACAGTGAAATCCAGTTTCCTTATCACATGCAGTAAACACAGTGATGTTAAAACCCTCGGTGGTTTCTTATGCTTTTATCACTAGGATTTATGTCAGCAAAATAGCATGGAAAGTGTATTCAAGTGGTTATTATGCACCCGTCATTTCCACTCTGATCAGGCCACATGGGTTTGTATCTGGCACCTTGTATGCAAAGAAAATCTGCTTTTGATGGAAACTAACGTATGGTTAATTTGCTACATTAGCATGTGATAATTAGTACACAGGGTTTATGATGTATTACAACTCCATCTTAGTATACATGCACACAAATACACGCATAATACATCAGTGTGTTAAATGCAGGCGTCTCCAGGACAGAAGGTGATACAAACAAATCTAAGCAGAAGTTTTGGATGTGGAATGAGGACTGCATAATGAGTGCCTCAATTTACAGTCCAATAACATCATATCTATTCCTCCCCACACCCTGTACAGTGTGCATATATTAAAAAATATCTTCTCTAATCTGTCTACTTTTATATCCCTGAATATATTAGGACTTTCTGGGGTTCTTTCTTTTTAAATTGCATAATCCAGGGTCAATTATATAGTTGCATCTCAAATATGCACGCTGTGGTTGTGGCAGAGCAGGACGTCTCATCGTTCTCAGTTTTGTGCATCTGTAACCATGGTGACTTTGTGGCTGCAGCTTTCCCCAGACTTCGTGTAACCTGGGGTGGGTAAAGGCATGCTTCTCTGTCTGGTGCGGATGTCACGTACAGGATCTCTTAGGATACATTTTTAATTACTATGTTCTCTTAATTACTCCTTTTGATTTCCCCGGCGAATTGCCTTTCTCGGGTTTCAGTGACTCATTGTGAAACCAAGTGAAATCTGCAGCGTCTTCTGTAAGTGTTCAGGAAAATTCATCCCAGACCTCTGCGCCTTCTCAAGGGCAACACCCGCCTGAAAAGCAACACATCCTGGCGCTTTGTGCTTGTGGCTCCACACCAAATGTGGTGTTTTACAAGCGCAGATTTCCTTCCCTTGGCTGCTGCTCTTCCCAGCCCATGCCGGAGAGCACGGCTGTGCTGTCCGAAGTGGCCTCCAAGGGCAGATCTGCTTCAGCTGCAGGCAGGGTGCCCACAAGCTGGGCTCCTCTGTAGCATCTCATCACGGGGAGGTGAAAGGAATGCATGTTGGTGACCCCAGCAAGAGCGCGAAGGCGATGCATGTTGGGGTGCAAGGAGAAGGGGTGCTCTCATCGTCCTCTTGGCCATCCGTTCCCCTCTACGGCTGTCACGCACTTGTGGACGTACACTCACATGACTGTGGGACACAGTGCCAGAAAAAAAGGTGTCTCAGATGTGCTCCATGGGCAGCTGTGGGGTGCCTGGCACATGCATCCCATTCGCTGGGTGTTGCAGGCAGCAATCTGTAAATCTGCAGTGTGTAAATCTCACCAGCCCCCGCTGAGAGGTGAATTAACCAGGTAGTGTCCCCTGTAATGGCACTCTTCTTTTGATTGCTCTTAAGAGACTACCGAACAGTGTGCTGGGACCAAACAGCTCTGGATGTAGCCATTTATTTGATAGCTACATCGCTAAGAGCTATAATTCATCCCTTTAAAGGCAATCGCTTCTCCTGGTGTGTTAAACCCACCCCTGGGCAGAGGTCCAGACAGCACAAGCCCTGTGCCCCAGACAGGTGGGACACAACCACCATACAGATATTTTACAGCCACACTGCATGGGACTGAGCTACACCAGCTGGGGGGGGGGCATTGTGCCAGACTGGGGGTGTTGTCTTTCTCCCATTATCCATGGAAGTGCTTGCCTTCAACTTGGCCTTCGTGAGACAAGAAGTTATCCTGCATTAATCAGCATTTAAAAGAGTGCCCATGTATTCTTCCACTTAAACTGCACTAAACACGAGCAGTAACAGCACTGCCTCTTTTTTTTTCTTTTTACCTGGGCAGTAATATGTCTTCTTTTCATTAAGTCACCCTTAGGTTAGCCGTCACCATAAATAGCTGAGCAGTTGAGGTGCGTTATTAATCACCGTCAGATGTTTAGCACATGAAATAGCGCCGTGGAAAGCAATTGGATTGCTCCTCGCCTTTATGAGCAGACTCGGATGTGATGAGGGGGTTTTATGGTTAAAAGCAGCCCCACGGAAAGAACACATAGTACTCGTTAATTAAGGACAAGCAATTTAAGACCAATACTTCTGCATTACTGACAGAGGGCAGCATTGAGTTTTTTATCGTACCGAAAAAAAACCCTAAAACATTTCTTGAGTCTTTGGTGATTACGCAGTTTAGAATGAAGATGAAGGGAAAATGAGGTTTTCAGTCATGACAGAAGCAACAATTATATTGCTGTTTGCTACTAGTGATGCTCATAGCGTTCTAGGTGTAGATGACCCCAAAGCAGGGCTGCCGCCATAGTCAGAGAAGGGGAGATTTGCATACAAAGCATGAGTCAAGCGACATTGCTTAGTTGCAAGAAGGTGCTTTCTGCAAAAACTTGGCAAGCTCTTGCTGTTTGACTCTCAGCCTTGCAAGAGCCACTGTGCAGACTGGTTTGCAAGAGAGCGAGCATCTCCTGCCCACTCTCCGGTGCTCCCCCAGCCCGCTGACCTGCTCCTGCAGCCTCCTCCGCCTCTGCTTGGAGCCACAAGAGTAAGCCACATTTACGCTCGCAGCCGGCCTCGCACTTAGAGCAGATGTGACGGCAGCAAGCGTTTGGATGAGAGAAGTGGCACAACCGGCTGGTAGGAGCATCTGTGCGCACTGCCACCCTGGCAGAGCCTCCTCCATCCTCCCCCGGGCCCCCTTGCTGGCCCTCCCTCCCCCAGCAGCTCTTTTACCCCTCTTCTTACAGCATCCCAACCCCTTGCACCAGCCACTGGCAAGCTTTTGTGCTGTGCTTCACAGCTCCTAATATTTTTCCCCCTCCCAGTAGGTAGTCTGGCTCATTGCAGCCTGCTAATAGGCCGGTCCGTGCGGCCGCCCAGCCAGCCCTCCCCATCGCATCCTCAAACCCTACATGCATATGGTACCCGTGTCTCCACCTGCTGCATACATAGTGTCGCCAGAATGGGATGTGCTGTACCACAGCTTCCGTCCCTTGTGTCCCACAGTGACTGTCGGGAGGCGCTTGTGCAGAGTTTTGTGATGAGCCCTTGCAGAGCTCTCCTGGGAGCTACCCTCCCCCTGTGCCTGGCAAGGGGACAGCAGCTTGTGAAGAACCAAAACCAGAAGCCAGTTCTGTTTATGCTTCCCCATCAGAAAAGCATCAGAAATTTCCATGGGAAACGTTTTTTCCATTGCAAGAAATGTTTGTGATACTCCCAAAATATTTACTCCACTGCGAGCCCTTGCTTTGCAGTGAAAAGCCTAGCACTCACATTTTTCAAAAACTGTGTTATCAACTAGCATTTCACTAAAATTTTATTTTAAAGCTGGCTCTTTTTTTTTGTGAATATTTTGGGAGGGGAACGGCAGGGTTGGGTTTCTTTGCTCACAGGTTTATGGAAAATTCTGCTTTCTGGGCTGCCCCTCGCCGGGGCTGTGCCAATCCTTCAGCAAAGCCATGAAAGCCTCCAGAGCTGGGTCCTACCTGGGCAGCCTTGTAAGGGAAACGTGTCCTGTAACTCCCAGCTGTTGTTCCCCTGTTTTGGGGGACTATGGAAAGAGGGAGGGCGGGGGGGGGCACAGAAAGTATCTGGGGAGCCACCAGCTCCTGCTGTGGACACCAGTCTCATGCCCCAGCTTTGGGCTTGAGTCCCTGGCTCGCTAAAACACTCGGTTCCCTCCTGTTTTTTAATAAAACGGGAGAGTTGTGACGGCATCCCCACAGCTGCAGAGGAGGGGACGCTGCCAAAAGGCACCCTGGGAAAATGGCTGGGCTCAGAGAGAGGGCAAGGAGAAAGTTTTGAAGGGAGGATTTAGCTGGTGCAGTGATTATGATGGGAGAGACGCTGTCTCTCCCTCTCTGTCCTCCGTTAGAAACGCATCTCTCTCTCTTTTCCCTGCCAGCAAGGAATCAATTCCTTTAATACCCAAGTAATGCATTTTATAATTAGAAACAGTCCTTGATTTGGGAGTTCACAGCAAAGCCTGGGTCTGACTTTCCAGTGTTCCCAGCCTGTTGCAGCCCTCTGTTTGCAACAGAACGGAGAAAAACACTATATAAAATTGCTAAAAGAGCGTGCGCACCACGAACTTGAATGGACATTTAGAAACTTGTCCACATGGGAGTATTTTTCAGTAAATGTGGATGTTCTCCAAAAATGGGCTATGCATGTGTCTGTATATGCGTGTGTGTGTTATCTGCTGCAATGCCCCCTCCGTGTAGGCATTTTCATTATAACTTTGGGAAAGAACTGCTGTGCATTCCATCTTTGCCCCATCTCATTGATATTCATTCATTCTCTACTGGGCTTAATGCTGCTGTCTGAACAGGGGAAAAAATTAAAATAACACGACAAGGAAATAATAGGAGGAGGTGGTGATTCTTTTTAAACCTTTCTTGGGAGTGAAGATGAGGATTCATTTGTCCTGAGCCTTTGTTCAGGGAGCCCTCAGCACAGCAGCCATTGAAGCAGGTAGCAGGAATGAGGTAGCTGGCTGGAAATATTCAAATACCTTGAAATACATCTGTAAATCATGTCACCACTTTTCTCGGCAGGGGATGAAGAGGAGGAGGAAAGAGGGATCAGAAGAGCGAACGGATCAAACAAGCAACCTTCAGAGGAGGCATCAGCCCCACACTGATCTTTGGCGAGATGTGAACATCTTTGAGGGTCCCTGTAGGTAGTTTTATTTGTCTAAAATAGGGCTGACTGTACCCAAATATTTATGTGCCTCTTGCGTGGCTTTAAAAATATTTAAAGGCTTTCGCTTATGCAGAGTAAAAGTTTTCAAAGGAGCACAAGTCCTATTGACTTGCAAGATGATACGAGCACCTAGGTCATCCGGCTGCTTTTGGAAATGCTCCCTGCAGCGCAGCCAAGGCAGGCTGATGGATATTGTCCAGCTGTCCCGGCAGGCAGGCGTTGTGCAACCCCTCCAGGGCAAAGGATATTTGGACAATGAAAGGGAAATGAGGATATTCCTGCCTCACCCGGCCCCTCAGTGCCTTAGGAAGGATGCAAGCGTCTGTACAGCTTTACCTGAAGGTCAAATGGGACCTGGTTGGGCCAGGGTCTGTGGAGGGAACTTCAGCTGAGCTGTCAGGTCTTGTACGCACACTGAGGGTATGGGTCCTGGGGCCACTCGTTGCTCCTCTGTGGTAGGCTGGGTCCAGGCGGTGAGGTTGCTCCCCAGCCCTGCATCTGGGTGGCCTCACATGGGCACTGCCAACGTCCATGGTGCTGGTGGCCGGTCACCATGGGGGGAGAGGTTGCTGTGCCTCCTTTCCAGCTCCTTGCTCCCACCGACTCCCTTCCCCGCACATCACCAGTTGCCTCCTTTCTGCTGTAATTTCTGCCAGACCCCACTCCATGTTTGGTTACCCCTCATGACCCAAGGTATGTCACTGGGCTGCCATTGCCGTCCCTTTGATCACTGCCCACTCCAAAAAGACCTTGAGCAATTGAGTGCTCGGAGCAGCATGACATTTTGGCCGTAGCTGCCAACAGTTTGCCTACTTTGTAAGGGATCTTTGGCTGGGTGAAATCCTTGCAGCTCCACTGCTTTCACCTCTGGACTGCAGTATTTGCAGAGAGAGGTGCATGACAGGTTTTATGGGTCCGGAGATGGGCTTTTATGTGTTATGCTTCATTTGTACCTTCACCCCCTGCCCCCGCCTGGCCCTCTATAAATGCATATCTGGCCCAGGGAGTCAAGAGCGATCAAAGATAATGGTAGCTACACCATCTTGTGCCTTAACTACTCTAGCCCAATGAACCAGCTAGGCTTTGGTTGACTTAGGACAGGTTCAAGTTGAACATGTTCACATTTGCCCCCAGAAAGGGAGCAGATAGGCCACTGTTATCCTTTGGGCACCATACAGGAATGGAGACATCAAAATCACCAGTAGCTCAACCAAGCATAAAACTATGTCAGTGGCACTACCATGCTGCTGTCTATCAGGTTGACGATGACTGAGCTTTCCTGAGACCAAACCCAGCAACTTTGTTTATCTTCTGTGCGAATACGGAATACTACAGTATCATAAATCTTAATCTTTGAATGAAAAGATCCTTCTAAAGGTGGCAAATATTTCCAGTTTTCTTGCCAACATCCTTTAGTGACCTGTAGCATTCCACTAGGCATTTTTACTACGTCAAATGCTAGCAAACAGCAATGATCCCATTTCACAGGGTAAAACGCAAATTTTGAACAGCAGCAAAAATGCCACCTTTTGAGATGCTGCGATAGATTAAGCATCTTGAAAGCCCCAAACCAAAAAAAAAAAACAGTCATGCATTCATGTTTCATATCTTTTATCTCACCTTGAGATGGCTGTGGCGTTTATTGAGTGCTGATAGCATACTGTGTGGTTGTAGTAGCAAGCAAAGCAAACTGGGCTGCAGAAGAGCTATGTCAGAGGAAAGCAGAACAGCACCATCGAGCAGATGATTCCTTGCCTGGAAGAGCGACCTTCAAAATTCACACTTGGAGAATGCAGAGGCTGAGCATGGCCCAGACCAGTGCCGGGGCTAAGGGCGGTGTACAAACCTTTAGCAGACAACGAATTGCAGGTTTGTGTATGAGCTACCTCCACGCCAAGGTGGGAAAAGCTTTGAAAGTTCATCCCCGGGCCAGCCTGGGCACGTGGCTATGTGTTTCATCCTGCCTGGTATTCAGATGACTGCGTGCCAGCAGGAACATGGATAAGGGTATTAAGCCAACTTACTGAGAACATGCTGCTGCTTCAACCTCCAGCTAATCACAGCGATCACCTTCAGTACAATAAACCCAGCTTTGCTTCTGCAGATACATCCCTCACATGCTCCAGGGTGCAGGACCTCACCGGGCTTTGCCTATGTGACCTGCTGGAACAGTCGTGCCAGCGTAGCTGGGAGATACTCAGACAAAGAATGGCTTAAGGCAGTGGAAATGATGGGAAAGAAGAAGGAAAAAGCTTCCAAGGGGAAACATCTGTTCTTTTTACCATTAGCTACAAGTGGTACCTTTTTAATTATTGAGATGCTGAAGCTGGCAGAGGTTGCAGAGTGGATTGACTTGGTAGTTATTTAGAAGAGTCCCAATTGCTGGCAAAGATTCCCATGTAGTAATTTTCTAACTGGATAGAGGGAGAAATAAACTCTTCGTGTATTTATTATTATTATGGCCTGACAATTATGAAGATTTATTCATTCCTGCTGAGCTACCTCGAGACTTGGCTTTATCACTTTACTACTGCTGCCACGACACTATTATATATGTGAAAACGTGAAGGTAAGGCATGCTTTTTGAAGCTATACACAATTAATCTTCCTGAGTTTTGACAGCTCTCCCCATGTACACGATAATACCAGCTAACATGCCAACCACAGCACTACAAGGCGCTTTTCTCAGGTTTGATTCAGGACAGCATCTTAGACACACACCGTAACATCTTTAAGCAAGTTGAAAGTGCTAAGACCTAGCCTTAGTGTTTTCCACAGCTTTACAGACTGCTGCGTTAAACAGTCTGCTCCACCAGGCTCACGTGCTGCTGAGCACATCTTTAAACCCATTGAAATTTGGCTTTCAGTGGGTGTAAATTCCCCGTCTTGCTGAGTCAGGCCCTGAATTTGAGGCAGGCCGACCAAGATCTTTAGAAAATGTGGGAACTCTGGTGCCTTGCCTTTCACTGTAGCTCATTTAAGCCTGTGCGTGGATGCAAGAGAGCCTTAGCACACAGCTATTGTTTTCTGGTCCAAGAGGAAGTGGCTTATGACACCGTTTTCCTCAGGATTTGTGGCTGTTCCAGAGGGAGGTTCTGTTGTTGGCAGAGATTGAATTTCCTCCTCTCCTCTCCTCTCCTCTCCTCTCCTCTCCTCTCCTCTCCTC
>VZSZ01008944.1:302175-352448 GCA_013398815.1 Ibidorhyncha struthersii | reverse complement strand
TCTCTCCGTTCTTCCCTCCTTGTTTTCCATTCCATTCTGTTCTATTGCATTCTCAGTGAATCTCAAATGCCTTATAGCTAATTTTTAGATTAATTAGACTTATTAAAAGGATTACAGTGTCAGTCTATTGCCTGCTTGTGTGGTTGCAACTTTGGAAATGTCCGAGCATCGTACAAACACCAACAAGTAGGCTACTACTGTGTAAAGCACTGTCTCCGTTTTATATACAGGCTTTGAAAAATCAAAGAAAATGTTGTGACATAGAATGTTTGATTCCTGTCTCCAGTATTTCACGACTGTTTCTTATACCCATTCCACATAAATATATTAGTTACAGATATAGATATAGATATATATGACTAAGCTCTGATTATGCATTATACTTCCACATAACTTTTTGCATTCCGTGGACTTGGCAAGGTGCAATACGCAGCAACTCACTGTCCGTGAGGGGGCACGCACGCAGCCCACACCAAGCCCAGGGCCCCGGCGAGGGCCACTGTGGGCACACAGGTGGAGGGATGCAGCCCGCTCTGGGTGCCACCCTACCCCTCCTCGGCCACCGCTCAGCTGTATAGGGACCATATGGGAAAGCAGGCATTTCTGGCCCAGCAAAACTGCCTGTTTTGATTCCTGGGGGTGCACTGAAGTTCAACCTTGGGTGAGAGTCCCACCGATTTTTAGAAAAGAGTAGCAGCCTCCTTTGGTTTTGATAAATGAAGGGTGGATTTATGGGGGCAGAGTTAAGGAGATAAGGGCACGAGAGCTCTCCTCGTTCAGACTTCAGTTGAGAGGTTGTGCCTCAGTAAAATCTTCCCCATCTCTTCATCCCCAGCTCCCTGTCTGCCCGCACAGCTGCCCCCATGCCTGTTACTCTGCTCGCACTGCACCCCAGGGTATGTGCTCTCCAGCTGGTGGAGGACTCCAAAATTCACTGTCGCTTGCTTCATTTCGGGACCCATCTGAAAGACGGGGCAGTTGAATCCCTGCTGCCTTGTGCCCTATAGCCAGAATACGAAGGGTGCCACCAGTGAACCCTGAATGAGAGGGATCCCTCCCAAGCTCCTGGGAAGGGTCCTCGCCATAAAAATGCTCTTCACAGCCTCATCCCGAGCAATTGCAAGAATTTGAGGCCATCTGTGGATTTGCCACCTCACTGCTCAGCTCTTTTTCCAGATCATTAAGGCATGCATTAAACACCATCGGCCTTCTTAACAAATTTGTGAATCACTCCTACAGCTATCCTGACGAAAACGAGCCCAGCTCCTTATTTTCTGCCTCCGTCTCTGTTTCGCCATGCTTCACCCTTATGCGATGGGGTGATTTCCCCGTCAGGATTATGCAAGGTGTGTTCGTAACCAGGATCCCTCACATCCTTCGCAGAATCAGGGCTTGAATGTCTTCACAAGCCTTTGGAGAGGAGTGGGTGCTGCTGCTGTGCTTGCCGGCTTCCCGGCCGTGCTGCAAGGCTGCTCTCTTTGCTGTGCGTGCCAAGGTCATCCTGTGCGACTCGCTCTTCCAGAGGCACGGGAGAAGCATCTGGGGAAGTTTTCCCATTGCTGCTGGTCTGCTTTGTGGCTTTTTGTAGGAAGCTGTGCTGCACCTGCTATCTGGGATAGGCAGGACCCGGAAAGAAAAGATATAAACAGCAAAAATTGAGCCACCATCATGCCGGGCAATTAGTTTTATTTATACAAACATCCCTCCCCCCCCTGTAGTTTTTGCTTCCCTGGTGCATGGTCATCCTTCCTCCTCCCCTCTTCTCAGTACGTTGTGGGGCCGTGAGTTTCACATCCGCTGCCTTTTGCTTTGGCTGGCTACCAGCCCTGCCGGGTCAAATGCCATGGTGCCAGCACAGCCTGCTCGCTGGGTGGGCACAAGTGGCTGCTGTGCCATAGCCAAGGCAGACGTGCAATGGTTTCTCCCAGGTTTCTACCTCTGCGCCACTTTTGAGGGGCCGGTCCCGACCTCGCTGTGAGGGACGGATAGCTTATTCAACTGCTCGCCATGCTATGCAGCCGCACGCCTGCAGCCTTCCCACTCAGCAAGGCCATCACCACTGCGCTGGTTTCGTCTGACACCTCGAGACATTCCTCCTACCCGACAGTGGGGGAGAACCCGTCGGCAAACCTCCCCTCGTGCAAAACCACACTTTCTGAAAATGCAATGTGGGATGCAGCCCTGAGGAGGCAGAAGAACCCAAAGCCAGCCTCAGATTATGGCTTTCCTTTCCACCAGCCATTTTAAAGAGAGACACACAACCCCAGTCCGACAGTTTGCACTTTAACACGTAGGACGGATGGTGCCTGTGTTCTCCGACACCTTCCCCGGATGCTGGTGCAGAGGCCTGGCAGCTCCACGGCCGGCTGGGGCATCGCTTCACCCCAGCTCTCAGTCATGCACCCAGAGATGGGCAAAGCACAGTCCCTCCCCCTGGCATCCAGACGCCCTGAGGAGCCAGCGTTAGGGGGACCAGGAAGGAAAAAAAGCCATCGCTGGCTTTGGGAGCTGCCTCCTGGGGCGGTGGGGAGTGCAGAGCCCTGGCTGCAGGTCTTTGCTGGAGGTGAGGATATTTGCAGCCACCGGGCATCAGGGTGCAGAGGACTCTCCATCCCAGTTGGGCTGGGTTGTTTTTTTTTTGGATGCACCGAATGGAAAATATTAGCCCATAGACAAAACAGATGCTGTGAGGAGGATCGCGGGGTGGTGTGCCTGGTGCAGGAGCTGGGGCTGGAGCCGCACAGTCCCCTGAGCTATGCCAGCTATGGGCTGCCGGGGAGCCATGCCGGCACCGTCCTTACCCGGCCTGGGCACACTGGGAATAGCTTTTACTGCTGCGAGTCACCTGGGCACATTTCATGGAAAAGTTTAAGGGTGGAAAGTCCCCTTTGCCTTCCCACCACCTGCCCTGGAGGTCAGGGATGGGTTCGGTGTGCGGCCACCTGCCTCTCCCGAGGTAACCGGGAGGTGGCCGGCAATCGGCCTCCTGCTCTCAAAACGCCTCTGTTTTATAACAAACATCCCACTTGTTGTTGGCAGATAGTAACTGCGAAGCAGAAGGTGTAACGTGTGAGCAGCACAGGGCTCATCTCCCCATGTGATAAATACAGAGCTGGAACCTGCACCGCACCTGAGGTGACAACCCCACAGAAACACACGGGGAAAAATCATGGCTACAAGCATGCACCTTGGGGCAATTTTCCGTAGTGCTTTTTGTCCCCCATTTAAAATAAAGCCAAAGGTCTCTAATTCAGAGCCTCCGCTTCTCCGTACCATCTGCTTGCGAGCCAGCGTAGCTGACAGTACCTGGAGTCAGCTCTCCTGCCACCTGCTCCTGCTGGGTTTGCCTCCTTTGGCAATGCTGTACTCAAATGTGATTCATTATTAATTGTCTGTAAAAGCAGGGCCACTGCAAAGGACTTTCGGAGCTACTCCCTCCCTTCCATCTCCTTGCACGCCCTGGACCAGCTGAGCTGGAGGAGCAAAGCACGGCTCTGAGCTCAGCTGAGGAAGAGTGCAAAGGAGGGCCACGCTGCACAACATCCCACAGCTCCTGTCTCCGATGTTCCTCTGCAGTTCTCCATCCGGATGCCAAAAACCAGTCAAGGATCCTTGGGAGGAAGCAGTGCATTAGGGACAGCCTTGTTTCCACCTTGCAGGGTGCCACAGCCTTCCCCATGCCCTGGTGTTACCAAGCCAGGCTCCATCCTGCTCCCTGAAGAGCCTGGCACTCTCCCACCAGCTGATCCATCCACACTGAGGCCAGAAGGGCCCATTACCATGACCTGGTTTTATCTCCTCACAACTCGGCTGTAATGCTTCACCCACCAATTTCTGCACTGAGCTCACGAGTCCTGCTGGAGGTAGCGCCTGGCTTCCCCCTCTACTCTGCCCTGGTGAGGCCGCATCTGGAGTATTGTGCCCAGTTCTGGGCTCCCTGGTTCAAGAAGGACAGCAAACTGCGAGAGAGGGTCCAGCAGAGGGCTACTAAGATGATCAGGGGATAGGAGTGTCTTTCTTATGAGGAAAGGCTGAGGCACTTGGGTCTTTCTAGTCTCGAGGAAAGAAGACTGAGGGGGGGATCTTATCAATGCTTATAAATACTTAAAGGGAGGGTGCCCCGTAGATGGGAACAGTCTTTTTTCAGTGGTACCCAGTGACAGAACAAGAGGTAACAGGCACAAACTTGAACATAGGAAGTTCCATCTTAACATGAGGAGGAACTTCTTTACTTTGAGCGTGACACAGCACTGGCACAGGCTGCCCAGAGAGGTTGTGGAGTCTCCCACTCTGGAGACATTCAAAACCCGCCTGGATGCCATCCTGTGCAACCTGCTGTAGGTGACCCTGCTCTGGCAGGGGGGGTGGACTAGATGATATCCAGTGGTCCCTTCCAACCCTGACCATTCTGTGATTCTGTAATTCTCAGAGGTCCAGCCCTGACTAAAAGACTTTGAACCTTTTTTACAAAAATCTTTGGCATCTCTTCAAAAAGCTGTAAATAATCACTGTGAGATGTGCAGATGGGAAATATGGCTTTCCATCCCCCCAGCCTCACAAGGGCCACGGCCGCAGCACTGCAACCATGGCTCTGACCTGCTGCGCAGGCTGCATGCACGGCCCTGGTGGATACACACCAGCCCCAGTGACAGACACTGCACCTTCCAGCACAGAATTAGCATTCCCAGCTCTCTGGGAAGTACTGGCCGTCCAAAGCAAACCTTAAACCCGAGCTTTCCAGCTGGCCTCCTGTTTGTAGTCCTAGAGAGAACTTTTGGGAACAAAAAAACAATCCCAAACTCCTAAAAATAACCCTGAACTTCTTCAGCAAGGCAATTGCATTTTGAGATACGCAGAATGTTATCAAACACAGAGGCCTCCTGCTAAAGCTGGGGAGGGGATGGAAGCCTCCAAATTCATTTTCTCTGTCCTCACCTGAGCTGCCCTTTGGACCTAGGATGTTTTTTTATCCGAGCATGTTTCAGGATGCAATATTTTTTTCCAGAGCTGTGGTGGTGGGCCCATGCTTCATGTCCTGCTTGGCCTGGACAAGAACGCACAGCTGCCATTGATGCCTTCTGCTCCTCCTGCGTCAGAGAGCCCTGCTTTGTTTCTCTTCCCAAGACCAGCCAGGCATGTTTAAACAAGCAACAGACATCTTATTTTATTGAAATAATAATAATAAAAAATAATTAAAAGACCCTTTTGTTTTATAAACCTGAAATTTTTGACTTCGGCTCTCTGACAGCATCCCTTCCACACAAAGCAAACCTAGAAGAAACATGACAACGAGATAGATTAGCAGCTTGAACACTGCTCAATTTAATGCTATGTGTTATTGCAGGTCTGAAATGTTATTTCTGCTGGATATACAAAACCTTGCTCTTTTAACAGATTTCTTCTTTCACTCCTGTCGCACTTCTCTCCAACGGCCGTTCTTTGTGCTTCATCTCCGGAGTCTGGGGCTCGCTTATCTCACCAGGGCCAATGTTGCCCAGCTCCACTCGGGATGCTCTAAGCCCTGCTGCCCACTGCTCCTGCAGCCCTGGTGCAAACACCAGTTTCAGGAACAGAAACATGCTTGCTTGGGCTGGAGCAAGCTTTTTCTTTAGAAAAAAGCTGTCCTAAACTGGGGGAAAGAATACCCATCCCTTCTTTTATGCTCATAACTTTAAAAAGCATTAAAACAGAAAGCTTTCAGGGCAGAAAAATTCCTTGCATCAGGCTACCAATGCCACGGAAGATGCCTTTGTTATGAGCAAGGGGTATCGGGAAACAGATACTCCTTTTAAGATGTACTCCAGTCACTCTCTTGAAACAATTCATGTCTCTCATCCGCTTTGTGTGCAGGGGTGCACTGCCTCCAAATTCAGGTTTCTATTTTCTATTCAGGTCTCCAGCGGGGCTGCTGCCTGCGCAGAGCTGAGGATACCCGACCCGTACAGTCTCTGTAAATACACACATGCATGCTCGTGGCAACAACTATCTTTATGGCCACAAAGTCCCATGAAAGCAGATGGTGCTGTAGTAAAATGACACTAATCACAGTGATTTACACACACAGGCAACTCCACCTCTCATTAAGAATAAATGAAGTAAAGAGACCCAAGATGCAAACGGCTCTCCAGCTCTGGCTCCAGGTGCTCCCTGCATTGCTGATGCCCGCACCCAGGATGCTGCTGAAGCCCTGGGTAATGCTGGAGCCTGGGAACTCCAGATTTGCATTTAGGTGTCAAATTTGAGCCAGAGTGTGCACTCAGGGCTTCAGCCTGAGCCCACCTCCAACAGAAAGCGAAGGAAAATATGCTTTCTTAGATTTAAAAATTTTAAAGCTGAAGCTGAGTGGTGCAGATGATCCTCCCTTGAAAGCTGGAGCCCAGCAGCTCTCGGCATGCCCCCAGGACGGCTGCCTTGCCAGCAGCCCCCGAACCTCCCATGCCCTCAATGAAATTGGTAAGGACAAATCTGGCGCCTTTCACCTGCCCTTTGGCCATGACCTCTAGGCAGGAGAATGGCCAAATTACCCAGAGCAGGTAGGCCAGCGATGTGTCCGGCATCCTCAGCCCTCTCCCATGAGAGGTCCTGAGGGGTCCGAGTCAAGGACATGTGTGACAGCGGGGATGGTGTGGCCACACACAGGTACACCCCAGCCCACCTCCCCTGCCGCTCCTCGCTCGGGTCACCTTGGCGAGGCTGCCCAGGGTTTCCACCCATCACCTCTTCTTCCTCTCCCCTTCCCAAAGCAAGCAGCACTCCCTGGGGTCTCCTCTGCCTGCTGGGAGCATGCATGACCCCTCCACCAGCCCCCAGCTCAGCCAGCCCGGACATGGACCCAACAGCTGAAGGAGACAGCCAAGCCCTGGGGAAGGGCTATGCTGTGCAGCACCTTTAACTTTCCAGCATGATTTTGAAATGATGGCCTCAGCCAGACACGACTGCTGTACCTGGAAAGATAAAGGGTAAAGTCCAGAGATTCACTCATCCGCCTCCGCTCTCCGGGGCTCTGCAAGGGCTTGCCAAGGCAGTGTGCATCTCCGTGTGACCCCTCACTTGTCCCTAGGGACTTGCTTTGTGAGAAAGAGGAGGAGGAAGGAAGAAAATCCAAGATGCAGCACAATTAAAGGTGCTGGGAACCTGATGAGCCAGCCGGCCCCTGGCTGGCCCGCAAGCATCCGTGGGCACCTCCCTGGGGGAAGCCTCCCAGGGTTCCTGCACTGAAGGCTCCGGGGAGCCTCTTCCCAGACAGCACAGCCTGCCTCGCCTTCCATTTCCTACACTTTAATTTTTAGGAGATTCACCTGTGTGGTTTATTTTTTGTTCACAATTTGTTCCTGTATGGTTTAATTTGCACCTCTAAAATTAAAACCAGCTTCCTTGCTGTTAGCAGGCAGCAGGTCTGAGCACAAAGCTGTGAAGTTTTCTATTTTTCTGTCCCTGTGAGCTTAGTCAAGCTCAGGGTTCCTCGTAGCCTTGGTGTTTCTCAGCCCAGAGCTACAGAAATGGGGAGCTGCAGCAACGCCAGGAAGTTTTAATGAAAGACTTTTTGAAGTGTCATCAAGCTGCAAAATGAAATGGTATTGAAAAGCATCAGATGAGAAACTCTGAAGTTCATATTTAATTTGTGTTTTTTTTTTTTTTTTTTAAATCTGCCATTAATCATTGCTGTTCATGATATTCACAAGGAGCAAAATATTCCATTGCAAAACTGAGGCTGCCTTACTCCCAAAGTGGGAATAAAAAAGGGCCAGGGCAAGTTAGGAGTCCTGTGACGAATGTGTGAAACGTATTCTAGGCTATCTAGCAATATGCAAAGCAGCCCGTTCATTAGCATGCAATTCCTCACTGCAGCCTTCATGTGTGGCACAGATGTAAATATTCTCGGGCCTCCCCGATGCACGGGACTTGTGTAGGTCCGGGGGGCACCTCCCTGCTCGCTCGGCCGATGGGCTGAGCATGCCGGGTCCCTTCAGCTTCTGCCCTTGCCATGTCCAATTCCAGGAGGCAAAGCCGGCCAAGGTGATTCACTCGGGAGGAATGTCCAAACGGAACAGCAGGCTGCAAGAGGAGAAAACAGCTGCCCTGGGCAGCCAGCCCCCCTCCCAGCCCCTACCCAGTGGCCTGAGCAAATGTCTAGGGAGGACAACATCCTTGTGTTTAGCAGCCCTTGAAGGATTTTGCTTTCTTGAATTTGTCTAGCTGCTTTCTGACCCCTTACAAAGCTCCTGGCACCCACACCGTCCCGTGCCAACAATTTCAAATGCCAGCTAAGTGCTGAAATACCTTTATTCCCCCTGCTTCTTTTAAACCTGCTGCCTAACAAATTTACATTATGACTTTAAGCCTGCTGAGAAGGAATTAAAGTTCCTTCCCATTTCCCTTTCTTTCACAGATCTCTCACATACTTACTCTTGCCCTGCAGATGTCTTTTTTCCAGGCCGATCCATCCCAGCCTAAACAGGCCATCCTCCTGCAGAAGCTGTTCCCTACCTCTGCCTGCCTTTTTTTGCCCAGCAATGCAGCGCTATCCATGATGATCTACCTGAGGCATCTCACAATAAGGCAACGGAGGTACAGGTAGAAGAGCCACATCAGTGGGATGCTCTGAGGTTATTACGTCGTACACAGTGTTGCCTTGTACAGGGAAAGTCTCACCGTTGTCCTTTTGATGCATGCTCAGCTATGGGGATGATGCTGCTGGATGTACCTGTGAGTATGTTGGCAGCTCTGGGTTGTCTGGGTCCAGCTCCCAGCATGACCAAACGACCAAGGTGCAGGTGCAGCAGGGATGCAGCTGAGCATCACTTGGACCATCTTAGAAAACAGCACAAATGAAGAAGGAGCAGCGTGAGAGCCTCAATTTCTCAGCCTGTGCCCAAGAGCACCCAGAAGGCAAACACAGAGCTCGTATGTGAAGAAGGCTCAGAAGCAACCTTCCTTCACATCCTGGGAAAAGGATGCTTCTCCCCAGGAGATAAAACAGGCTGGAGGGGGGGGGCGGGTGCAGCTCTTCCCTCTCATGAGGAGCGGAGGGAGCACTCCCCTGCTGGGTACCCACCTCCCCTCTTGCCCTGCTGTCCCTGAGCTCATCAGTGTATTTCAATTTACTTTAATTACTGCCTTTACCTCCCGTGTTTGAGAAACTGCCCACCCCCCACTGCTTGAGTGAGGAATGATATTTTACCATCATTAAACCAGGCAGCCCGGCAATATCCCATATGTTTTCATATCTGCCTGGCTTTAAATGGGGACCAGCTGTGAAGTATGCTGAGGACCAACCCCACGCACAATCTACCCTGTACTCTGCGTCTGCCAATGTTGGGGACTGACCTTGATCAATTTTCTCTGCTGCACGTTGTGTCCCGGTACCAACCACGTCCTGCCTCTCACAATTTCATGCCCTTTCTGTCTGTTCACTTGATGAGGAGCTGAACAAAACCAGTACAAAAGGAGGCTATGGCAAAATTTGCGCTGACATTTGCTGGCATTGTCCTTATTTTCTACTAAGTCAAATGTGGAATGTGTTTGATATTTATCAGAGAAAAAATGTAATCTCCTACCTCTTCCTCCTGATATATACATATATTTAAAAAAAAAGAAAAGCAGTCTGGAAGCTTTCAGTGCCCTGTATTCGTCCACCAAAGACACAACCACCTAAACACTTAAGCACAGATGCGCAGCGTGCACCCCAAGGAGGAGCTCCCTGGATTATTTTTAAAGGATCCAATGTGCTTCTCATCTTTGCAGCCTCATACCTGATGTTCTGGGAATTGCCTGATCGTGACATTTGTACCGCTGTGGACCTTTTACACCCCCACAGTCCCCCATGTGAAAGCAATGAGTGAAGGGCTGCATGTTCCCCTTGTCCTTGGTCAGTCCTGCCTCCTGCTGCCCTCCCGTAATGAAAGATATCACATCATCGACTCCTCGGATGGAAAAGTCCTACCTGAACGCTGGTCCCTCTTTCTCTTTTGTGTGTCTTCTCCCTTTTCCAATTTGTATTCCATTGTATGATACTTTGAGGGAAAAGCCTATTCACAGGGAACGGCGTGAACCATAACCATGTTTTCTGTGATTGCAGATGTGTGGACGTACGGGTGTATGTCGTGTGCGCATGTGTGCTCTAGTGTGTAAGTATGCGTATGTGCAAACATGCGAGTTGATCAAAGTATTGCACCTGTATATTTATCATTTATTATAATGCATGGCATTTAAAAAGATAGCACGGTAGATGTAATATGTAATGCAAATGTCATATGCAAATAATATACTTAGTGTCACAGCAAGAGTAATGGAAGACAAGGAATCCGACTCTCCGCAGATCTGTTGGGTTTACATTTTACATTACGTACTCACCCCATTTGCTGGGGATGGCACAAGGAAAATAGCTGTCAGTAATACTTTGTGTGGAAGCAGATGCAATGTGCAGAACTGCGAGCAGGCTGATGCAGTACCTTTTATTACCCAGATTAAGGATGGCAGGCAATTTATTTTCTAAAGGCCAACAGCAAATAATCTTTTCCCTGTGAAATGAATTTAGGCAGCTTGAGGTGGGGCCAGAAAGCAATTAAGTATATTATTAAAGCAGGGCAGGAGATTGTAATCGTACATATGTATATTATGGACATACACATATAGAAAGGCAAATAAGTCTGCAGCCACCTTTGGAACCAATATTCAAGTCTGAAATGCAATAAGGCTGGAAATTAAATGCTTATCTTCCTTCGTTAACGTGTAATCTTCGCCTTTAATCAGCTGCATTAATTCTTCCACCGCACTGAGTTTTTACATTTCTGAAAAGCAGAAAAGTTAATTTTGTTGTGGTTTGTGGCTCTTCAGACTTACCTGGGGCTGAGCACAGCAGGGATGAAGAAGGCAGGCTGGCTATGGACGGCCGCCCTCCCCTTGCAGGCACCCTGCTAACAGGCTCCTCGCCTCCCGCTCCGGGCTCAGCCCTCTTGCCCGTCGGGGCGGTGAGATTCCCGCAGCATCTGGTGACAGTGGGATACTCCACGCTGGATGTTGTCTGTTGTCAAGGAGATGAAGTATCCAGACTGTCAGGCCAGGCACTAATACGATAGACATTTGATGAAATACGTGCAGCTTTTAAGAAAAAATCGTCAGGAATCTTCCATAGTACACAGAGGGGGTTTTGCCTCCCTTACTTAGAGGTCTGGTTTATACAGTGAGAACAGAACACGGTAGGTTTTGCCTTTGGCTGTAACAAAGACACAGACCGAGACATGCTACCTCCATACAAAATGTTAATAAACACATGGCAGGAGAATATTTTCCTCTATCATAAAAACAACAGCCACAAAAAAGCCTGATTAAGTACTCTTCATTCACGGCTTCTGATCACAAAAGGTAATTCCTGCTCACACTGAGGACATGGCAGTCATGGGCACAAACCACCAGCTGAGCCAAAGGTCCTCAGGATTTGGGGACAGAGGTACCACATCTGGTCCAGGGGTGTGCCTCAAAAGTCTTCCAGCTCTCCCTTCCACACCCCACCAGCCCCCGGGTAACCCCCCCCCCTTCCACAGAGGCAGCATGAGCTATGGCAACAAAAATGGTTACCCTTTGGCTAAGGAGTGTAAAACAGGGATTCCTAAGACTTTTTTTTTCCCCTTGTGGAATAGCTGATATCCGAGCACAGAGGTTGCTCTGTTGAAACCTTTTCACCGCTCTGAGGCATCAGCGCCTCCGCTGAGCCCGTACTGCTGCTGGCATCGTGGGCACTGCGGGGGGATGAGCCCCGACTGCCGGACGTAAATGTATAAACTGCTACAGCTCGAATTAAAAAGTTGATTTCTTTCTTCTGGGGCTGTAAAAAACAGTGGTATCAACCGAGGCGAACTCAGGAAAACTGAGTCATCCTTTTCCCCCTTCCCTTTGGACAGAAATACTGATGCTTCCCCACTTGTTATGAACACCAAGCGTGCAGGCTCATCTCCTTTCCTATTTATAACTAATCGACTCAAAAAGACCCTTACCCTTCCTCTGACCACCAGGTATGTGGGTAGACCCGCTGCAGGATGCCAGCGACGTACATCTCTATCAGTCTGTCTTCTCTTTTGGTGAGACTTACTGCAACCGAAGCAGGAAAAGAGCTAGCGGGCACCACGCAAGGTGCCGGGGCTTCACACGGCATCAGACTTGGGTAGGCAATAATTTGGGAAGCATTGCTGTGTGTCTTCTCCTCACTCACCCTACGCATAGTTGATCAAAAATGTTCTGACCAAATATTTATCTACTAGAAATTGCTTTTTTACACCAATTAAAACGCGCTGTGTACTGATTTTGATAAAATGACATTTTTCTTTGCTTAAGCCAAGCGTTCTGATCTTTTTAAAACATCACAGATCCATTGTTTTATTGAAAACCTTTCAATTAAATCAAAATACACTTGTAAAGTGAATTTTAATTCCAGAAGATATTTCAAAATTTGTCATTTACTTTTGGATTAGAAGTGGAATAAAATAAGGAAACTACAAGAATGAAAGTTATCCAGGTTATTTCTATATAAACTGACACGACTCACATTAACTGCTTCAGGGCTCTCTTGCAGGACAGGGTTAAGATTCAAACTAATAAAGTGAGATATCATACAGGCCAAATAATGCAACAGCTGGCACAGTGCTCTGAGAACTAAAGGAGGTCACTAAAAATGATACCAGTCCACACTAGTTTATATAAAATGTACTTTTTCAAACTAATCGGATGACTTTGATGAGATGATAAATTTTGCTGAAAGAGATAAAAAGCCTTGGCCTTGGTACTGTGTGACATTGGCTTAGAAACTAGAATGGCACGAAATCAATGTGTCAATATTAAATCAAATTAAGCAACTACAAGCTGCTTAATGTCTACATCTTAAAATAAATTGTGAATAGGAATATTCTTCTTTTGTCTGCATTGCATGCAGGCCACTTCAGGGATCATTTCTTTTGTCTCCATTACAGCTAATATTTTCCATAACTTCTTAGAAAAAAAACTAATACCACAGCTGAAAATGCTTGTGGGTGACACAGATGCTGAGGGACACCCCAGTAACAAAGAAAGGATATCACAGGTCAGCGTCACCTGGTGACCTGCACCTGAGCAAAAAATACTCGGTTGAGCAGAGCCAAGCATAAACCCATACATCTGAGGACTAGAAGATGTTGACAAGGCAGGTGACCCATGCCCACATCCGGCCTGTGAGGTTAACTAGTCCGGTAAGAGCCTTATTTGCAATTTAATACCCTAGGAGATCCTGGCAGAGCCCCACGGGCTTTTGCATCAGCCAGCTTGGACCTGCTCAACACTCGAATGCCTCCAGAGTTCTTCCTCCTCCTGTTTGTTGACCTGTTGCTCTATTAAAGGCTCCTCGTAGTTGCAGAGCTCTCTTTAATCCCGGTTTCGAGGCACCGCACACCCTACGGAGGTAGGACTGCAGTCATCTTCCACCTCGACACGTGGCCTCCTAGCAGGCTTCCTGCACTCAGACTGCCTCTCGGGGACAAGGGACATAGGTGCTCGCCTGGCTCGTCCCTGGGGGCCAAGGGCAGAGTTCTGCCGTCTTTGGGCTGTTGCTGATTCAGGATCTCTAGGGGACTTGCTTTCAGGCACAAAACATCCTTCCTTCAAATGTTACAAATAAATCTTTGCCTTAATAGCCTCATATTTGTGTGCCATCTTTTATGTCCTCTCAGGATGTTATATGCCACATAAAATAACAGAGGTCATTAAAGTTAAAGTGAGAAAGTAATTAGCCCATATTTACACTGAGGGATGCAAATAAATTATGTTACTCAAATATCAGGCATCCTTGTTTACATATTGCCTAATATTCTAGCAAAATCCTCAGGTTCTAGAGATCACGGAGGACCTTTTTTTTAACACAAACTTACCAAAATATTTGGCTACACCCAGGTAACGCCATCCCCAGGCAAGAGGAGATCACCCTAACACCATCTGCAAAGCTGCACTGAGGGCATCACTACAGCGACTCTTCTGGCTGCTGCATCTCATAAGGGGAACAAAGAGCCCTGGACCCTTCCCCATGAGCCCATCAGCTCTGGCCCCAGAGACTATGAGGTGCTAACGTATGAGGCAACCAAAATATATCCTCTATATCCTAGAGGGAACCTATTGCCAAAGCTGAGGAAGTATATTTAATCTGTTGTCCAGCAAAGGCTGAGCGCCTGCTGCTTCCCTCTTGTTGCTGGCGTTGTGATCTCTGCTTCACCCAATTCAATTTTCATGAAGCTTGTAGGAACTTAATATCTTTGCGCCTTCCGCTCCTCTGTCAAATTTGGCTGAGGCCAGCCAACAATGCCAACGTAATAGTGGGGAATGCAAAGGCAGCGAGCGGCAGCATCATTGCATAGATGTATTTCCTTACGAAGGAAGGCTAAAAATATCAATGACCTTTCCGAGCTCTATTTTTCCATGGTTTGGAGCTGAGTTGTGAAATTTGGCAGGTGCAAGAGGCCTTTGGGGTGTGCCTTCTGCTGTTCCTGTGAAAATCTTCCCAAATTTGGGCTAGGTATAAGCCTTTGGAAAACAAGACCATATGTTACAATACATGTAAGAACTTCAGTAATCCGGTGGAATTCCCCAATAATTTCATCCTCCCTGAGTCTCGTGCTACTTTCCCTCTCTGTGCCACTACCTGGCCCTGTGATCCCCATCCAGACATCCCCAGGTCCCAGTATGGACACTGGGATTGAAAGCAGGGGCAGAGTTTCTTCAGAACTCCCTGTTCTCACCCTGTTAACAACCACAGAGCAAGAGGATGCTCAGAGCGACCGCGTGAAGGGATGAGGACGCAGAGCAGATGGCGGACCAAGGTGGCCCTGACTCACCACGTCACGCTAAAGGCAGTGCCAGCGGACAGCCCCCCAAACCCATTCCCGCTCAGACAGGGAGGGCTAGCCACTGCGTTTGCTCTCAGACAAAAGCTGTGCATGAGCTGCATGTGTTAATCTCTGGCATGCGAGTATGCAAGCAAAACACTCCCAGTTACATGGGTTTGTCATACACATGGTCGCGGGGAAGGAAGGTCTGGGCCTGATATCTTCCTGTGCGGCCACGACAAGGAAGAGAGTTCTTCACTTCACAATAGATTAGTCATTTGCTTATAGTTTAATTAAGCCTCTGAGAAATTGTTGGCTGACACTGTTTTCTGGCTGGACAGGTAAGAGTGGCTTTGAGTTGTGCCCAAGGGATATCTGCCTCACTGAACCGGAGGGGCGAGCAACGGCAGAAGGTGGCTTGATGACACCCGCCTGAGTGAAGGACGCTTCCGCAGACAGCAAACAAGTGCTTTTTATTTGCTCCTAATTTATGCAGGTTTGGTTTAAGGGTGGGCAATTTTGAGGCACAGGATGAGCTTTGAGGTCCTCCATCCCTCCAGGCTCCAGCCTGCTTCTCCTCTGGTGCTGCCTGTCCCGCTGACCTGCCCGGACCACCCTGGGAGCGGAAGGTGCAGACCAGTGGGTGGAAGAAGAGACACCCAGTGAGCGGGTTTAGCCAGAGGGATTACTCAGCCTGGAGCAGATTAACGTGGGCGCACCTGATCCCCGAGGGACCCGGGAAAGCTTGTCACAGCCGTGAACACCAGGAGTGACTGAGGATGGTTGTAGGTGGCAGGCAGGCGGTGATGGAGGTGATGGAGGGAAAGCTGATGAGGAATTGAATGAGACTTGAGATTGCTTGGGCAGAAAAGAATGAAATTGGACTGAAAGGTAAGGGAGAGACAAGATGGGGAAATGGGAAAATACTGTATTCAGTAGCGGCTATCAAATGGGATTTCTGTCCTATGCACCAACGATGGCAGGAGTCCCACAGAAAAATTAGATTTGGACTAACGCGCGTTCAATTACACTAGTAATTAAAGTCTGTGTATTGTAGGGGCTGTTCAATTAAAGTTACCCAACACATGTCCTTTTTAACAGCTCTTAGTTTCTGAGGGGCTGACTTTGCGATGATGCTCTGCCAGCGCCGTTTTCCTGACTGAACTCTAATCCTCCAAGAGCGGTACAGCACCAGTCGATTCGTGCCGGAGGTCTCTGCACACAAACCAGTACAGAAATCACAAAGCCAGGCAGAGCTGGAGCAGGTATTAGAGGAGTCATTAGCAAAAGGGGAGGCCGTTCTCGTGCAACGCCTTCACCGCATTCTCCATTCCCCCCTCCTGAAAATACCCACTTGTGGGTAAAACACTGCTTGAGCCTGGAGTGACTCCAGCGAGGGATGTCGTGAGCAGCAGGCTCTGCCGGCGTTGCCGGCAATGGGTTAAGGCACTGCCCTTGCAGATCACCAGTGAAGCTGCCGTGGCAGCCCAGGAGAGCCCTGGAACAGGGAACCAGGGGGGTCGCAACACCCTGAGCCCCACAGCTAAGGCTGCCAGAGTCCATCTGTCAGAGCCCCGGGTGTTAGCGGGATCAGAGCGACTATCCTTAGTAAGCAGGGGAAGATTTTACTTTTGAGATTAAGGTTGGCCTTGCCGGGCAGGCAGGTGCCTGCAGTTGGGTGTTTAAGCTCCCGCTGTAACGTGGATGTGAGACAAGCCTTGCTTGTACACCTCACACACAGGGGCTCTCTCCATCACATAGCGTGTCCTGGGGCCGCGGTCCTGCTGATGTGATGGGTTGCCTTGGCTCGGGCTGAGGACCCTGGGCAGAGCCCCTCGGGGACAACCCATCAGCTCCTGGACCCTGTGCAGATGTCCCCACAGACCACTGCATTGGGATATGGCACCAGCATGCATCCACCACCCATCTCTCCATGCCTGACTTCAGATTGCCGGTTGCATCCTAATAAAAAGGCTGTTTCGTAAAGGACTCTCCATCCTATTTGCGATAATGCAAAGCCCTTCTCCTCCTGTTCACGGCTGCGTAACAGCCCTAGTGGCAAATGCATCAGCTGCCTGTGCGGGAGAGAAATCCTGGCAAGGCTGAAGGCAAATTTAGCTAAGCCAAATGGCATACGAGTTTTCCAGAGACTACTGGCAGAGCCCCACTGATTTTCAGAAATATCTATTCTTTTAATAGCCGATGGACATGTTCATTGGATACCTATTTTTAAAGAGATGAAATCGAGTCTGAGTAACTCAAATGACCAACATGTCAGTCCTTAGCAGACAAAACCTGGGCACAGTCAGTCGTTGGGAATTTTCCCATGTCAGAATGAGGCAAAGGCTGCAATATTTAACTTCTGTGGTGCTGAGGACCCCCAGTTAGCCACCTTGCTCTCTTCCTGGCGATGAGTGGGGATTTAGCCACAGATCACAAAAAATACAAAATAATCACATTTTCCCAGACCTTTTTTAGCTAAATTGCCTTATGACCTACCCTGTTCCATCTGAGAAAATGTTAAATTGGGGGGTGGCTCAGGGGAAAGTCTTGCTGCTACCTTGCCAATCTCAGCACAGTGCAGCTCCCCTTCTTTGAGGCAATGCTGTGAAGATATCATGGCTGATTGTCAGTAAAATATACCTGCACAGGTGGGAAAATTTTGTCAGCAAAATTTACCTGGAGGCCAATCTATTTTATATATATACATGTATATTACTGAATTTGGTTAAGAGTCTGAACAAATTTTTTAGCAGATGGCAAACTGGGCAGTATGACAGGAGGGAAAACCAGGCAGATGATACAATTCTAATCCTGTTCTCTAGAGGTTATACCTACTAGGGACTGCCTGTTTCTCTGGGTCTGCTATGCCCCCTTGGGTTCAGAGTGGCACGGGCAGAATCACTGAAGTCTGATGCTCTCGAGCCAGGGCCCGGTAGTCTCACAGCAGAGGCAGCTCTAGCTGGTTTCCACACCACTGCCAGGGTGAGCTGGGCCAAAGGGACCCACGAGGTGAGATTTGCTGGGGTCTTCAGTGAGAACAGGACTGGGTCATCACCCACCATCCCCTCTGGCCATGTCAACTCTTTTTCTGCTGTCAAATGCTTTGCAACCCAAAGAGCAGGCTAATATTTCAACAGATGTAGACTGCCTACTTGTCCAATCCCCTTATAGGAAGGGTTCATTGGAAGGTTAATAGGATGCCGAGAAGACAGACTGATTAAAATTAAATTAATCCAAATTAAATTACGGGAAAGTCAAGTAACCCAGTCGGTTCATAAGAATTCATAGCAAAAGCATTAAAAAGAAGCTGTTCAGACCATAAGGAAAGAAAGGCTCTGGACCTGGGAGTGTTGTTGCCCAGGCATCACCCAGCTGGATTCAGCTGTGGAGTTCTCATGGCTTGTAAGACCAGTCTCAGGAGCAGCCAGGAACACGCCGTGCTTGCTCATCAGCCCTGCCGTATGCCTAGCTGGCTCTGGAACAGCCTGCGGACTCCCCAGGGGGACAGCGTGGCTGGGAGTGCTTGGTGGCGAGACCCGTCACACAGCCATGCGGGACGCCACAGGCTATGCCTGGCACCCTACAGCATCCCGTCCCGACTACCAGGCAGGCTGAGAGGGCAGCGTGCGGGAGGTGGTACGTGTTAGGAAGCAGGGCAACACGGAGCCAGCGGGTGCTGCCGCACTCCTTGTCATCGCCTGCGCTGCCCCAGCAGTGCGACTGCCTCCACGTGTAGCAGCCATCGCACAGGAGGGTTTGCAAGACCTGGGTCACAGCCCGCAAGGTCTTCAAGGACTCTCCCAAGCATCTTTGAGAAAGCACATAGCACAAGCAAGGGTGTTTCCAAGTAATAATAATAACAATCAGGAGAGCTATATTCACCTCTAATGCTATTAAAGCTATTTCATAAACCAACAAAGCCCTCTGCAGATATGCCTAAGTTATCTGTTCCTCCAACCCAGGGATTCAGATGGTCATCTGCTTTCACGTGCAGCAAGGCAAGTTTTTTTCTCAGCATGTGAAGTTAGGAGAAAAATTGCCTCAGAAACAAATGGTCACAAAATACTCACTGTCCTAAAGAGCACAGAGCCACAGATTCTGCAGTTCAGTATGCAACACCCTTAATATACATGTGCCTAATTTTGTTTTCATTTCAAGGTATCCGTATTTGCATGTCTCTGTCTTTTCACTTTTTTGTTCTTACTCTACACATTAAGAGAGGCTCCTTAAATTCCATAGTGTGCAATACCTCCTTCTATGGAGGCATTCATCTCATCACAAGATGAAACAATATATATGTAAATGTACATTAATACGTAAAAACTGAAATAAGACATTAACATCTACATTTTGATGCACTAATTTGGGTCTAGTTATGTTGACACAGATGGAGTGAATTATTGGAGGAGAAAAAGCACATCTGTTAAATGTTATTGTTTAATTAAGCTATTAGCAACTGAAAGACAAGAGCCTTTAAATCATAGTGTTTTATATTTGTCTCAGCCAGTTGTACTTGCATGGCTCCCCTAGCACTTGGAGCACGTTGCAACCTTTAATGCAATCAGCGTAACGACAAAAAAGAGCCCCTCTCTCTGCCTTGCAGATGGGGAGGTGAGCGGTTTGGCCACCAGCTTCCTAGGAAATTCAGGGAACAGCACAGTGGTCTCAGGTTAACATTGTACCCCTGACTTGCTTCAATTAGTCAGCGTGGTGAAGCCTCACAGGACCTCTAATGAAATCGTCATCTGGAGACGAGGATCCTCGAAACCACCAGCCATGGCTTGGTGGGGGCTTTGCACCCTGATGTTTGTGTACCCCTGGTTGTGGACTTTTGGGCGTACAAATTTTGCTACCCGAGTGACAAGATCTGTGCGCGCAGCCTAAGAAATTGGCAATAATCCTTTATTACAGCCGCAGGCCCTCTCTGGAAACCTTCTTCTCCTGTTCAATTTTACAGGGAATAAATTTCCTAGCTGGAGGGAAATTTCTTCCTCTGAGAGGGGGCAAAATGTCTCTGTGGGACACCTTACCAGTGGATTTACTACAACACAGAGGGAAAGAAGTATAATCTTGTATTCCAATAAGTGTGCAAATTCAGCAGGGAAGAGTCTGCCGTCACCCCTGAGGACGGAGGGTCAGCCACGAGCCTGTTCCGCTTTGCTTATCGCCTGCCATCCTTGCACTGTCCCCACCTGCAAAAGGGATGTCAGAATCAGCAGCCCTCGCCCCCAGTCTCCATCCTGCCTTCCTGTGTCGCAAGCCAGGTGTTGGAAAAGTGAATGAAGGCAAAATAAAGGAAGCTCTTCATGCCACGCCAGTGTGGCAGGGGGTGTGCTGCTCAAGGAGAGCAGCCTGGGTCTTAGAGGTGCGGTGAGAAGCTGCTATGAGCTGCCCTGCTCTTCCCCCTCTTATTCAGACAACTGTCTACTGGCCTGGGTGATGTCTCCACAGGTTTCCACACATGGGGAGGTGTTTATTGAAGACAGGACTTGCCCTGCAGGCTGTCCCACCAAACACCTGTCCCCTTTTTAAGTTGCATTTACTGGGGAAATAGAAACTCGGGCAACCTCTCCATTTCTCCTCCCTGTTCTTCCCCTCTTACCCCTCTAACAGCTTTTGAATCATTTGCCCGGTTTCGACCCAATTTTACAGAGGTCTAGAGAGCTTAGACATATTAAGCGCCCAGAAGCAGTGCAAAACCAGACATCCATAAAGAAGTAAGAGACCCTTTTAGCGGCATTAGGGTGGAAGAGATGAACACCGTCAGCCTTATCTTTGCCCAGGATCCCAGGCTTCCTTCCCCCTGCTGCCCAAGCAATGCCTGGTGAGCGCTGCGATGGCGAGCGTTAGGGTCATAAGGAGTGCCACAAATAGCTCATTTAACATTTCTGTGCCATTTACACCATCACTGCCAACAAACTGACACATGATAAATAAAAGTAAGAAATGCTTTCAGCTTTAAAAATAGAAATGTTTTTCACTGTAGCTGCTGCAGGAGGAAGGCCTGACTGCTCTCACTTATGCTGGCATAAAACAAAATTAGCTACCCAGAAATGAATGGAGTTACATCTATCAAAAACTGCGCAAGTGACAACAGAACCGACCTCTTTTCTTTTAAACTTCTTCCTACTCGATCCTGTATGAACATCTTTTATATTTGATGCAGTAATCTTTCAGGGCTGACTCCTGCACCTCAAATCAGAGCCGATGCCATTCAGGCACTAACATGGCTACAACTCAGAGTGGAAAATCAGTCTCAGTGAAGACCCTAGCCATACCAGAAGCGATCCCCGCGCCAGCTCCAGGGACCAGCGCAGAGCGATGTAAAGTGCTCCCACGGAGTGCCAGCATTTGCTTTTCCTGCGCTAGAAAATATTAAAGCGCAACACAGGCGCTGGCAGCAGGAAGGGCGCTCATGGGGCTCTCCAAGGAGCCTCTTTGCTTGCAAGAGGAGAAACACGGACAGACTCCTGATGGTGCCCCATTCAGCTGTCCTCATCCAAAGCCATTGACTTTACCCAGGCAGGATCAAGCCTCCGTGGGACCTAAGCAGGTTGGCAGAATACATGGAAACTTTCCGAGGGATATGCCAGAGAAAGGAGACGGCATATGCCTCCTAATGAAAGCAGAGGCTCAAAGACAACAAATCCCTTCTCCCAGGGAGCTGGATCCCAGTGCTCTGCTGTCTGAGGTGGCAGTGATTTGAAAACTAACCAAAAGCCTTGCTACTATCCCGGAGTACTGCATTAAATAATTGAAAAATGAATAATTAAATTAAAAGAGGATTATTTCCCACAGGCAAGCAGAAAATTGCTGCCTGCAGGACAAAGGATGATAGCAACACTTCATTTTCTGCAGTTCTCAGCAGTCAGCAGCGAGGTGATGGGAATAACATCCACGGTGGGCAGGAAGAGCCCCCCTGAGTCACGTTGGGTTTTTGGCTCCCACTTTATCCCTAAATTGTCTTTTCCCAAATGCAGGAATAGTGATTTCTGAAGAATGAGGAAGCAAATCAGGAAATACGAGACATTGCGTCTTCCACGAATGTCACCCGTGGCGTGTGGGGGTATCTATTTACGTACAGATACCTGAGGGATTTGCACAGATCAGCCCCGTTGACTCACGGTTAGCTGCTATACATATTTGTAGGATACATTTCTATGTTTAGTCTTCTACGTTTATTTTATTGCTGGATATGAGGAGACGTGCACACATGCTTTGTTCTAACACTTTATAAGAACAGTATTTAATGGCACTATTATATTTTTCCCTAAGATGTATATAACTGTTTGAACAGACGACACATTGTAAGAGTCTGTATTTCTCATGAACTATAATTAAAAATGAACAACTCTCCACACAGGATAACAATACCATAATATACTTGCTCTCCTCACAGAAATTTAAACAAGTCGACATGCTGAGTGAATAATGATCCTACATTTATCCAGCACTTATTTTCCCTGAGTAGCTGCAAGCCCTTGGTATGCTGATACCCAGACTGTATAAGGCACTACAACAGGGTCTGAACACATCCATGAGGGAATAAATTGTACTCTTCAACCCTTCCACCTTCCCAACGCCTCAAGCTCTCCTTGCCCTGCCAAACCTCTCACCCAGCCATCGCATCCCTTCTTTATCCCACGCTCCTCTTCATGCCTTTTGTATCTGGAAGCCCTCTTTTTCTTCTCTGTGTAAGGCTGCTTCTGACAGCCCTCCTAAACCCCTCCCTAAAACTCATATTTCTCCAGTGAAGCAATTTCTTCACTCACCACATCAGCGTTGGCTATAAAAGGTCAGGGTATTTTGCCAAGAACTGTGACATTTTCCTTAAGCCCATCTTCTTGTCTCTCTCTCTCTGTCCAGAAACTCAATAGTCCCCAACACGGCGGTCGTAGCTGTGACTGAGCCGTCACAAACTAGATGGCCATGACGGTGTCACGGGATTCAGAAACACACGCACCGTATCGGGAGGTGTAAGGCTTCAGCCCTGTTTAGTCCCCCTTCCTCCCTCCACTAGCAGATACATACTCATCATCACATCACACCGTATATATCTGAAAACTGTGACCCTGTGCGGGAGCCCAGAGCTTCAACAGCAACCCCCTGCGCCAAAGCAGATGGGCAGAGGAAGCTCGGCAAGTAAACAGCATGCTCGACACTACAGAGCAAGGCTGCAGCAAAACAGTCTCTGGGTGCCAACCAGGGGCCCAGTCCCAAAACCGGGCCTTGCCTTCTGGCCACCCATCACACAGGTACGTATCCAAAATGTTTCGCTCGCCTATGTAGATTCCAGCTGCCTGTGAGACAGACTCTTGCACCAGGTTGAGCACCGAACTCCACCACAGCAACTTCACCTCTACGGAGAGTATGTCTGAAGGCTCTGTTGTAAGAGAGGCCATCTTTTGTGGGACGTGGCTTTTGAGTACAGGAGCAATGAACCAACGCTGGAGCCCAGAGCCAAGGTAGGGGAAAGGCAGGGGTGAGGTCCTGGCTTGCCGTGCGGGCAGCTCCATCACCCTCCTCATACTGAGGTCCAGCAAACCGAGGTGAACGCTCAGCACAGAAGGAGCAGAGAGCAGCACGGCAACTTCTCCCTCCATGTAAAACCACGAATAGCAGCACAGTGGAGGCTAGCGGAGAAGATATTTCAGCATGTACCTTTTCATTAGACCATCCTTATGTTTGGTAAATGAATCTCCAGGACTTTAAAAAATGGCTTTGCTGTGACGTGTTCCAGGGCCAATCATCACTGATCCAAGAATAACACTTGCACACACAGTAGTTCAAACTCAGTATTCATGCGGTATCTGGCACCAATGGTCCTATCTCTGCCTAGGCAGCTATTCCCTTATCTCAGCTTATCTAACAGCTGCAGGAACACAGTGGGTGATGTTCCCTCCTGCCCTGAAGCCCTCCCAGCTAAACCAGTGCAAAGCATCTTTGTCCCGCTGAGCTCCAGCCCCAGCTCCCTCCACCGCTCCGGCAGTGGCTGAAACCGCCCGAGGGATACTCTAATCCCGGCCATCTGGCAGTGGTCCCCGGGGGACCGTCCTCCAGCCTCCAAACTGTCAGCGTGCTGCCAGCTGAGTGCTCCCCACTGCTGGAACAACTCCCAGCCAGCCGGCCACTGCCAGCCTCCAGCCTCTCCCTCCCACCAGCGCAGAAGAAAGGAGCTGGTTTGGGGATGGGGGAGGAGGGAATTGAGCTCGGACCCTCCAGAGAGGCAGTTGCTTTCCCTCGCTCATCAGGAAACGCTAAAGTACAGGTTCTGCAAAGGTGTGTCAAGCCCTGTTGTGCAATCAGTTAGCACTGGACCTTTTCATCTTCGAAGCTCTTTACCGTCAGCTGGCCATGGTCTCCTCTCAGTAACCATCAGGCAACTGTGCTGGGATCGGTGGCAGCGAGCAGAGCCTGTCCCCCTCCTAGATGACTCAGGCCCCGCGAGGGTACCCTTGCAAGGCAGGCAGGGTCAGTGTTATTATTCCCTCTGACAGATGGGAAAACTGAGAGGAGGTGTGATGGTGAGATTTGCCCAGGGCCTTCCTGCTAACCTGCGCTGTGAACGCATGAATTACTCAGCCCTGCGCTCCAGCCAGTCGGCTCGAATGGCCTCCGGTGCACATCACTGCAAACCACTGACAAAAGTGTAAGTGCATCAGTACTGTGTCAAGCCCAGGTTCCGTCTCCCCCTGTATCCCGTCTCTGGTGAAGGGCATGGGTGGGCGCTGGCAGAAAGGCTATGACAACAAAGCTGGTACAGAGCATCTCCCTCCCAGTGTGCCTTGAAAACCACACGATTCCTTTCTATCCCCATCACCTCTCCTAATGATTAAAGCATTGAATCATGTTTTTTGGCTTGCAGCGCTTGCATTGTGCAGGTCTGTTTGAGTTTAAGAAAGGAAATGCTTTGATGATCTTAATCAGAACTTCCCTCTAAACACACGTTTCCGTCCCCACCACAGCAGGAGCAAACACAGCACTCTGCCGCCAGACAGCTTGCGTCCAAAATGCACTTCCAGCCCCAAAGGTCACTAGAAACAGAGGAAAAAATATAACCCTGCTCTCAAGCTGCTAGCCAGACCAAACAAAAGATTACTCTCCAGTCCCAAGAGCAAGAAAGTCTCTGGTAGGCGGTGGGGCGTCAATGGGAGATCAATGCATTTCAGCCTGGTTCCAAAGCCACTGAGGTCGAGAGGAGCTTTTCCATTGATTTCAGTGGGGTCTGGATCAGGTCCTCGGGGAGCGCGTATCATTGACAGCAAGACCGGCCATATGGATCCGAGATCTCAACTGTGTCATAAGAGCATAAGGCAACGCTTCGAGCAGGTGCTGAAGAGAGAGTTATTCACCATATGCTATTGATCCTCCCTTCTACCTTGTGAAGATGCTTTATATACTTTGCATCAGAGGTAAAATTTACCCAAGGAATGTAATAAACATTGTGCGCAAAGGCAGCGCAGAAACTTTACACTACTGCCAGATTAAAAAGTCATCCTCTCCCTAGCGATTTCCTCCTGCACGTACCAAAGAAGTCCAAGTGTGGATAAATTTAACACAGATGATTCTCATTTTTTGCTTCTGGAAAATGTTGCCCTGGCAGATCTTAGAGTCAAGTTTTACATCTGTCACTCCCTCCAGTCAAGTCCTTGGGAATCTATATTTATAGTCCTAGGTTTTGTACAGTGAGAGGCTGTGCCAAAGCCTGCTGCAGTCAATGGAAATCTTGGAAAAAAGCCTTAGAAATGTTTTATAAAAGCACAGTTTTGACTAGAATATGTTAAAATGTTAGAATATGTAAAAAAATTCAGAAACATTTTTTAAACATTTCAGGGGAAAACCTATGCAGCCATAGGCTTTATATACTAGATTCTGAAATCAGCTGTGGATGTGCGCTCCCAAAGATGCTCGGGGCAGGGAGATTACTTGAGCAAAACATATTACCTGCCGCGCACAGCATCCTGCACTCCTGCAGCACTTCAGCCTCTGAGCTGGGTCAGAGGGAGGTTTGCACAGCTGATTAAGGTGAACTCCGATTCCACTTTAGCCTACATTTCTGTTAAACAAATGCCATTCTGAAACCTCGTTATCGGCTGTTACCAGTCACTGAGGAACCAGAGGGGGTGTACATTAATAAAAGCAAGGAGATTTTTCTCCCTTTTTAAGTTTGTGGGGAGCGATAGCATTTCCTGCAAGAATTTTTTGGACGAGCACCATCTTCCTTTGGGACTCCACTGAAAAATACTGTCTTTTTTTGGGTGACTGCAAAAATGTCAACGTATCTCTTGTCCTGGACTTCTTCAGCTTTTGTCAGATTTCATCACTCCCTTGAAACCTAGCGTACGAGAGTCCAGAATGTCTGATCTGTAGATCAGAGATGCAGTTACCATGAAGGAAGGGGGAGGGGACTCAAAAAAACCCTTCAGAGCAAGAAATGGATACAGGAAAATATATACATCACAGCTTTAAAATCCTGGAGCAACTGAAGAAAGTTATAAGAAGTCCTATAAGCAACTTCAAAACAACAGCATTTCCAGCTGAGACACCCAAGAGAAAAAACATATGGAAAGCCCTTTAAAAGGCTAACCAGGAGCATGTGTAGGAAATACAGACTCCAGCAGGCTTCTCCAGTAAATGTGGCTTCTCAAGGTTGAAGAAGGTCTAAACCAGCCTCACTGAGCCTTGCACAGCTGGTGTAGGCCTCTAAGCTAAGAAGATCTGGCAAGCTTGGAGCCGGCTTTAGCATCACTTAGGAATAGAGCACAATGAAGTCAAATATCTTCCAATGGTCCCACATTCACATGTATTTTATTGTCATCTACAGTAAACTTATGGCTGAGGATATATAAAAGAAGACACTGATACACTGGCCCATGGGCTCACAGTTTTCAGGATTCTGCATAGCTAAGGAGGGCTCACGAGGTCCAAAATTAGGGGATCCTCTGCCCAGGTCATCTGTTAAACCTCATCTAGGAAGCGTTGTCTCCACACATGTAGTCAATTTATTCCTCCCCCCAAAATTAGGTAAAGCGATTTACTCTTACTCTGCGTCTCATCCCTTTTACAGCAAGAAGCTTCTTCATCCACAATGTGGGAATCCCAGGCATAATTTCCTCTTTTAAGAGCGTAGGAATATGTGCGTCCTAGATACATGCTGTAACTACCAAATAACAGGTTCTATCCCAGGGAGGTGCTTCATGCCCAAAATAAAACAGGGACACTTGGCAAGAGACAACAGGATTTGGTGGGGGAATCAGAAGCTGTCAAGGGAAGTTCTGCTGCTGCAACAGTTGTGAAGAGGAAAAGGCTGTACGATGACAGAAGCCATAGAGCAAGGTCACTGCTAGCTGTGGCAGTCTGGGTCAGGTTCCAAATTTCTAGCTCCCTGTCTCACCTGAGCGCTGTTTTTTTAGAAAATTCCCTATAAATTTTATGTAGCTTCTCTTGAGTCTGATGCTGTGTACTCGCCCCTTTTACATGCCATGATGCGATGAGAACTATTTAATGTATTTCCCAGTCTGATGCTAGCAACTAGCTTTTCTATGCCTCACACAGTTGGCTTGCTACATGGTTGGGCAGATGTGTGCTCCAGGACTCCAGGAATGTCTCTGTTTCCAGAACATACCTGTTGATTTTATAATATGCAAATATTTGTTCGCTGTTCTGGTAACTTCATGAAGTTACGAGCCAGTGAAATTGAGACTAGGCTTATACTACACAGATCCAAAGCACACCTTCAGTGTGTGTAAATCAGCGTAGCTCCACTGACTTGGATGGAGCTGGGTGGACTTATACTAGGTGCGGGTTTCATGTGACGAGACACAAAATCCCCAAACAGCCTGTAATAAGAAACCACCCTGCTCGTTCTCTCTGCAAGCGCACTGGCACTGCAAGCTCTGTTTCACACTCTTCAAATATGTATTTCCATCCTTTCCAGTACTACTGAGCTTCCTCTAACACCCGTAATGCAAATATCACTCCTTGAAGTTCTCCTTTACTTGTATCAACATACACAAAAGCAACAATCCCCCAATTTCGATGTGTTTTCTTTTTATCCAGATTGTAACAGCCTTCTTACTGCAACCAGGACTTTGATGACTGTTAAATGCTATGATTTTCAGCACAGAAAAATTGGGGGGGGGGGATGTCCTCCAAAAAAAAACATGGGAAATCACTCACAACATTCTTTAGCAAATCGCTGGCTCTCTGCGATGACTGTATGTTATGCCACGTGCCGGCCCTTCATGCACAGCAAATGGCACTGATGTTTATCAAAAGCATTGCGTGAGGCGAGAGAGAGAAAACCACAGCAACGACAACAAGAACTTGGCGCCGCTTTAGTCCCATTTGAGCGCTGTTTCGATACCGGGGGTATTCCAAAGGCTCTGCCTGCCCGCTCTGCACAGGCACGAATGGCAGCCTTTGATTTCCCGGGTGGCACCAGCTCCTGCCCTTTGCTGTGGCTTTAAGACACAAGTGCATTGTAAGTGCCTGGCTGCAGTTCTTAAGAATACCAGCACTTTGGGCTCTTGGAGCAGCTGCATCCTTATCCCCAGCATCTGAAAACCACTTGTATTATTAAAGTGGCAGATTTCAGAATTGGCATCTCCCCATAACCACAGGTATTTAAAATATTTAGCAAAATAAGATGGCATGCCGGAATGGTTCTTATGGGTCCTGTGTAGTGCCTAGGCAGGAGGCAAAAAATAGCAGAGTCGGCTCTGTGCGAGGGGAGCGCGGGATGCGATTCCTCCCCTCTCTCCGGTAGAATGAAGCCACTATGCTCACAAACCCAGAGATTCTTCCATAAGCATTGTTCTTCTTGAAAATTCTCGTGTCCTTGTACACAAAATGCTGCAAGACTCATAACCTACTTAGGGTTGGTAATGCAAAGTGGGAACTAATTGTCCCTGAGAAGCAGGTGGCTGATGAAGGTTCCATTGGTGTGAATAACCAGCACAATTACAGGGAAAGGCAGCAGTCTTCAATGAACTGGTAATGGGACACTGAGCTTTTAACTGTTAGATCAAAGTGTGAATTTCTCCCAGAGCAGCACTGACTCACGTTATTTGATGTCCTATGGGAAACATGCTAGTAAGTCTCATTCCAGCTCCCTAACTCATCAGAACCATTGAAACCGAAGGAGTTGGAGCCTCCAACAGGCTGAGATGCTTCTGTTGATCCTACCAGAATCGTATCTGCACCTTTGGAAACCTGACCTTACTTGTTACCACCACAAGGGCCACCACTGCCACTCACGCAGAATGTCTCAATTTTTGGCCAAGGACAGAAACAGCATGAAAACGAGAATCTCATTTTAGCACTCATGTCAATTATTTATTCATGAATGCTGATTTATTCATCAAGATGTCTGCCTTCAGCTGTGATTTAACAGCTTTGCTAAACATGGGTTTCATTTAACTAGCAAGGAACTTCACTCTGGTCCTTCATCTACCTAATAAGGACCAGCAGGGGTCCTTATTTAATAAGGACTGCAAATGGACCGATCTGAATTCTAGCTTTAATAGACAATATTAATAGCAAAGATTAATTTCCTCCACTGCAGGAATGAGCATTAGGATGGGCATTATGAGGAAGTCAGGCTAAATGATTGTCATCTCTAAGCCTTAATATCTATTTAGGTAGTCATTTTACAGTAACAAACAATTTGATCTATACAAAAGGCAGGTAACGCATAGGAAAAGTTAATGGTCTATGGACCTTTCTGGACCATAAATGTCTATCACTTGCTTGCCTAAGACTGTGTGGAACCAGAGTCAAAAAGCCCTGGGAGGTGGCCCTCCCAGTTCTGTATTTGTACTGAATATAAAGTGATTAATTTATTGGTCAGAGAAGATATATTACAGGTATCTCCAATTTAGATAAAAAAAACCACCTTTCTACAGTCACCCAACCATGAATCACCAGGACTTTATACAGAATGATAGCCACGTGCTGCACGGAAGGTTCGTTGTAATGTTGGATATGGTACAGCAAGTCTGAATCGTGATATGAATTCTTAGTCTAAGCAAATTCACTCTGTAAAATGAGAAGTTTCTGCACGGTGTTGGTCTTGCACATTCGAATGGGTTACACTGGATTCCTGGCAGCGCAATAAGGATACAGAATAGGCAGGGGTCAATGTACCCAGAAAGTGGCCTGAGACCTAATAGGAAACGAAAACCAGTAAGATCGCCTGATCATGACCGCGTCATCACAAACTAGCCTGAGCTGTGGTAAATGACTACAGGTACAGCTTAATTGCCCATGGCAATTATGACCCTCTAGTAACGTTCTGCTTCTCAACTGCAAAGGTCTAGGAGCTGAGTGTGGCGCAGCTCAGAAGCAAGACTGTGCCTGTGCCACCTTTTACTACCACAGCTGAGCTGAAGGACAAAATTTCCAGCCCCAGCTCTGCCACAGCCTCCCTGCTGGCGGCCACTCTTCCCTCACACCTCTCCCTGCGGTGCTGAGGCAAACACTTGCCAAGCTCTCCCGCCAAAGTGACTAGACTAATCAGTTTAAATGGGCCCAAAGAGGTTATGAAATGCCCAGACAACCAACTGGGCAAGCAGAGGAGATGTGGCGAGTAGCAAGGAGCTATAGGCGGTGACCTCTTAAGCCAGCCAAAAGAAGACATGCACCCACAACCTAGCTTGTTAAAAAGCAGTAGCTCAGTCACATGGAAGTATGCGAAAGTACCCAAAGCCACATACTGCTCTACTTTCTCCCCTTTGGATGGTGTTTATTGACAAATCCTTCTCGGGGAATGACACTGGGACGAAACAAAGTATGTATTGGCAGTGAGTATGCACCACGGTTTGCTATATGCTTTTCATGCCTTTTTAAGCGCCAATGTTTTTCTTCTTTTTTTTTTTTTTTTTCCCCCAAAGCCTGGCATATTACCATGACAGCTTTACAGTGAGACATCAGTCCAACATGCTGACATCAACTAAAAAGGCATAGCAACAACCCAGCCCTTTCACATACTTTATGAGTACAATGTGTTAGTGTTAAGCAATATTTGAAGAAATACTAGGCAACATAGTTCCCAGGAAGACCTGGATTCTGTCTTTATGCAGGCAAAGAAATATATGACAGAAAAGATAACTCCTAATGACATTGCTGATGGCCCACCTAGTCAGGGAGCTGTTGTGAGACTGAAGTGTAAGAAATGACCCATGAAAAACCGTCCTCTTTGTTCTTTTCAGTTCGTTTTCTCTACTTTTATGCTGGTGAGAGTTGTTTGGTAACACTAAGTAGCGTAATAGGGTAAGAGGTTTGCTTATTTGGCATCTCGTGAAGATAGAGGGGTAAGAACAATCTGTGCCAATAATGACTTGTATTAAAAAGGGTTGAGATGGACAGAGTACTCTGTTGGAACCACACTAAAGCCCAAAAGCAGTAGCACATTTGCACTATCAAAGGTCTGCACGTTTCACAAAGAAAACGACGCTTAATCTCTGGAAATGGACAGATAAAGGGTTGAGCTCAATCTCTACTGATGTACAGTCCTTCATCGCTACTTTACAATGTTCGTGNCGCCTTTGCCTTGTTCAGAGCTGGAAATATTCTGCTGGCTTGTGTGCTGCAGCAGCTGCTCCTCTTGACATTTCTGCTGCAGGCTGGGATACAGGCCCTGAGAGTTAGTTCTAATGAAATAGCTAATATAACCCTTCCTCTCCTTTCCCAATATTTCATGTGAAATAGATATTCTAATTTAGGCAATCGTTCCTCTGAGAAGTCTTCCAAGGTTAGTGGAGAGTCAAAAATAGTTCGAAACAGCAACAACCAAACCAAGAGTGCTTCAGGCTTTAATTTTCTTCCAACAACTTTTGCTGCTTATTAGAAGGTGGTAAATGTTATTTCTACCAGGTATCCTGCAAGGAACTTCAGTCTATTAGCTATTTGCTCCCGCTCTTTAGATGGGTGGCAAGGTAAATAGAATTAGGTACAGAAAGCTAAATTCTAGTCCTCTGAGTAGGGCTGTGAGTATATAGGACACGGCACAATAAGAGAGCATGATTTTGACCTGCTGAGTGCATTTGTAGCTCAAAAAGTTCCAGGGAGAAATTGTGTTTACAGAAATGAGTAATATTGCATTTATATGATAGAACATCCAAGCTGAGCTTCATCTGTTGAAGGGAGAAATAAAGGGCTGTTTTCTGGATAGGAAAATGAATACAGCGATTGCAACATGAAAAAACGGCTTACTCTTGGCAGGCCACTTCTCTAATGGGCCTGCAAGAACTGCTCATTAGGAGTGTTTTAATCACCACCAGTGACCACTGAAGTCTCTGTAAAGACAGCCTCCATTAGTTCCCATCACACTGCCCATGCAAACATTCAGTTTTTTTCAAGCTCCACTGAGACTACTGGCTAACAAACCCATCAGCATCACACTGACCAAATTTGACAAAATAAGGAGAAAGCTGAGTGTCAGTCAGTGAGACCTGGGAACAGACACGTCTATCTCAAATTACCCTTTCTGTGTTTCTGTCCATTACCTGAAGAAATGTGGGACATCTGAGAAGTAGACATTGCAAATGCAGTCAGTTACCCTCCCAGCTGTGACAAATCCAGCTGGAGTTCTGGTTGTATCACTCAGTAATTTCTTTAGGGAAAGGTATGTCGCAGTAACAATTAATTGAAAAATAGTAATTAATTGACATATACACTCCATCTCAGCAACCAGAAAATGTTCACACCTGGCACTGGAAAGAGACAACAGTCTCCTCGTCCCAGGTCATTTTACAGCTCTATTAATCACCTGCGCTTGCTCCAAATGGAGAACACGCTTACTGCAACTGCTTCGTCTCATACCTGCATACATTTTCTTACCCTGAATCTAGCATAGCCTGCAGGAATCCATCAGCGCAGGCAAGTTACATCACGTAGTTCACAGGGGCACGTAACAACGCCGCTTGGCCAGCTCTTTAATAGCATCATGCAACGTATTGATACTGCTTTTTATTCATGTATGTTTCTCAGATCCCAGGAACAGCTTTATCGTCATTAACTAACTAAACAAAATATTGATGGGATGCAAGATTTAACCCATGGTGAACATTTCTCAACACATGCAACCCTGGTGCGGGCCTGCTGCTAGATTGCCATAGACCTGTTTCCAAGGTTAGATTTCCATTGGCCTTTTTCTGTATGCTGACGTCTTCTATCCATGCTTTAAAACAGGGGCTAGGAACATACCTGCCTTGGGCGTGCACTGGCTTACTATACATCAGGGGTCCTAGCAGTGAATTTCCAGGTGTTACAAGCCCCTGAACAGAAGTGAGGTGCAGCCCGTTGATGATACAGCCTCCCCCCAAACCTTCTTTCTGTCAGCTTCCTCCCTGAAACCTGCATTTCCCTCAAGATCTAGTATTGATTCCTCAGACTCAGCCCAGAAATTACAAATATTCCCTATCTCCCACGTTCCAGTTAACATTTTGTGAGAAAAACTGAGGAAATACAGCGACACAGCTAGATTTTACATGGCATCCTAAACCAGCTCATTAAAAGCAAACAAACAAAAGAGCTCCCCAGGCCCCAAGCCCTTTTTGAAATGCAGCTTCCCTCCAACTCTGTCCCATTTTAGAAGTTCCTGGCATCTGCCTGGGGCAAGGAAGGCAAATGGGCAGTTCAAGGTGTACCCGCTGTGAGCTCTGCATCCCTTGACCTGGCGCCCTGTTCAGCCCCTTCCCCTCACGCTCTAGCTTTCTTGTGCATCTCCTTCAGACTTCACCCAAGAGACCTTTTAAACCCTCTTTTATCACCTCTTTAGCTTTGCCGAGGTGCTGGCAAGTTTCCAGCACTCCTGGAAGAAAAAGGGTACTAGTTTGTATGAGGAGATAATGTAGTGATTGGCACAAAATCCATTATGCCATCCAACAGTAGCAATCCTGAGCCTTTACGCTTTGAATATCAGGAGACTGTGCATCCGTAAACCTCTGCAGCGTATGTATAAGGGCTTGCTTGTCATGTTGGATTTTAGGGACCAATCTCCAAGCAGAGACGCGACAATTTCCTGTCCATATTCCTGATAAGCAACCACTAATGGATTCAGTTTTGGATTTTTGCCAAGTGGAAAACAATAGCCTGCTCGGGCACTTCAGCTTGAATGGGTGCGAGCTACTGCGCATCATCTGCTTAGCCAAATCCTGCGAGAGGGCTGGGGGAGTATAATCAGAATTCAGTGTATGTGCAGAGAAGAGAGATGCGTATCTGCTTTTTCCTTAATCGCAACGTACTCTATTATCCCACTGGGGAGGACGGAGCTATGGAGATAGCGGTACAACTATCAGCTGAAGTTGAGAGATCAATTCTGACAGCAGCAGGGAGTATGCCATGAGCATATGAATGCATTGACCATGAAGTCACTAACTCACCTGAACAATTTTGTTGTCCTCTTTAAATCTCAGGTTTCACTCTGTCGTACGCTAACCATTATATGATCCCACAAATTAGTCAGAACTTGGGCTAGCACACGTATGTTATGAAGCTGCATCAGGGGAAGTTCAGACTGGACATTAGGAAAAGGTTCTTCACTGAGAGGGTGGTCAGTCACCGAACAGGCTCCCCAGAGAAGTGGTCACAGCACCAAGCCTGTCAGAGTTCAAGGAGCATCTGGACCACGCTCTTAGTCATAAATTTCAGTTTTAGGTAGTCCTGCGAGAAGCAGGGAGCTGGACTCAATGATCCTTATGGGACCCTTCCAACCTGAGATATTCTATGATTCTATATTAGACAATCAATAAATATGGTCTCCCCAGCAGTTTTAGAGGTGGAAGAAACTTCAAAAATGGAAAGAAATAACTGAATCATGAAACATAACATCAATTTCTGTAATATTAGCTTTCGTGCTTTTGAGACTTTTCACGAAAGCAAAGGCATGAAGAAAGAACAGGAAGGTCACATATAAGTAAAATTCTCCAAATTGAGAAAGCTGGGTGTTTTTTTTTTTTTGTAAATGGAAAATAAAGATGTGCTGTGCTTTAAGAATCCCGAAAGATTATACTATTACATAAGCCTACTATAGACTGTGAACAGAACTTGTTATCATATTGTTTCAGTAAACGTGTTTGTCCATCCTCTTTCAACTCTAGCTGTAAAGGAATTTAGTTTTTTTTCAAACACAATCAAAACATATTTCGTTGTGCTTATATGCTAGCAGAACTCCTCTCAATTTTACAATGAATTTTCAATAGTTTGCACAAAAGCCCGAATTTGCAACTGCTGGTAGTGAGTGCCTGTTTTTGACACGTACCTCTTTCTTAGTCTGCTGCTGCAAATCAGTCATCATGAAATCGGAAATTCGTTGCAGAACAAGGTATTGTACACCACAGGAAATGTTCCGTGACTAACAAATGATAATTTGTTTAATCTGATTTTATTTTCTAAGTTAAGTGGCTTTTCATTTCTTCTTTTAGAGTCAGGAATGTACATTTTATTCAAGCGCGTATCTCTTATGTGCACTGCTAGAAATTGTACAGACGCAACAGCTTGTCTGTGGAGATCGAAACCAAAGGTCGGTTTGCCTAATGTTGGGATATGGGCCAGGTCTTGTCTACGGTTTTCTCTCTCTCCTGCTATCACTCTCGTATTGGTGCCAGGAATTAGGATATTCATCTTCTCTAGGTAAACATCAGCTTATAAAAAGGAGAATATAATTGCACAGAAGAAGCTATGATATGTCTTGGGATTAGTGAATGCCTCCTAATTGAGCTTTAGTGAAAGCGGCAGTTCTGGCATTATTTTTATTCACCTTGTGGAAAATTATTGGAGCATATTTCATATAATTAGGATCAAGAATGGATTTGGCATCACTTCCAGCAAATGCCCCTGAACACTAATCTGGTTTATTTGGCACCGCTGCTGAAGCTTCTCTTGTGGGGAATACAATGACAACAATTAACCTGGCAATACAGAACAGAAATGGGAAGTGGGAAATTGTCTTGTCTTTTATCCACATACAGCATGAAGTGTGACCTCATTCAGCAACAGAGCAGCAGTGCCTTGAATTTATTTTCTTCTTTTTTTTGCCTTCTTGAGATGCCCTACGGAATCTTCTAGTTTTTTTCCCATCTAGCTCTAAAATCCACATTTTTCCTGCTGTCCAAGGGGGCCCAAACAGACACATGGGCCCTATTTAAAGTGTTTGTAGCTAAATGTATTGGATTTAACTGGGTCTTGTTGAATGACCGAAAGACTCCTTCCCTTTCTAGAATCATTGACTTTCAACAGCTGTCATTCCAGAGTGTGAAATCGATGGCAAGATTTAGGTTACTGCACCCGGAGGTACGTTTCTTTTTATTTTAAATAATTGCATATGGTGTGTACAAACTCTAGTTTCTAGTGGGTTCCGTTTGTTCCCATTTATTACAGTGCTCTGGAGAACTCATCAAAACCCTTTGGTTTTTTCCCCCTTTATCCACTAGTTAGAAATACAGCAATAGGGTTTAAGATTTCTAGGTCAGGTGCAGTGACAATTCATCCATGCGTAGATTTTCTTTTCCTTTGATATAGTCATCAAGCTGGATGATGGCAAGGCAAAGCTTGGGAAAACTAGTTTGTTTGCAGGGAGGATGTTTGGAAGAGGAGACTTCTACTAGAAGCAGGACAAAGAGATTAGGTATTAACCTGGGACCTTAAATACTGCAAAGCTTGAGAGACTTAGAGAGATTTACAGAGACATGAAGGAACTTGACAGGGAAGAGGAAGAACAGAGTGTTTTGGTTTAGCTGCTGAACCAGCTGAGAAAGGGATGCAGAAAATCTCTGTGGGGAGGAGTGAAAGAGGAGGATCCTGTGGACTCAAGGGAGCCTTAGACTTAAACCCAAAGAACACTATCAAGGGGTGAGGAAATTTAAGCAGGGGAATACATATAGCTGCTTATTGGTGTTGTGCAGGGTTGGTTTTGTCTTAGAGCAGTATATATGTCTTACTAGATGTAGAACTTACGAACACAAGAAATGCCTTGCCCAGACTCATTCTATCTCTGGCCGTGGCAGCAGGAAATACCATCTGGGCAGAGGCAGGCGTGCTCGTTTAATTTAGGAATAGTCACAAAATCTGCCTCTGTTTCCTCCATCCCATGCAGCAGGAGAGGTGAGCTGGGAACCCCCGGAGCACTCACAGCACTGGACCTCACGGAATTTGCTTAAGCTGCTGAGCAGCCCCAGGGGGACAGCTGCGGGCCTGGGACATATGATTTCTACATAAAGTCCCATTTCTTCTATGGGAAAGACAGAGGGAGCCTGTGGCAAAGGAGAGTGTGAGAGAGGCTGAGAAAACGGCAAGTGCTGTGACATGTTCAGGTCTAGAGCACCTGGAGAGCCTCCTGTAGACCCAATGTATTGGGGACCATGAACAAAATCCCGGTGAGAGCCACACTAGTGTGTGGCTGGAGGTCACAGGACTGTATTTCAGTCACATTATTAAAAATCTTTCCAAACACAACAGATTTGGGGAAAGCTGTCAGGTCTACCCCCATCTTTTCTGCAATCTTGGGAAAACAGAAGAGACTCGCAGCCTGTCCTGATCATTAACCCCCCCCTCCCTGCGCCCCCCAAATAGCCTCCAGCAAATGCTGAAGCTGAGAGCTCCTCACAGAAAGTGTCCTTCCATTATCTTGAGCTCCAATCTGTGCTCTATCCTTTTCTTCGACAGCAGAAAAGGGATGTGGTAAGTAAATCCCATGCAAGCTGTTCACATCAAAACCAACAGCTGAGCTTGTAAGATTGCAGCTCACAGTAAAATACCTTGTTTAGTAAGAGAGTAGCTGCCTACAGCTCCTGGATTGCCTGTAGATGTAGCCCAAAGATGAGTATATTGCAGCAATTTAGCTGTGAAGCAACAAGTAACTGACTCGCAATACCAAGGCTCACTATGGGGAAAAAAATACGCTGTCGCAACATCCTGGCCAGAAAAAATGAGAAATTTCCTAGAAACTGCTAATTTGTGATTGTGCCATGGGAACCTACCTAGAACCTCCATGTGAAAACCAACAAATCTTCCAGGAGGAGTGGAAAAGACTTTTTTTTCCCTAAGCAAATAAGTCACTTTGTCCAGGCAGCATTTCTGCCAAGTCATTTCGACACAACCTCTGTCCTCCACCAACAATCTGTGAGGTTTTCAACAGCACCAGCCTTGCCAGGTGAGCCAGAGAAAGGGGACTGGCTATTGTCAACACAGCTGCAGTACAACAGCCTATTTTCCCTGTTCTGTCCTCAAAATACCTCCTTTACAAAGCAGAGAGGAGCAAAGGGCAGGACAAATGGCACTGCACCCAGGAGGATCTGACCCTTGCTCTGGAAATGCCCGGTGTGGAAGGAGTTGCAAACCTCTAACACCAGTCCTCCCTGCTGCTGCCATCAGCAGGGAACTGAGCAGCGCCCTGCCACTGCGGCCGCTCCCTGTCCCATGTGGTGTCCCCCCATGGCTTTATTCATGCTGCTGCCCCTCGCCCATGCCTCTCCCCCAGCATCTGCACTTGAAAAGTGATGCGGGCTGCAGTGCTCCTCCAGACCCCACCGTGTGCAGGGGATATTCTGGCTCACTTTCCAACAGTTTAGGTTAAATTAAACATTTTTAATTTCACGCACGTGTGCCATTGTATCCTATTTTTAAACTCAGAGGCTCTTGAATTCATCCTTGACTCAAAAAAATCTTGGACATGCACCTTCTGGCACCTAAGTTTAAAAAATCTGGCCTCAATCCTTCGTGTCCTCTCTTGTGTCTGACATTGCACAGCCCTCTAAACAGTGACAGTTAATACATTGCATATGCTGCAATACCAAGTTTTGTGAACAGAAAATGGGGCGTCACCCTTAACCATGATTTTCCTTCTCTCTTTTTCTAAAAATCTGTGTAATAACAATTATCATTATTAATTATAATTATTAATATTTGTAAAAACAAACATTAGTATGGCTTAAATGTGTACCTTACATTTTCATTTGTTCAGCCACAAATATTTTTACCTCTCACTACGTTTTAAGTAGAAAAATAGTGATGTTCCCAGTCAGCACAAAGAGAAGTGAAAGATAATAAATCACTGACTTGTAAACTGCACCCAAGAATCAATAAAATGTAAATGGTTACAAAACAGAAGGTAGAAATACATTAAATATGAATGATAAGAAAGAGGAATAAGACTGGAAAATGATAAGGCTGTGTATTTCATTACATGAGACAGAAGTGATGGAGAACGGTTCTGGGTTGGTAAAAAGAGAGGTTTTTGCAAACAAAATGGTTTCTGACCATGTATCCCCGTCCACTACCCCTCTAATGGAGACAGAATATATCACAGGAGTGTCAACAACTTTTAGAAACTTTACACATCACTGATTACAAATGAAAATGTAATGCAGTCTACACGTGTTCTGGCTCTTATCTCTCCTCCAGGGGAAAGCATTAAAGCCTCAGCCTGCCATGGAAAATGTAGTATTCAGACATCTGTGACCAGTACGTGTAGAGAAGAGAAGATAAGGTGCATATCAAGCCTACATCCGTGACAGGGGTCTCAGCATCTCTAGAGAGAGATGAATGAATGCATACGAAGACTGGCTGAAAATTTTCTAATTAAACCTTTGCTTTCCCCAGAAGTATTTGCTCTCTACGGAATATTTTCTGTTGTGCAGGAAAAGCTTACCAAAATGATTTTAGCCAACATCCCCAATATCCAATGTTTTTTTCTCCCCCTTCTTTTTCTTTTAAGAAATAAATAGCCTATTCTTGAGCAAAGATACTGTGTATACATTAAAGACTCCCTGGAGAAAGTTCAGCCTGCAGGCATGGAAGGTAAAAGGTAAGCTGTTAACGGTTGCAGGATGACATCAGAAATATAGGCTGTGAGAGAGATTTGGATCTTTGAAGAATAACTAGTCTTGAACAATAGCAGATAAATAAATCAGAGCAAAGCCACGGGTAGCAACAGTGGCCTGCCGGTCAACGTAATGAGGAATACAGCGGTACTGGTCGGGAGCCCATACTGGCAAGTGTAGGTGAGATGAATAAGGTAGAGTTTCAACTTCAAACTTCCGAGCACAGCTCTTGAGTTTTACAGCTAGAAATACAATCAGCTTTGTATGGCCAGCAATTCATTTTACTGCTTTAGAAACTTAAGAATAAAAAATGCAAATGCACCTTTGATGTGTTGATTACTTAGGGATGTACAAAACCATGAACAGTGGCCGTAATGAAATGTCTCCTGGGTGCCTTGGAACATCGCGGGAGGACCCGGGCAATGTTCCCTAGGAAACCAGAGATGCACTCCAAAGCATGTGCAAGTTTGGCCTGCTGACAGCCACTCAGATGTGCTCCGACCATCGCTGCTAGAAAGTATGTAATTCAACTCCAGTGTAGTTGGTTTGACTAACTGTGGAAAGCCTAAAGGAGGTTGGGATAAATTTGTTCCTGGTTGCATAAATGTTCAGACCTCTAAAAGAAAGAGAAGACTGATTGCTAGTTATCCAAAACAAGGGGGAGAGAGGGGTGAATAACACCTTCAATTACTCTAAATATTGATCTTAGTCACAGATTCTCCTGGCCTAAATTCCACATAGATCCTTGTGCCTAATGTTTCCCATTGGCTGGCACCCCAAAGCTTCTGAGTAATTATTCCAGGGATGTAAGGCTCTGAGCACAGAGCCACTTGTGTCCACCGGCGGTGAACACTGAGCAGTCAGATTTATATGGAATTTAGTCCTGACAAAACTGGGCCTTAGGACTAGACTGTACCTCCGAGGTGCTTACAAAGGAAGATGCCTACAGACCTAATGCTTGTCCTTGCCTCCTCTAACTTTTAGGCAAGGGAACCAATTTAGCATCTCTTGGGAAATACAGTTTACCACCTCTCCTGAAACTTGTTCTTTTCCTGTATCCCAGCACCTCCAACCCCATCCTCATTGGGTTTGCTCACGAGAGCACTTTATGTGTGACCCAGAAGGGGAATGTGAGGAGAAGAAAACAAACACTTTTGCCCTCCTTGGCAGCGTGATTCCTAATCCCTTTCAGATCCTTTTTCTCTTATCACAAGAACTGAAGACCCTTTCAGTAAGGGCAGAACAGTGGAATTTCCCATGCAGGTACGGGAGACAGGACATGATTGAACTTCTTTCCAGTCGCGTTTCTCTGACTCCTGTAGCACGAGCACCTGGATCCACCAAAGACTGAAAAGTAGTCACAGCGATTTCAAAATGCTGTCTATGACTCAGCAGTGAGTCCTTCCCAACGATCTGTGGATCAAATGTCCTAAAGATCAAATATTTGGGGATTGGGATGTCTGAAGTGGAAAGGGCCTGCCACGTATGAACTTTCTTACAGAGTTTTCCATGGATTGAAGAAGGACTCCAGTTTCCGAACTCCCATGTCTTGGTATGAGATAGGGCAGACAGGTGTGGCTGTAACTCCAGCGCAAGTAATAAATACATTTAGCAGCTAGATTAGCATAATTGCGTGCCTAGTCAGCTTGCATGCAAAGTGCACAAACAAGTATCATAACAGTTTTATTACATGTACATGCTTGTGTTTCCTTGAGACGTGATAAAACAAACAGATCAGTATTTTTAAAACAAGCAGTAAAACCCCTAAAAAATGCAATGAGTAACTTAAAGCAAATGTTAAGGAAATGGTGTCTTTAAGAAATCTTCTCCAAGCTGCACCGCAATTATATTTGGAAAAGATATTATGACCTAATGTATTACCAGTCACAAAAGCTCACATTTAGATAGCTTTTGTTTTGCTCCATTATGAATTATACTTCACTGCAGTAATTTTTACTCTTCGGTGTAAAACCATCAGGTCTGGAAACATTTTAAATGGGTGATTGGTTGAAAAATGCCCCCACCCTTTCTTTGTTCAAACAACAGATAAGGAATGTGCCTCTTATTTCTCAAGTAGAGTATTTAGTTCTCTCTGATAAGATTGTACAGTGCCTTTTGAACAGCCTGAATATTAGTGAGTTATAACTGTTTTAAATACATTTCTAACAACCCGCTACAATTTCACAAATATTACATGAGCTAGCTAGCAAGTTTGTTAGTCAAAACAAAAAAGGTAAAACATCTTTGATGTTAAACAGAGATGCACTCAGCTGTTAAATGAAGTAAAATCATCTGCTGGAGTTTGTTCATTTTACAAATGGCACATGTCTACGTTACAGTGAACAGTGGGAGCAGTGAGCAAGATGTGACTGAAGTCGTCTGTCAAATCCTCGGTTTGATTTATAATAACGGGGTTGCATTGACATGAGACTAAAATAAAGCAGAGCATATGTTCACTGTGAGTAATATAGACTCATTTATACATTATAGTAGTATTAAATAAATAGTCTTGATCATTTTTGAAAATAGTCCTACAATGAATGCGGTTACAGTGCCATGGGACAACTACCACTTCACAGGCAGTGATCAAACAGAGAGAAAGAAACCTCAACCCTTTTTTTTTTTCCCCTTGAGTTTCCAGTCCTCAGAATGGTGGAGTGAAGGGCGTTGAAATAGCATACATTTTCCTATTGTGGGTCTAAAGACAGAACCCTGGTCTTTCTCTGGAACAGAGAACAAGCACAACAGTGGCTTCATGATATAACTTGCTCAGTTTCAGTCCTCAAAGAATCTGGTCCCTTTGATTCTCAGTCAGACTGCAGGAACAGGCTCGGTAGGACTTCAAGAAAACATCGACAAAGTTTCAGGGATGTCAGTAACAAATCCATCTCAGCTATAAAATAGTTATTGCAGGAACACAAAGAAATCCATGCATTTATCTTGAACACTGGCAACCCTTCCACATTAATGTTCTAATTGGGAACCATGAATTCCCATTTCTTTTTTTAATATCCTAGTTGTAAATGGACAACAAATGTTATTTACCAGTGGTTGAGCAAGAGAATGTCATTGTTTAAACATGGAAATGGAATCTAAAGTTCTGCATTCAATTATGTCTGGGGTTGCCTTTCACTTGGAGTTAAACCTGGAGATTTAAAAAAAATGTGGCTCCAATATTGTTTCTCTTTGTAAAATGGGAAGAATGTTGAAGAACATAGCCAAGCTGCCCATAACAGCACAAAGATTGTCTAAAATGTAGTAAACCTCTTAGTTGTTCAAATAATCATGCATTGTATGAGCATAGTTATTTTGCTTTGTTTAAGTTTCCAACCACTACATTATGTGTCAGATCTTATGAATCAGAAGTTTCTGAAGTCTCATTTCTATTTCTTCTCTTTCCTTTTGCTAAGAGACATTTGCTGTGAAAATGATTCTTTCTTTATCTCTCCTGGAGACCCCAATTTCTGGCACACCAAAAGCAAAGTCATTATAAGAAAACCCTATATTTTTTCTTTCCAGTCCGAAATGAGAAATTCTATACATCCACTAGTAACTTTGTAAATCAGAAACCTGATAAATTAAACACATAGCATTGTTCTCAGGACACCTAAAGAAAAGGAAGACTGAGTACAGAAAGGAAGACTGAGTGAAAGGAAAAAAACCCAACAAAACAGAAGGACTGTTTCCTGGGCTTAAAGGCACAGGCCAGACTGAAGATGAGGTGTAGACGGATGCAATATCCACAGCGCTGGTGGGGAAGCGCGGGCCAGGGCTGGAGCTGTGAATTCTTGGGAATGTGCAGCTTAAAATCTGCTAACCCTGGAAAGCTGCTCTGCCCTTCGCCCTTCCTTCCAGGGGGTGAATTTAACTACACAGCTTTAACCACTGGCTTTTACTGCACTGGCAGACGTCATTTTGACTGCATATGCTGCAGCGCTATGAACAGACGTGCAGATGTTTACTATGGCATTCATCAGAATAAAAATAAAATATCAAACAAAAAAAGCCCCACCCCCAAATCCTTTGTTGACATGAATTTTTGAATTGTTTCATTTCAAAATGAAAATGTTGCACTTGAAAAAATGGCAACACTTTCCTTTTAGGCAAACACCAGTTATTCCAGGGAAACACTTTTTGCTGTGTAAAACACGATTACTGCTTTTCCATGACTACAATTGCCCTCAAAGGTGTAATTCTCAAGCTTTCCTTCCAAGGAATTGCTTATTTTTAAATCTGTAGCATTACATCGTTGAGATGTGGTTTTACAGGTCTTCAGCTACAGGTCTCCATGTTGCATCTTGTTATTTTCTGCAGTGCACTGGATGCAGTGAAGTTTTCTTTTAAGTGCATGGAAGGAACTACCGCTGTTAAATCAGGGGTATGTATTCCTAAGAACCCTTCGTTAGGTAATACATGTTTGAACATATCTAAAAATAAGTAGCAATGATAATACTGTAAAAAGCTTTTAAATATTTGCTTTTTAGGACATGATGGTCTTATTTCATCCATTAAAGTGGCACGGTGGAATATAGGTCATATCCTAGCCATTAGCACTTACGCTTCAGTAGCAAACACTGGGGTTGAGTAATCTGTCACATGATCAGAATTCTAATTTTGATTTTAACACAAATTAATTGTGTACTTTTTTCCTGTAGCCTGATTTTCTACACTTCCTACCGTTTAGTGCATTTGACCCCCATATTTCATAGAGAAATTGAAAGAATCCTTTCTGCCATTTTTTTTCAGAGGTCTCTCACTCTGGATTTGTTCTTCAGAAGGACAATTTTTCTAAACCCTACCTTCCCTTCTTCCCCCCAGGTCAACACTGCATTCTTTGTTCTTCTACCCTGGCAAGGTGATGGGGGATTTTGAGAATCCAGTTCAGGCAAAGGCTTCCCCAGCCAACACGACACCTGCATGAGGAAACCTGGCACTCCATCCCACACAAAGGCCTCCCAACCTTTCCCAGAACGGAGGAAGACAAGAGAGTACTTCTGAGTTGAACTCATGACTGCTATAAGGTAACATGTTAGCACTAAGGACATTTTTTTTTCTGAAACTGACTCACTTTTTCCTACCCCAGCTCTCCTAGAAGAGTTACTGGGAATCCCTAAATAACTCGGGCCAAGCCCAAAACCATAAGTGAAAAGGAATGCAAATCATCAGCCTTAGAACCACTCCTAACTTTACTATGTTTAATTAGTTTATCACCTAAAACACTAATGGCATGTCCACAGACCTTGTGCCTCTACCTTCCCCTCTGGATGCACACATTTTTTATCCTTTCAAACTGAGGCATTAGGAAGCCACATCATACCTGACTTCATTCATCATTTCTATGCCTGATGTTCTTTTAACGTCTTTTTCCTGAAAAAAAGTGAAGTGGGAGCTTGTGAACTGTGTCGTCAGCTCACCAGGGCTAGATGTGGGACAAAGGTATCACAGGAAAAGTGAAGTTTCTGCACTGCTTCTGTGCTAACCAGGTCTCGAGAAGCTGCACGCTGGGTGTCGGTCTGATGTTTTTGACCCCCTCGCCTGGGGTAAGTCAGGTTGGGCCACATCCCAGGTTTCCTGTCAGTACAAGGGCCCCCTGTCCCCTGCATCACTGCCTCTGCTATTTGTGTCACCAGCTGGATTGGTTGCTTTGACTAAAAAGCAAGCGAGGAGTTAGGGGACACGATACAGCTTCCTTCACAGTGGGCAGCAACTCTCTAATTGTCCTTGGCACTGGTGGGAAATGCTGTTCTCCACCCACAGCAGGAAGCACACACCTTCTTCTGCCACAGCACCAAAGCTCCCCTGGCCTTGCTTTGTGTCCCTCCTCCTCTGGCAAATGCTGTGGGTGGGTGTTTGTGCTCCTCTCCCCTTCCCAAAGGGAGGGGAGACCTTTTGGAAAGACCTGCAGCACGGTGGAGCAACTGTGCGATGATGGAAATTCGAACCAGATGTGGTTCGAATGCCAAGTAGAGGATGGAAATTGCTTCCGTCATCTGCTGGCTGTGCTCCTGCTGACACAGCCCATGGTGCTGTTAGCCTTCGTCGCTGGCTTGGGCTTACCCAGCTGTCCCCCAGGACCCCAGGCCCTTCTCTGCAGAGCTACTTCCCACCCCAGTACCCTGCAGGGTGTTAGTCTGTCCCAGATACCATTTGTCCTGGTTGAATTTCATGAGGTTCTTGTCATCCCATTCCTCCAGCCCAAGTCCCTCTGGGTGGCAGGTCTACCCTTGACCATATATTGACTAGTCCCACCAATTTGCTGTCATCCGCAAACTTGATCACAGGGCACTCTGTCATCTCCTCTAGACGTTGATAAAGACATTAAACAGGTAAGGTCGCCAGATAGACCCCTATGGTACTCCACTTCTTACTGGCCTCCACATAGAATACAGCCTGTTAACCACCATCCTCTGAGCCCTATTATACAGTTTTTTATCCATACGGTTGTCCATCCATCCAGACCATAATGACCTAATTTGGATACAAGATTGTGGCAGAGGGTGTCAAAAGCCTTGCAAAAGTCAAGGGAAATGATATCCACGGCTCTCCCCTCATCTATGAATCCAGCCATTTTATTACAGAAGGCAATCAGGCTGGTGAGGCATGATTCACCCTTGGTAAATGCACGCTGGCTGCTCCTGATCACCTCCTTCCTGTGCCCAGAAAAGCGTTCCAAGAGGACACAGATTTCCACATGGGCTGCAGTGAGGCTGATCAGCCAACAGCTTCCCTTTGGGCTTTTTCTTCCAAGATGGGAACAACATTTGCCTTTCTCCAGTCATTGGGGACCTCCCCCAGTCTCCATGACCTTTCAAAGATGAAAGTGCGGCCTTGCAGTGACACCAGCCAGCTCCCTCAGCACCCTTGGATGCAGCTCAGCAGATCAAATGCATGTTTATGGGTCGAGTTCTCCCACGTAATTCCTGATGTGATCCTCACCCACTGATGGTAGTTCTCCTTGAATCCTAAGTACAGAGAGCTGGGAGACCCTGTTGGTAGGTCTGAGGCAAAGATGGCTCTGGGTATACCACAGCCTTATCTGTTTCCATCGTTACTAGGTCATTCACCTCACTTGGGAGCAAGTCCACATTCTCCTTTTCCAGTCTTTTACTCCTGGAGTTGTGGCAGAAGCTATTCTTCTCTTCTTGTTGCCCTCAAGACCCCTTGCAAATTTTAACTCTAGTTGAGCTTCAGCCTCAGAAAAGAGACTGTATGTGATTCTTTGGACATTTCCAGCAGTTTCTGCATCAGCCCAGAAACCTGAGATAGCTCCTCTGGTGGTAGAAATGTACAGAACATTCAAATGCAAGCACCGAGTCTATTAAGAAATGTAATATCTGAATGTCCTGCATAAGTTTCAGTAGAAATTGTACTCTTCTATATCTGTCCAAAGGCAGCTGCTTTGTTCTGCTTTGTCAGGGAAACTGTTAATAATTTAATAACGAAAGGGAACTAATGAGGCCTATGGATTTGAGCCTCATGCTCAGATTATCCAGTGTCTAATGAAGTGTGAATTTTGACTGAAGCTTTTTCCACCCTGAGGGGAAAAAGCCACTCTCATCCATGCGGATTCTCCTGTGACTAATAAAAGGGTGAGCTCACACTGCAGCTTTTGCTGTGCAGGGAGTACAGGTAAGGTTACTCTCCATTACCTAGCCCTAGTTTCATGACACTTATGGAAACATGTAATTTTGGAGATATCTGCCCCTTTAATTCAGATTTGACCAGTGGGTTTGTGAATTACTAGGGAGAACTGATGGGCTGACAAAGGCTGGTCCAAAGTCATTACGTAAGCCTCACGCGCTTTGAAACATCCTCAACATTTTCCCTGCTTTGCATTTCAAACACATCTCATTGGAAAGGTGCAAAATAATTTACATTAAATATTAGCCTAATTTTTGAAACAGGTGAACTGTAATGATTCACCCTTTGAAAAACATATCCCTTCTCAAATACTGTAGACTAACAATTTCATATGTGTTTCTATACTCCATACTTTTCACAGATGGCTTACATGTTTAGTACATTATATAAAGTAAGGTTGTTTCTAATGTAAGCCAGTACGACTTCTGCAAAAAGAAATATTTTCTACCATTTTCTTCCTACAGCAGATTAAGCTTGGACTGAGCAAAGAGAAATGTCGTCTCGTCTGATTTGGATGCATATATGCCATGAGCAACATCTCAAATAGACACATAAGGCTGTTGCTGTCACCTCTCCTAGACAAACGCTTTCAGGCTACGACTGAGAGAGGAGGTGTGTTTTGCTGTGGCATAGCTAATGCATATTGGCTGTCTTGTTTTAAAACCGATGTGCAGACTTTTATTGCGAGGTAAACCAGATGAGGCCAACCAAAAGCAGCAACATAGTGCTGACCTCCCCCAGGAACCTAGCTGCAGCTTGTCTGATTTTACAGGCGTGTACCTACCACGTTAAATAAGTTTTCACTGCTAAAAACCTCACAAAACCAAGCAAGGCCTTGTGCCTCAAAGCCCAGCGTAAGTGACTGTATACGTGACAGGAGATTTACGTTAGCTTGTTGGAGGAATGGTATCGGTCTCGCTCCAGCAGCCTGCGATCTAGTGTAAGCAGTAATAAAACTGCCTGATAAAGGGCAAACCAGCCTGTACTGAATTCCAGCCCCCTGTCACTGCCAGACTCCTTCCAGTCCCTGTTGTTTCCCCTTAAGTGCTGCATGTATCCTTGACCCTCTGCTTCTTTTTAATCTCACGCACATTCATCTACAAAGACTCATCACACTGAGTAAAAGAACTATTGTATTACACAAGTGACCCAAAGTACAGTACCTCACAACAGCTATATCACAGGTGAGAATTTTTGATTTTTTTTTCTGCAAATGTATCCTTTTCCACCCACTTATTCTGCCACATAAGCAAACATACACGCAAACACACTGAATGGTTGAGTACACCTGAGCGCGATACCCTGTGTGGCAGCGCAACAGATAATGTGGTTTCCAGCAAATACAAAAAAGTCCTTTAGGCCAAAATATTTTGCAAAGGGAAACTTAGTAGCACTGAACTGAAGCATCATTACAACTTTCATATGTATATGGTCTTTGTAAGATCTGCCTTCTCCAACATGCAAATGCAACTCAAACACAAGTGGAAATCATAGCTATTATTAACCAGAAAGTGAGAGACAGAATCTAGACTTCAGTTTTACAGAACAGTAAACATTAGGGTCCATCTGGCTGCAGTAGGCTCAGAAATCCAAGTGGTGCTTGCTGCACACTGGACCAAACTCAGACTCGAGAAATTAGTGATGATCAGGCAGCCAGAGGTGATGGGCTGGTGACTGCAATCTCTTATGTCAGATCCATCTTGTAAATTCAGCAATCACTTGTGTTTTATTGGTGCCAAATTGGTGTAAGAGTGGAGAATCAGGCCTACTGAATGGTCTAAATGATGACCAAATGAAGAAATTCTCATCCTTGTTAGGAAGCAGTGATCAGAATCAACATATCCTGAAATCTTTTTTTTATTTCTCTTCCAAAAACTCAAAATATGAAATCATGAGGTCATTTTTATCACAAATGATCACACTATTCCAGTTCAGTCATTTCCTGAACTGTATTGTGTAGTTTAGTTTATTCACAAATAATTGGTTTCAATCTTAAGAAATTCAAGGTTAATTCAACAGCCCCTACTGTACAGTGTAATATAAGCTATTCACATTGGAAGGACATCTAAATTTTGTCAAAGCATGGGGAAAACTGAAAAGCATTTATGAAAAATTTTCTTAAAATTGGGCTTCACTATAATGCGGTTTCTGTATTCTCTCTGTATGTCTTGATTGCCCATTTTTACTTGAAAAAATAGGGCATTTTGCAAAGTGCCACTTTTAAGTCTTTCCCTAGCTATTCAAAGATTTTCTTTCCTTGATCTTTGGAGGAAAGTCTTCCATTATTTCTGATGCTCCGATCAACCGCTTTGCTCATACCCCTTAGCATGCAGGAGCCTGAACATTTCTATAGCACAATCGTTCAAGGTTTTTCCCCTCCCCTTCATTACATTTACAGCCGTTTCCCTCCGAATCACCTGCCAGGCTCATTCCCTGGCCTATTTTCTCCTACTAGACTCAATGTCACCCCTTCCTTTCGCTACCCCTACTTCCAGCCGACCTCCACCCCCCATCTTGATCCTGTCCTCCTCACCACAGAGGAGTCTGCCCGCACACCATCGCTACCTCGGCGAGCGGCTCAGGACACGAGGGGCACCACCTCCATACTCTCACTAACACGCTATTATTTCCCCCTCTTTCACTTGCGATCCGACCAGCCAGGAAACACAGGCGTGGCTATTTCACCGCGTTAGCCAGCCCTTCAGTCCAGCATCCCCTCCTGAGGGACAGGGGCGGCGAACGCCGGGCAGAGCGGCCGCCACACAGGCGGCAGGTCGGCGGGCTTCGCCCTCCCCTCCCCTCCCCTCCCCTCTTATTTTTGCCATTTCCAGGGCGAACTGCCCGGGAGCTTTAGGAAGCCGGAGCCCAGGAACGGCAGCAAAGCCCTGCCCCGGAGTGCCGCTGACCGAGCCCCGTCCCCTCAGCTGCCCCCTCCTGCCCTCCCCTCAGGCGGCCTCTCCCCTTCCCC
>VZSZ01008944.1:220290-301713 GCA_013398815.1 Ibidorhyncha struthersii | reverse complement strand
GGGACTGGGTCGGTGAGGACGGGGCCGGCCCGGCGGGGTGTGGTGGGTTCCTTTCCTCCTCTCCCTTCGTCTTTCCGTTTCTCGCGGAGCCGGCCTCGCCCGCCGAGCTCCTCCCGGCCGGTCCAATGGCGGCCTCGGCCCAAGAGGAGGCGGTGGGGGGGACGTTTCCCGGCCGCCGAAGGTCGGTGTGTCGGTGCCGCACGGGGCTGGAGGAGAGGGATGTGGGGGAGGGGGGGAGAAGCGGGTGTCGCTGCGGGGACGGCGGGCTCCCGGCGGAAACCTCCCGTCCCCCCTGGCGCGGCAGAGCCCGGCCTGCCCCGACGCCAGCCCTTTCCCCCTCCGAGGCAGCGTCCGTGCGACACGTCCCCGCGGCAGCAGCGCGTGTGAGCGGCTCCCCGCCGCGCGACTGCCATCTGACCCCGCGCGTGTCCGTGCCCCTGCGTGTCCCCCGCGGTGTCTGCCCTCGCCCTCCGCCCCGGAGGAGCGTACGTGCCACCGCGGGAAAAGTGGCGACCAGTTTGCCCCTCCGCCACCCTGCTGCCTTCGCCAGCTCCGACGCGTATTTTCTGTCGCTTGGAAAAAAAAAAAAAAAGATAAACAAGCGAGGCGAAAGCTCTCCGGTTAGAGAGTGGGGCCGGTCACGGGTGCGTTTTGGGGGAATGACGGTGCATCTTACCCCTCGGAACCAGGTGCACAGCCAACAGGTTTGCTCACAACGCAAGCTGGCGTCTTTTCTGCTCGCAGAGCTGAAGCATGCCCCTGACAGAAGCTGAAGGCACAAGTATCCCATGTTCTTTGTCGATATGTGTATTGCTTCTGTCAATACACTTACTGCATTGAATTTACTGCCTTGAGATTACTATAGGAATCCGTCAGATAAGTAGGTAGGTCTTAGAGGTCTTTGTGTTTTTTGCTAGGCGGGTTTGGCACCCAGGTGGTATCCACGAGTTAAACTTACGGAAGATGACTTTAAAAGATGTTTGTGGTTGATGTACAGTCTTGGTAATAACTGAAGGACAGATGTGTGTTGGTTTTGGTGTGGGTTTGGTTGTTTATTTTTTTTTTATAAGCCGACTGAATAAAGTATTAGACAACATCCTCTAGGGAAAAAGCCTATATTGGCCAGAGGAAGGTTGGTGACAAATGTGACCTATTTTCAGATTGGATATTTTTGTTGGTAAGGGATGCTAGAACACCTGTGAAGGAGAAAGCTTACATGGGATATGGGCATGTAAAAAGCTTTGGGTTTTTGCTTATGCATAGATAGTTTCTGATCATCTTGCTTTTAAGAGCTGGTTAAGAGTAGATATGCAAAAAACTGGTTTCTTCAATGGTACCATTGCAGTTCCAGGAGCAGCTGAAGTGTATTGTATGATTTACAGCCATCTAGCATGAATGAATTGCATGCAAATCTGCTTACGCCTGCCCTCTGTAGTGCAGTCACTACTTAGTCATATAGGCTGCTTTTTGGAGTTGTTTATTATGAATATATTTAGATCTTCAGGCTCTGGGGAAGGACCAGTTTAATGAATCTCAGCAAAATTAAATCTATATAGAAGTATTTACAAGCAAATGTTTATTATGTTAGAATTAAGCAGTTCTTGCAAGGCATGCACCATTAGGAACTGGGTTAATGAATGGTGGGGGTTCTTGATAGCTGTAAGTATATGACAGGAAGTGGGAATTTGGCTGGTGGTTATACTATTGCTGATCCTTAGAAGGAATCTGAAACAAACTTACAAGAACTAACAGTCATTACTACATAATGCAATCAAAATTTAGCTTGTGAAACAAGTTGAAATGTTAAATAGACTAGTATCTGCCTCTTTTACTTCTAGTGCATGAAAACATCCAGATTTTGAGGATTTAACATTAAAAGCTAAGGAGGAGAAAGTCCAGTCTTGTCTCACGTTTTTCTTGAATATTCTGAAATATTCAGAAAAGTGGTAGAATGATGGCATGGTTTTTCAAGTGGTTGAGAAAAGCAGCTAACCTGAATGCTGGAGTAGTGCCTGGTAGGCAAGGTATCATCTAAGACAGCACATTGATCTGGCCCTTTTAAGAGAATCTGTGTGATCCACACCTGCGGCTTCCAACAAAAACAGGGAAAAGATGACATCTTAAGTGGACTTAGTACTGAGGTGGTTTGTGTTTTGTTTTGTGTTGGTTTTTTTTTTTTTTGGTTGGTTTGTTCCCCCCCCAATTGAGGAGCAAGAAAGTACAGATTGAGTTTTGGATACTGAAATTTCTGTACAGGTTACTGCTGTTCCTTGAATCATCTTGCGATGAGAACTGATATTCCCATGTGGTGTGGGTGGTTGCACTGTAGATACATAGTCTGCTTTTTTGATTATCTTAAATAAATAGCATGTTAAAAGTATGCATGTTAATATGCCACTGCAGATACTGTACTTGCAGTAGTCATCTTCCTCATGCACTGTTCTGACCAACCTTGTCTCTTCTAAGGCTCTACCTCTCTACCTTCAATATAATATTTGAATAATTCTTTTACAGTCTGTTCCTTCCATGTATCATTGTCCTTTTTATCCTGCTAGCAACTGTAATGCCAAACTAGCGCCTTTGTCTTGCTTTGTTGCCTGCCTTGCTTTCAAGGGCACAATATCCTGGTGCAGCTAGCTTTTTTCCTCAGAATGAGTGTCTCATGAAATAATGCAATTCTTTTCTTGGATTTTGTGTGCTTTCCACTGAAATGCTGTAAAACTTCTTGATGAACTTCTGTCTGTTCCTACTGAATAGTGTTTTCTAATTATGTCTTAAAATAAGAAACCAATGAAACATGGTTCAGATCAGGGACACTGTGTTTTGTACATAAGGCTGAACTGCAGTTTGTGATGAATATAGTAATATTAAATTGCGTAAGCTCTTAACTTTAGTAACCTATGAGGTTCTGCACATCTTCCTTGTCACACTGTTTTCAAGCACTTAACTGGAATGCTACAGCTTCTGTAATAATGTAAAGTAGCTGTTGTTTTAATACACATAACAGTGTTACATAAGAGCTTAAGAGGATTTGAAAAACTGTATGTTCTCTTACAATTCTAGGGTAACATACCCTGCCAGAGTTCTAGTACACATAAGTTGATTTGGTCATCAATGTTAAGAGCTTAGTGAGGAAAAAGTGCTGTGTAGTTTTTACACTTGTGAAATATAAAACAGAGCATGTTTGCTTTCTGGAAAGCTGAATCTCTCCGTTGTACGGTGATCTTCTCTAACAGTGTTGGGACATGAATGTTGCACTGAATTTGACAGACTGGTTTTTACTCTTCATATATCACTGTGTGTTTTCTGCAGCAGTCTCCTATCTAGTTACTGACTGGACTTAAACCAACTTTAATTGAGAGATAAGATGATAGCCTAGACTCTTATAATTTTAGTTCATGTTGAAGCATGGTGAATTTCAGGTGTCTGCCGGTTCCTAACTAACTTAGGATGCTATAAATGAGGATAAAGTATTGAAACTGAGTAACTGTAGGTAAAGGTCGATCTATTTCTTAAGGTTTAAGTAGTTTCTATGGTGGATGGAAAATCTCAGTATCTTAGAGGCAACTTAAGTCAATTCAGTACTTAAGTTTTATGTTATGAGAGGTATTGCTAAACAAATGAAGCTATCTGACATTTGAGCTCAGAGGTCGTTCTTAAGAAATTTTATAGAAATTATTATTGCTTGTAATAGGTACTAACAGTATGTACACATTTGCATCTGAATACTCATATTTGAACTAGCATTTGATGCTTTCACCTCCCTTGATACAGGATAAAATCTTGTTTGTGATTCTGAATTTACACAACAAAGATGATGTTAGATGTTACAACAGTGGTAACTCATTAAAATGTTAAGCCACACTGAAGTGTTCATTGATTACTGGTGGAATGTTTAGAGCTCCTGTTAGTGGTCTTTGCTACACTGTTTAGCATGAGAAAATTATGTGGTAATGTTAATAAATAGACATTTGAAAAAGGCGAAACAATTCTGAGAGTTCATGGACATGGATGGAGTACATGAGGTGATTCCTCTAAAAGAGTCCAGATTGGTGGAATAATCTGTCTTTCTGCAATGTTCCTGCAGTAGGGTTTCTGGAAATAAAGATGTAGTGTCCTGTCTAAAAGACAGTGATACCATCGTGAATCACAATAATATGACTTCTGTCTAATATGCAAAGTATTTCTTAANGGGGGGGGAGGAAAATGCGATGATTTGGCCTAAACCACGACACAATATTAAAGCCTTTGAGAAGCTACTTGGATACTGCTTATCAAGCTTGGAAAAGGATAATTTTGGCCTCGGGAGTCCAGCTACCATGAGTTCCCTCTCTTGCTTGTAAGATGATTGACTGAAAAGCTTCTCCATGATCTTGAGACTACTTTGGTACCAGATCTTGATTGGTTAGGTTTATGAATGTCTGTAACTAAGATATGCATGTTAATTTCCTGTAGCTGAGGAGAAATTTTTCTTTCAGTGGGAACTGCAAAGCATGACTATTTCAATTGAAACTAATTTTTTTATATATCATGACATCACAGGGTCTGAACAAAGTTTTGTAACTGATTTACAGAAAGTACTAGCAGATATCACAAAATATGGAGCAAGTCCTTTTTAAAAGATGCTATTGCATACTGCTTGGCAGAAGATAATTTAGGGGACATGGCATTTGGGAAGATGTGGTATTTTTCTCTTCCTCTGCACTAATACTTTAAGAGCAGCTTTAGATCTTAAGTGATGTATTGCTATAGCATCTGATCTGCGAACAGCATGGTGAGATCTGTTTGTATTACTTTTAAAAATGTGTTTAGCTACTTACTGGACTTTGAGAGTAGGCACAAGAAGAAAACAGACAACACAAAATTAATTGCTTTTGGAGCTGTGGCTGGTGTGAGGACTTTAAATGGTGTAAAGCTGTTGCTGAGTTCTCAAATCCATAGGGCAGATTGCATTTGTCTTGTGTCACACCTCCTCTTAGAAATGGAAAGTGCCTTGTGAGCTACAGCGGTTATCAGCGTGGTTATGAAAGTATCTTGGGCTTTTAACACATTTCACAACTAGAGGCAGTTGGAACCTATGCTGGTGACTACTAATGATGGGTTTGTCAATGGATCATAGTTTGATCACTCTTAGCACATCTGTCCTCTTAATAGCTTTGGCATCTAGTCAGTAATCATAATCTTGCTATTACTACTACTATGTTGCTATTGCTTTGCAATATATATCTACTGCAGTGTTGTCTGTATTTTTCTTCTCATTCACCTGCCTGTTGTGAAAGAAAAAGGAAATATGCTTTCTTGACTTTTAAAGTGGGGAGCCTTGAAGGACCAATTCAGATCCAGTGTTTTTTTTCACTTGTCTGTATTGAAGATGATCCTCACAAAGATAATGACTATCCTAGTGGGGTTTCTACAGCACAGTTCTCAAATTTTAGTTTACTAGTGTTCTGCCAGCCACTCACCACAGCTTTGCAAACCCTTGTGAAAGAGGAAAGCTTAAACTTTCCGCACTTGATGTGGCTCTACTGTGACTTCAAGACAATAGGATGGCAGACAGCAATCTGTAGGTCTAAAAGTTTAGGAATTTCTTGTCTAAGAAATAAATGTATTCTTTAATTGACAATATCCTGAATCATGCATCATATTTTTTAATTTTTCTTGTACATGGGGGCTGCCTCAAAGTCTTGCTCTTAGATCTTGGGTAATGTAGGCTCTCATAATTTTCTGTTACAAAATAATGTTAGTAATATATTTCTTTTCAGATCTATAGCACTACCCTTCCCTTGTCCAACCTGTTGTTTATAGGCCTGCCAAATACTTCTGCTGCTGGCTGTTCACTGAATAATGTACCTTAGAGCTGAAGCATTCTGTTTAACATTTTGTTTTTATTTCTGGATTCTAAGAAGAGTTAAGGCTAGGCATCGGTAGCTCTGAGGTCTGCAATACGTTCTAAAACAATGAAACACACGTTTCACTACAGGCTTCCCGAATGTTTAATGGCAAAACTTCAGCAGCAATTGGCAGCTCTGGTATCTCTTCTGAGCAAAATCCTGAAGGCTGTTTTAAACTAGGGAATAACATCAAATTGTGCAGGTTAATTCTTCCTTTTATGTTTGGAACACAGAACTACTTGGTAACTTTTATCTTCATCATTTTAGGTGTAGCAATGCTGAACGGTAGAGAGATTTGCTCATACATCTTGACACTTTAGTAATGCACTGTGAGGCAGATGCTGATGCTGTGGGAGATGGTAGTGAGGCCTAATATGAAAATAAAAGTGCGTGTACACCTTGAAAAATCTACTGTAGTGTTTTATTGTGGAACTTGTCATGAGCAGGAGTGTTTACAGAGTTTGTCATCCTTGAAGGGGAAGATACACATGTATGCTGTGGTGTAGTCATGCAAAGTGGAAAACAAAGCATTAGATAGCATTGTGTATAGAAGGGCTGAGTTGTAACACCGCTGTCCCCACCCCCCAGGAATGCTGCATCTGCAAAGTGTTTGGCTGTAGGGCAGGTACAGATTGCTGTCTCTTCTTTGAATACCTTTGAATGGTAGTTGTGAAGGCTTAGGTCACAGGAAGGTGGAGAAGGAAGGGCTTTGCTGGACTGTGACACACCTCTGTCTGGAAACAAAAGGAGAACACAGGTTCCGGGGATTTTAAGTCCCATGGTGTGTCTTGAATGTTCAAGGCATATTGGGTAGTATGAGGCTTAAAAAGTTTCAAATACTCTGGAGGAATTGAGTCATGACTAGTTTTCAGAGCATGTGGTATGCATTGAAGTGTGCGTGTTCTTCACACTTCACTCTTGCAACACTTTGTACCTGTTTCTAGCATGTTGGCTCTCCCTTATATAGAAGGAAAGGTGATTGAAAGCCCTCTCAGGGAAAGTAGATTGACACACAGGTAAAGGTCTAACATCATCACATATAAGTAGTGGCTCGTACAGTAACAAAGACTGTGAAGGTATCTTACAGTAGGATAGCAGATAAAAATTGATAGAAAATATTAGGAAAAAATGTGAAAAATTATATTTGCATGGTTTGTATAATGAGTTGATATTTCCTTCAGTTTGCTCTCAGATTCTGATGCTTTGTACAGATTGCTTTCAGAGTAAAAAAGTTGCTTCTGGATCTTTAAGATCAGTTTGTATCAAATTTTGGTTTACTGTTTCTAGGAAGAATAGTGACATAAGTCTTACTCTCAACATAATTATGTAGTAAATAAATAATTGCCATAGATGCTGTTATTTATCTGAGACAAAAGAGAGTAAAAGGAGAAATGAGGTGAAACTTACTTAATCGATGTTGTGGGTGTGTATAGTATGTACATCCACTGAACTAGTGATCCTAAATTCCTGTTACAGAAAATGAAAATGCCTGCTTCTAAGAAATGATTCATTTGATCTATTTAGCTATCTGCTTTAGGGTGCAATTTGTTTTATCATAGACTCTTATCTGTGTTGACTGAATCTCCATTTATCGTGAATGGAGACAGGAATGGTTAGCTGTCTGTGGGCAGACGAACCCCAGTGAAGATTACTTCAGCTTTTATGTCTGGTAGCCTGATAATGCAGGGAAGTTTTTGCATTGATAGTATTATAACACTTTGTTGAAATGGGACTTTGCATCTTCATTTTCTAAAGTAAGAAGCTAATACACACATTAAGGTAAGATAAACTAGGCTGGTCTTGCATGTAGTGTGTATAATATAAGTAATGAGACTTCTTGGATGGCATGAACTGCTTAAAGAAAAACTAGTGTCTCTGAAACGTGCTGTTTTTCTAAACAGATCTATTGGATATTTATTCATCCATCCATCTTTTAGAGATGGTTGAATCACAGTGCTGTTGTTAAGTCTCTTAATAGGATGCACGTGATACTACAAAACGGCTTCTGCAGATCTCCATTACAGAGGCTGTTTGCAGTATTCTGTGGGATAGGATGTATGAGCTCCTATGGAAGGAAGGATCTGTTCTGAATCTATTTACTGGTAAATGTCTACATTGCATAAAATGAGTATTGGGGGCGTAGCTGAATTCTGGTATAGTTAGGGAAAACTGCATTTTTAAAACCATAATTAGCCACATGGATTAAATGCTGCTAATGGTTAGTAAGCTTGCCAACTAGAAAACCCAAACTCTCTAATGCTGAAAAATGAACTTATAAAGGACTTGAGATAATGTGAATTAAAAGACAGACAGGTAAATAGTTTCTGTGATATAACGGGCTCTTAAGTGTTTTTCCTCAGGCTGTAGTTTGGCTTGCTGGCAATGTATGGCTGGCTGATTGTCAAGTGCTGCAGTTTGCAGCTCCTTCATTTGGTAAAAATGTTGAAGAGGTCAAATTGTAAACTGGATTACTGAAATGATCTGTCACTAAAACTAACCCTGGTTTTGGAGCATGATGGTAGTAAATATGTTAGTTCTGGAAGTTTTGGGTGATTCCATTTACAGTTAGCCCCAAAAGTTTTACTGATATAACTATGGAGACAACTGCAAAGAAAGGGTCACAAAGAGGCTTCAGCATGAAAGCTGGTACTTTGTGAAACTGCACTCTTATTTGGTCTTTTAAGTGCTTTCAGAATTCTGCTTTCTTAGACTAGAGAGAAATGGAGAAAAAAACTACTTCTGAGAAGTACAGCAACTGCAATCCTTTAGGTGGCATATTCAAGTTGTAATCAAGGTTTGTATCTGTATGCACTATGATAATTTTGCATCAATTTCCTACTATTGAACAATTGTTGATTTTGGTATGTTCACTTCACATTGTGTGTGCATCTAAGATCCTTGCGTTTAGCTGTGGGAGCTTTGTCTCTAAAGATTTATCTTAAAACCACAGCGTTAAAAGTTAGTTGGTCTGTTATTGTGGAGACTTTCTGTTAAACTGTTAATGAATCTGCATTAATTTTATTTCAGCTAATGGGGCTGCAACATTAGTAAGCGTAGTTTATCTTCCATTTCTGTAAGCTTTTATCCTATTGATTACTGTCTGATGTATTTCTCCATGGCTTAAGCATAACTGATTTTTGCTGGAATTTTGTTGACAGGTTGATGTTTATGTGCATTCTGTCATTTAGAGATAAATCACTTGTTGAGTTTGTACAAAGATGGTTGAGAATGTGCCAAATGAACAAAATAATTAGTATAAATCTTTCCTTACTGCTGAGTGTTGTAGTTAGTTAAATTCAGACAAGTTGTATTCTGTTACATCTCTTCCTTTTCCTCTGCCAGGGATGGAACCTTCCTGAATTTAAGAAAGAAAAGCTAAATCAAAATTGACTGAGGCTTTTTTACCTCCATCTTCCTTACCCCTTCCAGTAACAAAGCTTTGGTTTTGCCACGCACTAAGAAAGCTCTATTTTGTCTGCAGGTGTTGTTTTTGAATCCAAGACTTGCCAGAAAATCTCTCCTAAAGCCATGTCTCCTCCTTGGAGAGTAAAGGTGTTTCATGAACTGGGTCAGATTTCTAGGATGTGACGAATTTGTGTGAATAGATATGTAAATCTTGAGGTTTGACTTAACATTCTAGAAAGTAATGGTCTGTAAAAACTTGAGCTCTGGAGTTTTTGTTGTTGGTAACTTCAATGGCTGTTTTTTGACACAACTTTTGTGTTTGTTTTTTTTAATTTAGGGGTTCTAAAACTGCTAAGTAGTTTAGCATAAGGTATTGACTATAGGATGCATTACGGATGTCCTAGTGACAGTTAAAGTTGTCTTTGTAAGTTTGTGTGCTCTTTTTCTTTTATTTCTTTCATCTAGAAGCAGTGAAGAGTCTGATTAGGGTTCTGTGGAGACAGCCGTTTGTGTGGTGTTTTGTTTTGTTTTTTAATGCTTGCAGTCCTTTTAGGATTGAGACTCTGGAGTTGTACAACCATATAGGGCACGGCTGATTAGTATCTCCCCTATTGCTTCATACAGGTTAAGGTTAGGTGGTTTATGTGTGTACATGGACTATTTTTCATTAGCTATTTCGGGGGTTAGGTCAGTATGATGGAACACTATACAACCATAATAAAGCAGTACAAAAAAGCAAACCAGGAAAAAAGAAAAAACAAACAAACAAAAAAAAAACCCCAAATCAAAAAACCATCCCACCACCATATTGGCCTAAGAAAGTAGTATAAAACAAACCAGAAATTGTGTAGAGAAAGATGAGAAGAAAGTTAAAGCCTGTGGAATAACCTCTGTAAAAGGAGGGCCAGACTAGGACTTGAACAAGGCTGAAATGAAGCCAGGAAGGGAGGAAGCTACAATAAAACTGAGTTGCTGGAGGTAAGGTAAATAGAGTATGATAGTTCTTGTTTTGGAACAGACAGTGAATGAGAAGATGCACAAATTATCAGGACATTAAAAAGAAACAAAAGGAAGTGGTTCTTCTCACAGCACGTAGTTAAGCTATTAAACCCCTTGTTGCAGGATGTTCTTGATACTAAAAATTCACATCCTTTAATAAAGCACCTGCCTAGTTTCACAGGCAGGGGTGGGGTGGCATCCATCAGGCATTATTAAACACAGAGCCACTATCCTCTGATGTAAAGAAGGTTTTGAAACTCTTAAAGATAAGGAGAGTTTCATTATTTATTATGTTTCCCATTGTACTATGTTTTTCCCTATGTGTCCTCTAATCGTTGCTTACCAGGTAGGAGAGTGTTTGATATGGGCGTTTGGTTTAATGTAGCATGCTTTGATCTAGTTCTGTACTTTCTGGAATAAGGATGGGATTGTATTATATGGTTAATTGGGAGTGGTAGGGGAAACTTTGTAAGATGAGCAGTATGGGATGTGTTGAGAAGCAAATATGTCAACCCCAATTTGATACTATGGCATCTTGTAGTGAAGTGGAGTGGTTTTTGGAAGAGCATCTAAAGCAACAGTGGTTAGTAGCAGAGTGAGAGGGTACAGTAACACAAAACCCAATGAAGTTTTTTAAAGCTGGATTATTATCTTTAAAGAAAAAGAAAACCCCAAACTCCAATGTTTATATGATTGTTACACTTACCCTGTTCTTTGTCTTAAGTTATGAGGTTTCAGAACTTGATTGATTTCATTCAAATTTTACAGGGGTGGAGGTCTCAAACTGAATTCACACGGAGTTTGTGGAAGGAGACTGCTGGATAGAGAAGAGGTTATACCATGGCTCCAGCTGAGAGAAGCAGTAAGGTGAGCTTGTTAAACATCAGAGAATCCTCATAGGACCCCCAACCTTGTAATTGAATCCATATGAAACCAGGTTCATGAGTTTCACTGCCTGTGAAATAACTTGTTTAGCAGGGAATGTTTTTAATCTAATGCTTACATTTCAACTTGAGAATAACTAATGTAAGGGGTTGTTTGTTTGCCAGCTTCCTTTTCAAAGATTTTCTTTTTGAAGTTCAGTTTTGAAACTGAAAATATATTCTAAAGACCTATGTTTTCTGTATTTTATTGAGTTGGCAATAAGCCATATAATTTTCATACTTCTACTTTGCACACAAAGTGGGAGAAATAGTTAGCTTTTTGATAGCTACAGATTTTTATTTAAACCTCAATCTAAGTTAAAGATGCAGGAAAAATTTTTGGGAGGTTTTGCGTGTGGAAAAAAAAAAGGCAATGTGACATAAAACCTTCAAAACCAGGTTTGAATGTGAACGTATTATAAGTTGGGTCTTGTTTGTTTAAATGCCAAATTAACTGGTAAGCAGGAGTTTGGCACTAATAAGATGAACTCTTGAGTTCTGTCCCCTTCCTTCCCACTCCTCTTCCCCTTCTCCTGACTCACTCCCAGGACTGCTGAACATATGCAGCCTACGTGCAAACTTTTATCACTAGTTTTTATAACTCCAGTCAAAATATTTAACAAGACATTTTATTTAGGACTAAGAGTACATCCAACCCAAATGTTTCATTTCAGCCTGTAAAGCTTTGTTCATTTGTTGTAATTACAGTATTGATTGAAAATGCTCAAACTAATGAGAGTGACAAAATTAAGTCTTGTATGTCAGTCTGAGCTTTGCTAAACAGGAAGCAGTTAAAAGGGAGAAGGTAAAAGTCCAAAGTTATGTCGTCAGAACTTTGTATTAGAGCTGTTCTATGCTGCAACATGAAGGAATATGCCAAAAATAAGATAAGTCAAGGGTGTTCCTCTTGTCAGTATTCTGTGCTGCCCAGCTGATTTCTAATGTAGCCAAAGAAGTTACAGATTTCAGCTTTGCCAATTTTAACAGTCCTTATAACACTGATTTCTTCAAGTGTTTCTTGCAAGGTTTCTAACTCAAGAACATGAAGGCCACTGAGTTGCAGAGAAATTTTCATTATTCCACTGTTGAAATTCACTTTCTGCAAGCGTACTGATAATGTGATTTCAGAAATCTGTTGGTTACCACAGCATGGCTTATCAAACCCTTTGCAAAAACCCCTGAAGAATTTCATAAGTAATCGTAATAATGTCCCAATGTAAATTTAGGAGAATTACAGGATAATAATTTTGCTTATATTTATACAAATATATAATCTTGTCTCTTTATTTTTAGGTGTGCTCGGCAGTGATGATGGACTATTTATTTGCATCAGATACTCTTATATGAAAAGATCACGTTTCCAAAGAGCCTAAGTATTATTTCATTTCTGAAACAGAATGGCGGGCTTCAAACGAGGATATGATGGAAAAATTGCAGGATTGTATGACTTGGATAAAACTTTGGGCAGAGGCCATTTTGCTGTGGTCAAACTTGCTCGGCATGTCTTTACTGGTGAAAAAGTAGCAGTAAAAGTAATTGACAAGACCAAACTGGACACTCTAGCCACTGGACATCTCTTTCAGGAAGTTAGATGCATGAAACTAGTGCAGCATCCCAATATAGTACGGCTGTATGAAGTGATTGACACCCAGACTAAGCTTTATCTTATCTTAGAGCTAGGTGATGGAGGAGATATGTTTGATTACATCATGAAACATGAAGAAGGTCTGAATGAGGATCTCGCAAAAAAATACTTTGCCCAAATAGTTCATGCTATATCCTACTGCCATAAACTGCACGTAGTTCATAGAGACTTAAAACCAGAGAATGTGGTCTTCTTTGAAAAACAAGGACTTGTGAAATTGACTGATTTTGGCTTCAGCAACAAATTTCAGCCTGGAAAGAAGCTCACCACAAGCTGTGGATCTCTTGCATATTCTGCTCCTGAAATTTTACTTGGGGATGAATATGATGCACCAGCAGTAGGTATGTCCTTTTTGAATTCAACCAGTAATATAAAGTACCATGATGCTGTAGCACTGTTTTCTGTTTCAAGCTAATGCCGTATGTGGAAGCCAGCTAGCTTACAACCTGGATGAGTTAATGCTGGAGCAGCTCTGTTTGAAGAAGATACTAAAACATTCTCAAAAATGCTTAAAAGTTCTTTTTATATGAAATGATGCAATTGTATACATTGTAATTAACTTTTATATTAATAATAATGTGAATGCAATGTGTATATTTGTACTTGCTTTGTTAGAGTACCCACCTCATTATCAGAAAGTGCCTGGTTTTATTTTATTTTTAAAGTCCGTGTCCCCCCCCCGCCCTTGCAAAAAAACCCAAACCGCCTAGCAATTTTCTTTACTCAGTTTAGCCATATGAGAATGACATTGTGAGCCGAGGCTGCTTACATGTTCTGCTGCAAGGTGGTAGGAAGCACTTTTTAATGAGCACAAACTTGGCTACTGAAGGAGGAGACAGGGAATTAAGGAAGGCTTAACTCCCTCTTCCCCTTCTCTGTCCTTTTCTTGTCTGAGAACTGAAAGTAGGGGGGCAGTTCCCAGTTGCTCGCAGTTGTCTAAAAGGTAAGAGAAATAGCAATGTGTAAATTAGTCTGCGTGTTCCTAGCTGAAAAGTGGCGTGTGCTAGACAGGCTACTATAGATAATTCTCTTACCCTCTCTGTTAGGTCTCCTACATATGCTATTAGAAGTCACTTAGAGGGTTTTTTTTAAATAGCTGTAAACATTGATACAGTCACTGAATAATGTCCTGGAGTCATACAGGTTGTTTGTATCTGTTAGTTGAGGTAGAACATGCTGCTTCCCCAACAAATTTAGGTACATGTAATTCCAAATGATGCTTCAAAAACAGCTTATTGTAGTCAACATGCCTCTTGTTCTTGTGTGCCCAATATCTGATACTTTTACTGTCTTAATAACACCCATTAGGACTCTGTATGTGGCTCTGTGTGTGTTATGCCATGGTTATAGTAATGGCTGTGGTGATGGTTTAAATTAAGACTGACTTGTCCAATTTGTTGCGAATTTACCTGAGGTAAGCAATCAGCTAATTTTGTATGCTGACAAGGTATTCCTGCACACTGTTGAACTAAAATTCTTGCATTATTTTTAATATAAATATTTTTAGCTAGTAGATCTTATAGTCTTTGCTTAAACATTTGAATGTCACTTCATGACTTCTAACTTTGAATAGGTATTTTACTGTGAGTTTTCTGGACTTGAAAGTACTTTGTGTGCTATATTTAGGAATTTTAGATGTCTGTGCTACTAGTGGTTTTGCAAATCCATGTTGATGCTACAGTGATGCTTGACAAAATGATTCCTACTTAGATTCAAATGTTTTAGATGAGTTGGTTCTGGTTTTATTAGTGGCAAACGAGGTCCTGAGTTATTCTGTGTTCTTCTTTGTCTTTTCTTTTTGAGAATTTACTGAAGCGTGAGTGTAAGTGATTGCAGTGGCCTCCAAAACCAGATGGAAAAGTGAATTGGTTAAATATTCAGTATAGTGCCTTATGTGAATTATTTCTTGAAAAATGGAGTAGCAGTCAAATTTTGGAGGATGAGAAAAAAAATGAAGTTTTGATACTGCTCCCCAACTGAAGATGCTGGGAAGAAAGAAGGTGTATGGGGATTAATGAGGGGGCAGGGGACATTAGGAACATTATGACCAGATGGTCCAAATTGAATTATGTAGTTAATAAAGTGCATCTTGGACCCTTTAATGGTAAATGTAAGAATGGTGGCATCACATAAATGTTTCTTAGAGGACTTTGTAGGCAATTAGGCAGGTATACTTCAGAATAGTACTAGAAGAAAATGATTAAATGGATTCATAGAGGAGATGGTCTTGATAATACAGAGTGGATTTGATAGGAACAGTAGAAAAACTAGGAAAAATTAATTTCTTCTAGCTGGTCTTTAAGGATGCTAGTTAAGTTCTATTTCTGAGAATATTTAAATATACCTGAGTAGTTAATTTTTGCTTACTTATTCCCCAGTATAGTGTCTTGGTTACTAGATACTAGAACTCTTCCTATCCTAGTTGACAGATTGCAGTGCTTGTATTCAAGCTTGTATTCACTTTAGTGGCACAGTTTTCATCACTTTGTGATGCACTAACAAAATCTCTAAAGTACTGTCAGTACAATAGTTACAGAATAAAAAAAAAATCAAAATTTATTACGAGTTGCCAATAATGACTTTGAAGAATCCAGATTTTCCTTTTCTAACTGGGTAAAAAAGTATGTATGTAAGGTTTCTAAATATGACTTTTTGTGTATTTAAAATGCAAAGATTGTGGAGGAAAACAAAAATATCAGGAACTTCTTTAAAGTCCTCCTTCCCCCAAATGGAGTCCTAAATATAGAATTTTAAAAGAATATATATTTAGGAAATTTATCACTAACCATGTAATTATGCAACTGAGAAATCAGCTTGTGCAAACTTTTCTTAACCTGTAAACATAAACTTGCGTGATAAGATGAGATCATACTTGTGGACTAGAAATATGTCTAAATTCACAAGTAGACATTTTTCAAAAGATTACATCAGTTAAATTTTGATGCTGGTAATGTGCAAGGTGTGTATATATATAGCCTGAAATAGTGTTTAAGTGCTGTGAACTCATTCAGCTACTGGCTGAATAGGGCAGTTAATATTGCGATAATAATGACTGACAATGGCAAAGATATTTTGCCAGTTAAGATGATATTACAATGTAGCTGAAACAATCTGAAAGCTAGTTGCTTAAGAGAAAGGTCAGGCTTTCTCCAGTGCGACTACAAGATCCTGCCCCTTTGTGAGCATCTGACCACTTGAAAACCAACTCAATTTACTAAAATGCCAAATTAAAAAGGATCGCCCTGCTTATACACTGTGCATGTTAAGGTACATTTGTACTCATGATATTTAAAAAAAAACCCCACACCTGTTTTCATTTATCCAGAATTATTCTTATATTCACAAAAATTATTGCAGGAAAAAGTGATCAAGATAATATGGTATGGGTTTTTTTTTTGGCGCTAAAGACCTTTGCCACAAACGTGGCTTTTCTGATGTCTTGTGAATAATATTAGAATGAGTATATGAAGGAAAAGACTTTACATTTTCTTGCTACAAAGAGCTGAAATATTCAGGGCAAGTCTTTTATTAAGTTATATCCGTAATAAATGTAATGGAAAAAGCTTGCTTTATGAAAAACTGTTTCAGCTAGTTTAGGGATTAATCTCCCCTTTGTGATGCTATTTAAGTTTTCACACTTGAAAAGGGACTAGTTAATTTAGGTGTCTCATTTCCTTTTGTGTTTAAGGCTGTAGTTAAAATGATGCAAGAGGAATATTAGGCAATGATCGTATGTTCCCAGGGCTTTTCAAAAAGCTGAGTTAGATAATGAGAAGTTCTGTTGCTTGTAGTTTCTCGTGTTTTTTTCACACTTAATTAAAATTTGTTCTCGTCAGAGGAAAGTGAGAGGACTGTTGTTGCACATAAAGTTCATTTTGTAAATCAAATATATGTATTATTTTAGATCAGATAGAGTTCTGTCTAGAGCAGTGGTGTAATTCAGTGAACTCCAGCAGTATTCAAAAGCGGGTAAGTACAGATGAGAAAGAATAAAGCATGCTTCTGGTAATACTTTTCCTTTGTTACTTTACAAGCATCAACAGAGATTGGATCATTAAATAAACAGAAATCACCTCTTTCCTGGGTGATAAAGCTTAATTACAGTTTTTCAGATTAGTTGGTTCTTTCAGAGGAGAGCCTGTTCTATTTTAACTGCTTGGCATCTCTACAAAGTATTAAGCTTTGTGTAGGCTACAGTAATTCTGGAAGACATTGACATTTCTGATAGGTTTTTATTATTGTAGCTGGGTATCCTGTATGTGATTTTGTAGGTGCACAGAAACATGCATGTTAAATGTATCCTTCTGGGGATGAGAAATGGGCAAATTCAGATTGTAAGGTTGGGATTGTCTATTTAGCACAGTTGAGCACAGGCCTCTAGAATGGTGCTGTAATGCACAAAAAACACTGTAAGTATCATCAAAATTATTTAGCATCACAGTCTCTAACAGCAACACCAAGAGAACAGTGGCAAGGTGTTCCTCATAAGACATGACTAACAAGAATATTATGGTTACTGTAGCTCAGTGCTATTCATGTAGTCCAAGTCCAGCTTGCTGCCACCTTGGAAGTTGCAGGGGCCAACCACTTGGATAACATTCATTACTTTAGTAGTTAGATGCTGGCTTTCTTGCACAACTCAGACCTGGGTATCTTCTGACAATATGGTAAGAGAATAATGGATGTATTCATGTATGTCATTATCTAGTCAAACATTTTTGATTATTAATGGAAACAGAGCACTTGTCATACCTTTCCCTTTCCTGAGATGATAACTGCTTTTAGACCCACATTGTCTCTGTTGGAATGATCCCAAATTCTTTTGTTTTCTTCTTGCATCAAGCATTTGCAAGAGCTTCTAATCTGCATATAGTGTTGCTGGAGTGTTTGGTCTTTTGAAGCTTCAGCCATGTTTACCAGGTGCTTGAGGATAGCTAAGTAGCCCTGATGACCTTGTCTGGCCTGTGTGGAGCTAATTTTGATGTTTCTGCTTGTGTATAGCACTTTATTCACAAACTGAGTCACTAATGTAAGCATAATGGCCAGTGGGTATGTACACTAACCTTTTACACAATAAAAATGCTGAATATAAGATTTGATAGACTTGAGGAAAAAAAAAAGTGGTAAGACACTTGCAAACCATATGATACTGAATCATTTAGCATACCTGATGGCATTTTGGAGTTTCAGTATGCTCAAAATCAGATTACAGCCAAATCTGACAGAAATGAAAGGCAAAAATTCCTACAAAAGCTTTTTCACTGATTCTTTTGAAAGTCTCCTTTTTTAATTTTGTGTTGCAACACTTTAGAAGATTTATAGTTAGATATATTATAGAATGAGCTTGAAGGTGTAAAGGTGCAGAAAGCTAAGAGTGCAATATTCAGCTGCTTCTGATTTCCTTCCATCAGTGCAGAGCTACCCCTTCTTATGTGCTGCACTCTACTGCATGGCTGACCATTTAATGAACTGATCTTATTAGCTAATTTGACAAAAAAAAAAAGGTGAACTTTTGTGCAGGCTTAACTTCTGCCAGGTTAGCAGACCTGTTTGTTTCCTGAGCATTGAGTGGAAGAGCTGGTGCAAAGGAGGTGAAGGCAGCATGCAGCTTGGACTAGAGTTCTGGGGGAAGATAGTAGGACCTGCCTCTGTTCTGTGTTAGCAAGTTTAGGTGAGATCAGCTCAGCTTAATTCACTTCACCTTCCATGTAAAAGAAACTCATTTGACTGAAATTCATCAAGTACTGGCTGGGGTTAAACCACAACAGTCACACTGTTGAAAAAACTGAGTCAAATCTGAAAAATTATCAGAAATGAGCTTTTTATACTTCTAAGAAGGGGCAAGGAATTGGTTTTAGTATACTTGTAGAAAGTTTCAGTCTTGAGGATATTCATGTCATGTTAACAAAGAATGTATTTTTAAGTTCTGTGGCAATTTGTGTGCAGGTAATAAAATTTATTTTTAATAGAAGGGGAGTCCAACTTTTATGTAGTATGCTATCCTTTGATTCTGCTTTTTTTCCCCTCAATCTAATTACTTAATTGACAAAAAATACTTTTCATGCCTCAGATTGAGGGTGTTATGTTACAGGTATCGGAGCCTTGTGTTCAGAAGCGAAGTTATGGTGTGATGGGGCTGTAATGAAGGGCTGTAATGAAGTCTGTGATCCTGATGACTTCTCAGTAAATCTGTGCCAGCTAATATTTATGAAGTATAATTTATGTTCCATTCTGGATTACTTTATGCACAAGTCTTAATGCATTCACCAATAAACTGCTGGGTGAAGCAAAGAATAATTTATCTAACAAACTACAGAGGAGAAGCTGTCAAGATAGTCTTCAGTTACTACCATATCAGCTAAACTGTAACTTAACTATAGGGATGTTTCTTAGACATCTCTCTGTGTTCAAAGGAGAACAGTTTTCATAATATTTCAAACTGCTGTTGTGGAGCAAGATTTCATTATGATAAATAAATCTTTACAGCCAAGAAGCTTCATTTCATGTATCTTGCAAGCAAATATTCAGATTACTTATGTTCAGCTGACTAATTTCAGTCTAATAATTTTTCGGACTAATAATCAGTGGTGTACTACTTAGTTATAAACCAGATGCTCAAGTTTTGCATTCATGTGTAAAGCTGTACCAAAATGTTAATTTTCATAAATAAAGCACAAATTATACATTTTGCAGCTAAAACCTTTAGGAAAGATAGTATATCAGAAAATATGAAGGATTTCTTAGATACCAGAAGCAAATTGTCATTAGTATTTATAAATAAAAAGAGACCAAAAACATTGCAGTGAAACGTGTGTGTGCTGTATAGATTTTGATATGTCCAATGATGTTGAGAACATGTTTTATACAGAGAAAAAACTTCCTTCTACATTTATCTAATTAATACTGGTTTTTACCCTGGCTAATTATTTTCTGAGTAGTAGTATTGAAAAGTCAGTTCACACAGAAAATGTTGGTTTTGTTTGTGTTTTTAATGTAGATTCAGTAACTCCTGAAATGTGGCTAAGCAACAGAAACCAAAGGAGAAAGAATGCATTTCTAAATGCAGAGTTGATGAATCAGAGTAAAACAGACTATTTTGGAATAAAGGCAGTGGCATGTGTTCAGTAAGACCTTTTAATGGTGGTGTTTTTTGTTAAAATATCCTTACTGAAATTTGAGATGCAGTAGTTACTAAAAAAATATAGAACAACTATTTGTCTGTATTTTAGTAGTTTTATGCAACGAGCAAAACCCATGCTATTGTCTTCAGGGAAAAATAAGTACTAGTTGCCAAGTTGAATAAAAATAAGAATTGCTTCCAAAGATAAGACTAGTTACTGATGATCATGTCTTAGTCAAATAAAATAACATATATAGAACAGACTGTTTCATCAGACAGATAAGCAAATTATTTTCATAATTAGCTAAATGCCATTTGCTATTTATGCTCTTTTTTGGAGGAATAGGGGAAGGAAAAGATTTCTCCTAATTCTCTTGTCTGCTATGTGTTTTAATAGTAATTTTAATTGGATTTGTTGTGCTTTAAAACAAGGAGAAAACCAAATTCTGCCTTTTAATTTTGAAAATGTTAGCACTGATTGCAGATGATCTCTTCCTCAGCCTTCTGCAAGGGAAAAATAAATCCCATTTCACAAAGACAAAAAAAAACCCAGCTGAGTTAACAGACAATGGCATCTCTGAAAACTCGAGACATCAATATGTAAGTTTATTCAAAGCATTTTCCATGAAAAGTTAAAGAATGGCATAATAGTTCAATCAGCTAAAAATCAAGTATCTTCAAAAAAGTACTCTTCAAACTTTACAACTTGTCACAACTGGTCCAGTTTTAGCATCTTCCAGGTGTGTGCATGGTAGTATATAAATACTCGTGATGCATAGAAATGCTGAAATTGTTAACACAAAGTTATTCTATGCTGTCTTGCTACTGACTTTTCATACAAGGACTACAACTTTTTTTAAGCTTTTTAGCATATACAGGGGTGGAAATACTTATTCTCCTTTTGAAGCACAGGTATCTCAACAATATAACAGGCACCATTCAAACAATACAGTAGTACGATACCAGCTTTTATCCTTTTATACTGTAGTATGTAATTTCTCATCACTGTTTTTAACAAAAGTCTCATTTTCTGCAGTATTTGACTTGTCATATGAATTTTTATTCTTAAACTGTGTTTTGGTTCTTCAGACAATTATGTGAAGCTATGCTATAAATTTCAGTGTTCATTCTGTTTTCCATAGCCTATGCTGTGAACAGGATCTTCAGTTTCAACTTGTAACAAGCATGTGCTACCACTGTTATGCTTGTGAGTTATCAGCCAGGTTCCACTCCTAAATTCCAATCCAAATAAAGCCATTCATGATGGGGTTTTGTGTCTGAGTTCAAAACAGCAGTCTTCAGATACTGTGCAGTTGCTGCCTAGCCCTGAACGTGCCCAGAGTGCAGAGATGCTGATGATCTTTACATTAGATTTTCATATTTAACTCTGCATAGAACTTGATATTGAAGTGCTGATATGTTGAGTCTCTTTCAGGGCTTGTCTTCAACAGGTTTCTATGGATTGGGCTTTCTTCCATAAATCTGGTCTGAAGAGGTTGTAGCAGCAGTGGTGATGACATTCTTTTTACTATCTTAAGATAGTGGTTAGAGCAATTGCCCACGATGCTGGAAATCAGGGTCAATTTCCATCCTTCATTTATCCACAATCTGTTGATACCTCTGCAGTACCAAAATAAACATGGAAACATTTCTGTTATCTCCCTAAAAGTTGCCTTGTTTTCTCTTTTTTGCTCATTAGGCGGCTTCTAGTGGAAGATAACTATTGTGTTCAGCTGTTACAGGAAACATTCCAATGAGAAATGTATAAAACCTGACTAAATTGACTCAATATTACAAATCACTTCTGAAGAAGCAGACTTTCTGTAGAAAGATCTGTCTTATCAACTGAGCAATATACACTGTATAAACTGTTAAGCAGTTCTACATTTAAGTTAGGAGGACAAAAAGGTTTTTTTCTCATAGAAGTCTGAAATAACTTAATAAATGGACTACACTTGATTTATGTAGTTAAATGCAAATGTGTCTAATCCAAAATAAGAATGGGTTTTTAGCTGCTTAAAATCACAAATTCATGTAGCATATATAAAGTGTGACAAGTGCCTATGACTTCTGAGGGATGGTGGAAATTTGGGCAAATCTTATCCTACGAGGATCCCCTATGTCGCATATATTCTAACTCTGAAGTTTGTAGTGCTTATTTTAGGAGTAAATCAGGAACTTTAGAAAGCAATAAATGGCTAATGAAATGGTGAAGCCCAGCTCAGTGGTTAAGCAGATGAATATGGATATCCTTTGTGCAGTGTACAAACTGGAACGTAGCAGATGTTTGACTGCCCTGTGTTTTAGACAGGCATAACATAGACAGCTAATGACGTAGTTTGGTTTCTATGGCAGTGACTTCATGTTATGTAAGGAAGTTGCGTATACACAGCCCTGGTTGTCATGGTTCTGGGAATCCTGCTTGAAACAGTCCTTTCCTGATGAACATTATTTAATGGCTTCAAAAATAATAAAATAGTCTCTACTGCAGCTAGCTAGCTATTGCTTTTAAAAGTCCTAATCTCTCTTACTTTATTCTTATAACAATGGCAGTTTCAAGTTAATAGTACCCAGTTTAAAGGCTAAATGGCATCTTGAGATCTTCACTGTGTTTCTGAAAGAGACCTTGATTTTGGCCACTGCAGTATATGAGTCTGCCTTTCTTCGCTATACTCATTTGAAGCTTTATAGATTATAAGCATGCTAAATGCATGCAGGGTGTCAGGCCTAAATTCTGCTTTTTTTCATCAATTTTCTGCAGAGAGCAAATTAGATGACTCTTGGAGAGGAGGAGAAGTAAGCAGTTTCCACAAAGCTTTCAACTGCTAATTACTAAGAGTAGTAAACTTGAAATTGTGAGAAAAATTCTTGGTTAAATCTGCTCTTTTAAAAATGGGTCTCTAACCCTTCTATTCCCTGTCTTCCTTCAATTAAGAGTCTCAAATCTAGAACTATCACTGGACCTGAGTTCTGAGCTGTGACAAGGGAGTATAGCTGCAAATGTATGCCAACTCATTGGCCCAAGCCAAGGAGTTTTGCTTACAAAACCTGGTCCTTTATCTGGTTAAACTATGCAGTAATAAATTAATTACATGTAAAGGTTTTGTCTAAAACCTGATTTATTTTTTCTTTTATTTAGCATTAACATAGCACCATAGCTAATATATTATCTTAAAATGATATGCCAGGGGTGTGAAGGTGGAGGAGAGACAGATCTCTGCACAGTTCTTTACTGTGTATACTGTATGTCAAACCATATTTGCATTGAACTGAAGGTGAGATTTTTTTTTTTAAATAGCGTAGCCCATTTAACAGGTCTCAAAAAAGCAGTCTTGCTCTGCGTTCAGATCCTGCCCATATAGTTCTACACTCTCATTAGCGTATTTTTTTTTTTTGACTCTGGTGCTTGTGTGTTCCTCGAGTGAACCAGTGCCATTCAGTGAATGGGTAAAAATGTAAAGAGATGTTGTCATCTTTGCTTTTAAATGTGTATCTACAGCTTCTAATAATGTGTGAAAGCAGGAAACAGTCTCAGCTATCCACTGAGTTGACATAAGGTGTATCAAATTAAGACCATACTATAAGGGCTGCCTTGACTTGGAAAAAAAAGTATGTTTTTGCAAGTGTGTGGAGATCTAAAGAAAAACTTATGTTCCTTTAAACTTTGAGTTATTTTTCTTCCCCCTTTCCCCAGTTATTAGCTGGTCTAATTAGAGATGCTACTTCTTTCTAGAAACCTTACTTTGAGATGTCAAGCTCTTAGTTCATTGCTGCTCCATCATCTTTCTAATCTGTTCCTGCAGCTGTTTTTTCAAAGTTGATGCTTTTGACCAAATCCGTTCACTAGATCTTGACTGAGGCTTTCACTCAGTTTAAGTGAAACCCCCCTGTTGTAATAGGGTAAGAATACGCTTTGGAATTTAGAAATGAAAGATCAAGGTGCTATTGTCTGCTCTGCTGGTGGAAGTGGTCTCCCCAGCAGAAGCAGTTATTCCCCGCTTGTTACACCTAATAATGTGAGCAGAAATTGGCAACAGCAGGGTACAGCACAAGAACCGGCGGTATGTACTGACCAAGTGCTGATCAAAGCAAACCATCTCTGTCTTCCTTAGGTTCCTTGGGATCCAGAGGACAGATGAGTTTTCTCGTTATTAATAGGAAAGAATAATAGCAGTGCTGATTGTGGCAGCACAAAACAGTATGGTAAAGAACATTCCTGTGTATGGCTTTATGTATTGTTTGGGGAAATGATAAAAATCTGGTAAATGAGCACTGTAATAAAATAATCTCTGATTCTCTTTTACTAATTTCTTAAAGACAAGAATGCTTAAAGATCCTGAATTTTGCCTCTGTCAGCCAGATGGCACTATTCTGGAAACCAAGAATTTTCCACAATGTACTGTGGTTATTAAATTAAATGAGTGAACATAAATTGTATCTTTAAATGGAGGAAAGCATTTTCATTTCTTTCAATAGTGTTTGCAGTATATTTTCTGAATTTGACTGAAAAATAGGCAGCTACAGATCTCCAGTAGAGAAAAGTGGAAAGTGCAGATGCAGGATTGATTTTTGCATTTATAAAACGGCTTAAAACTAATAAATTTGTTACAAACATTAGCATTTCTTACATGTACCCTATAGTCATTTAACTGTTGATTTCTTAAATATTTCAAAATTATATGTGGGTATTAACTGATTATTATGGAATATCTGCTTTGAAGACTTCAGATTCTAAAACTTGAATTTTGAGTTACGCCGAAGGCTAGCAAACTAACATGTTTAAACTTACTTGCAGGTCATCACAGAGTCATAGAATGGTTTTAGTTGGAAGGGACCTTAAAGATCTAGTTCCACCCCTGCCATGGGCAGGGACACCTCCCACTAGCCCAGGTTGCTCAAAGCCCCATCCAGCCTGGCCTTGAACACTTCCAGGGATGGGGCATCCACAGCTTCTCTGGGCAACCTGTTCCAGCATCTCACCACCCTCAGAGTAAAGAATTTCTTCCTAATATCTCATCTAAATCTCCCCTCTTTCAGTTTAAAACCATTACCCCTCATCCTATCACTACACTCCCTGATAAAGAGTCCCTCCCCCTCTTTCCTGTAGGCCGCCTTTAGGTACTGGAAGGCTGCTATAAGGTCTCCCCGGAGCCTTCTCCAGGCTGAACATCCCCAACTCTCTCAGCCTGTCTTCAGAGGAGAGGTGCTCCAGCCCTCTGATCATCTTCATGGCCCAGGTCACCTATTTAGATCTAAATAGGTCACCTATTTAGATTTAGAAGAGATGTTTACAAATAAGTAAGACTTTTAACCCTCAAGTTTATGGATCCTTTTTACAAAGAGGAGATGACTTCCCCTTTTTGGTAGTATTACCTATGTCAAGCTAAAAGTGGATTTAAAACATGCAAAATAAAGACTTTATAATGCAAAACTGACAGGGATTCCTGTTGTTTGTTCTGGAAACTTTATTTTTGCAGGGAGGTCTGTCAGTAAAAATCCTAATTATGTTTCATACAACATTGTATGTGTCTTAGAAAAAGTGCCAATGTGAAATTTTGTGGTAGGTTGGAAAGGGCAAGATACTGTTGTTACTGTTCTTATTTTGTTCAGGATTGCACGCAGCTATTGGCTGAATAATTGTGGTAGTTTGAAATACCAGCAAATAATCCAGTTCTTATATACTAGTTCCACTTTTTCTGTTGTTATTTCAGGATTTGTATATTTCAAATGAAGTTACTTTGAAAATGTTTAATGTTTCCTGTTTTCTGTCAGGGTTTGTTTTTTTTTTTTTTTTACCACTTCCTTCACACTTACCATCCTTTACACTGTGTTTGGTGTCAGGAGTGAAAAATAATTGGGTTTTATAGCTGAGCTGAGACAACCCTGTGCTGGTTTAAAATGGAGTATTCAAGTTCTGTGTGTTCGCACTATCAACACTATTTTAGTTCTTGCTGTGCTGGGTCATGCTTTCATTTTCTTGAATAAACACCTACAATGCACTGCTATGTGGACTCTTCTAAAATACTTCAAGCTGAAAGGATACATGAAGCATTTTATTGTGGGGAGTATCAACCAGAACACTAGCATAGATTGTATCACAAAATAGATTTTAGGCAAAGTTAAAAACCCAGGAAGGACATTGATAACAAAAAGATGACTCTCAATAGAAATGCATGAATTCACATGTTTTATGTACTTGCAAAAAATGAGTTCCTATCTGTTGTGTGGTGAGAGAGAATGCAGCAAAACTTTTTGGCCACTTTCAAACTAAACAGTAGGAGGAAGATATAAGTAACTCTATAAAATTAAAGGTGTACCTCCTAGGTGAAATTACCTCTTTGTCTTGTGAGGCTTTTCTAAATCCTGTATTCCAGAACACTTACCTTTCTGGCATCAGGCTACCAAAGTATTAATGCACTTACTGAATCTTAAACATGTGAATGGTCATGTTGAATTTGCAGGTATATATGATGTGGTGTACTGGCCTCAAAATGCTCAGTACCTACAGGATTGAGGTCCTTGTAAGCATAATAGAAATCAAATAATTGTCTGAGTTAATAGCATACACTTACTACAAATTAGAGCTCTAAAGAAAATTACCATGTAGTATTTCTGTTCCTCTGTCAGCTAAACCATATGAAGAATGGGTTGTAAGTAGTAAAATGAGTAATTGTTCTAGGGATGAATGTGTGTGATGTACTTTATTAAATACAACTGTAGCCATCCTTCAGCTTTAAATGCATGTCAAGTATTTTGAGTAGGCCACAGAAAGCAAGATGCAGTTGGGTAGGTAACTTTGTGTGGTTCCCTCTTACAAGCTTTTCCAGCTGGTGTGCTCTGCTTCTTATGACCACTGTCAGCTGCTCTCCCCTCTTTCCTCATTTCTCTCAGGTCAGCTGTTGGCTTGGTTTTACTGGGTACAGATCTGTAAAATGCTAGGGTGTAGGACCCAAGATTGCCACTGGAATTTCCAGAGCATGGAGTTGTAGCTGAAGATTAAGAGCATAGCCTTCTCTCTAAGCGTATACTGGAGTTAGTTATTTTTATGCAATATGAAGTATTTCTCAATATTTAAGCTTCCTGTATTGAATGCAGTGAGACTTGTGAAGTATTTTCTTCTAGGCAAACTCTTAATAAAGATTTGAACTAAATATTAGATTTTACAGTAAGTAGAAACCAACTAAAAGGATTCATGCCCAGCAGTGCTGCTTTTTCACCTTTTGGTGTGTCTACCAGGTAAGGTAATAAAAAAAGGGTAATGAATTCTTGTCTTCTGGGTGACCAGATTATCTTCAGCTTTATCTAACACTTTGCTGTCAAAGGTGTTCTGCATCCTTGAAGTAATGAATTCTGATTCTTTTCTTCCTCTAAAACTATAAAAGCTGTCAAACAATGGAACTACTGTATTTTGTACTTCAGTGGAATTGCAAATGCCATAAGTAATGCTTATAATCAAGAGTGCAGTAATAACCCCAGTATGCATCTCAAGAATATTTCATGGTTTTGATGGTAATCAAGTCTATTTCCTCAACGGTTATTTTAAAATACGTACTATATATTTACAGATATATGGAGTTTAGGGGTCATTCTCTTCATGTTGGTTTGTGGACAACCACCATTTCAAGAAGCAAATGACAGTGAAACTCTGACTATGATAATGGACTGCAAGTACACAGTGCCACCTCATGTATCCAAAGAATGTAAAGAGTAAGTAGAGTACTAAAAAACTTGGAAGTGTCAGTAAAAGTGGATTGTCATTACCTTTGGGAGCTTCCCATACCATATTATCAGTGTGTGGAATATTCCTTGCCTGTTAATAAGATATTATGTCTAGTGCTTTTGTTTAGTTGTTAGTATTTCTTTACATTGATTGGGTAGTTTCTTGGGCACCAGTATTGATTTTTTTATTATTTTTTCCCCTTCTTACTAAAGGTTAATCCCATGATATTTTTTGCCAATAGGTTTTTCCCACACTTATGTGAAACTTACATTGTGTAAAATCCAAATTATCTTTCTTTTATGTGTCTGGGCTGTCACGTATTTTATAAATGATTGAAGAAGCTGCTCACCACTGACTGGCTTTGGCCACCACTCTTGCTGGACAAATTACAAGGAGTTGCTGAGATTATTTTGTTGCAGGGTTTAAAAAGGTAATGAATCCTACAGATTTCTGTTCAAAATAAAGTTGTCAAAACCAAGGATATCACAGCAAGTTTTGCTCATCTGCTACTGAAATTGCAACTCCGAATCAACATTCTAGGCAATCAAGGGAGAAAAATATTCTGTCTGCAAATACCATATGCCACTTGGGAATCATGACTCATTTTGATGTGTTGTTTTTCTGCAGCGTTCACTGCAGCTTTTTTTTTTTACATGTTCCAATATTTCCCATATTTCCCTATTGGTTAACGACCTCTTCAGTCCCTTTGCATCACTTAGACTATTTTACAGTGTTTGGCTAGGTTCTTGAATCTCCAACAGAGTATCTTTTCATTTTCAATATGAAAGTCCAGCTGCCTTTATAAATGCTTGAAAAATGCATTTGGTCCAGTCAAAAAACTAGAGCAGCATCTAGGATTCTGTTACTTGACACAGAATAAAACTTGTTACAGCTGTGGTCGTAATGACCATTCCTCTCTTCACCTATCATCTGTGTGGTCCAGGAATCTAATGCCATAGCTGGTTTTCATGTCTTGTCATTAGTGTCTGGCATTTCCAGTAACATGGACAAGCTTCTATCGGTGCTCTCAACAGCTCGAAGAGCTTTACATGCAGGAAGAGGTTTAAAATATAATACAGGAAGAGGTTTAAAAGAGAGCTTTTATCAGTGAATTCTATCAAATAAATCTCTCAAGATGCTGCGTGCTGTGCTGAGGCCAGGAAGCTTATTTTTTGCAGCCTTTAGCTTAATATATTGGCTAACACTAATTTGCTTAAAGGCCCAAGTAGATCTGCTTTCTCTACATGATGCATCCATCAACAGTGTATGTACGACCAGTTACCCAAGTGCTCTATGGCTTAGGTTTTCTTAGGGAGAAGACTCTGGGAATGTTTAAACTTCCTGCTTGGAGTGAAAGCATTCTTGGTGGTCTGGGATGCATAAGCAAGCCTAAAGCAGGAGGCAGATGTGGTACATTTGTGTGGTTTTACTACAGGTGTAGTTTAAAAAAAGTCAAATGAAATATAAAGTTTGTTCCCTTTCTGTCATAATATTAACAAAAGCAAAGAAAATCAAGGATCCCATGTCTCACCCTGCCTTTCCTTTTGGTAAAGGCAGAGGCCACAGACAGCTACTAAGAATATATGTGACACTTTTTTTACAGTAGAGTTTTAATAAGTCTGAATTAACCTCCCATTTTTAATTCCATACATAATACCACACTAAAAAAAAGTAATAAAAAAATGATTACCTTTGTGATTTGTGTGGCCTTGCAGTTTGAAGTTGTGTGGTGTGGTATAGTTAGCGCAATAAAAAGCATTATGTGAGAACCATAGAACTCTCATTCCACATGTTGGAGCAATAAAGTTTCATTGAAACCTTGGCAGCAAAACTGTATATCCATGTTTTCTTTGTTGTGCAAAGCCAAAAATACCTCCCCTAAGAATTTTTCACTGAAATGTCACATATAGTAAGCAAACAAAGATGTGCTGTGCTAATCAAGTCTTCTTTCTCTGTTTATCTGGGGAATTTACGCACTTCCCTTCCAGCACTTGTAGACACTCAGTATCAGCCTGTTAGTAGGTTGGTCACTTCGTCAGCCCAGGTAGTGTTTTGGGTTGTTGGTTGACTTTTATTTTTTTCTTTTTATTTCTCTGTCGATAGAACTGATCACTGTCCTTTCATGGATACTGAAGAATCAAATGTCTGATAGCTATTTCAGAATAAAATATTTCTACTTATCTTGGCATTCCACATTCTTGTTGACAGCAGCAATAATAGAAAATTGTATTTCTGTTACTTTACAGACCAGCCTGTAGGCCATCTGTGACAGTTGCCCTATAAACCTATTAACAAACAAACAAACCGGAAAAATCAGGTTAAGAATCTAAGCATAGTAAATGAAAGCTCTAGTGTTTGATATTTATAGTTTTTAATATCTAAATTATTTGTTTCACTTCAGCAATATTTGGAATGTCTTTGAGAAAAAAATAATTTCCCATGACATTGTTTACTGTAAAGACTTCTAAAGTTCCATGTGGACTGACAGCAGAAAATTTCTTCCTAACATTGCTCTTACAATGGCTGTTTTTTAAACATCTGAGTGCATTTTGTTTAGATTTATTTTTTATTCACAGTCTAATTACACGGATGTTGCAGAGAGACCCGAAGCGAAGGGCATCTTTGGAAGAGATTGAAAACCACGCATGGCTCCAAGGAGTTGACCCATCTCCTGCAACAAAGTACAATATTCCTCTTGTGTCGTATAAAAATCTGTCTGAGGAGGAACACAACAGTATAATACAACGCATGGTTCTTGGTGATATTGCAGACCGAGATACAATAGTGGAGTAAGTTGTCAATTTTCTATATGCAGTTTTTGTGCATCTGTCCTTATATTTGATTAAAGAATGTAAGGAGAACCAGAGTACTTCAGTGTTTAAATATCAAACCATTCAGCTAACAAATATTACAGTCTTGCTCTATTGTAGGATATTTTACAATGAGAAATACTTAAGTAGACACAACCTGAGGAAAAACTTCAAGAAAATTGTTGAAACAACATTTGATTCCTGTAGTAGTTTGCCACCTTGAGTAAATTTGACTGCTTTGAAATCCCTGCTTTTACTTGTGCTTCATATCTCATGCATATTTGGAGGTGATAAATTCTAGCATTCGTCCCTTAGTGTGTTTCCAGGATAGCTGAATCTTTGTCATTTAAAGTATTTTTCCTTTTATCTGTATAATGCATGATAGTAATTGTCACTGAGCGAGCTTGCTAGAAAGCTACATCGTTTCTTTCAACAGATTAAACACTCTAAAGTTCTAAAATACTTCCCGAATTGAAAGAGAACATAAAATTGTTTTTTCTATTTGTTTGTGTTTAAGCTGGAGAAACTTTTACTATCTTACCATTTGGAGGGGGGAAGGGAAAACAGCAGCCTCACTACTTATGCAGCTAAAACCTTAACAGTGGCATCCTTTCTGTTAAAACATCTGAATGATGCTTACTGGCTTAAAAACTTAATTTTAACATAAACTTAATGTGACAGCCCTAAAGGAATGAAGGCTTTTCCTCCAGTTGATGCATAAACAAATATTGGTACTTCGTGGTTATATGCGCCAGTGGGAAAGCCTGTCTTTGGTGTGTAACATTAACGAAATATAATTTTAGCATTTAAAGGAATATTCAGTGAAGGAAGAATTCCTTCTTTTTTTATGATATTCTGAGGATGTCCTCATCCAACTATAGTTGAAATTACAAGACTTGTTGGCTCTTTATTTTTAATAAAACCAAGACGTGCTTGTCAAAACATCAAAAATACTCAGTTCTGCTCTCAGGCACTCTTCCTGCTGTAAGAGTACAGCAAGTTGTGCAAGATGCATGTCCAGTTTTTAGAAGACTATTGATGTATGGTTTATTTCATGTGTTGCACTTTCCTTAGGGCATTGGAAACTAACAAATACAATCACATCACTGCTACTTACTTCTTACTAGCTGAAAGGATTCTGCGAGAAAAACAAGAGAAAGAAATTCAGACCAGATCTGCAAGCCCTAGCAACATCAAAGCTCAGTTCAGGTGAGAATTCAGGAATCTAAATTTTTAACCGGGCTTAATGAGAAAACTGTTGAATTGCTCAAGTACTTCTTTTTTTTTAAAAACAGTAAAATACTTATTCCTGGCAAATTTTAAACATCTTTAAAGTGCTGTGGATGCTTCAGAAGCCGTTCAGAAATCAGTTACCAATAATATTTTCAATTGCTATCATTTACAGGGAATGACTAATCAATTTGAAGTCTCTATCTAAAGTAGTAAGTTTTCACACCTGCTAGGGAAGGGCATGTTCCTTGACCTTCAGTTCCTCATACAAATTGTGTATGTAATATCCCTGGAAAAAAAATCAGCTGCATAATCCACAAACATGTTGATGGGCAATTAGTTACAAATGAGAAGTCACTCTGAATTTGATGTTATGGTTTAGTTGTTAGCTTTGATTTTTAATGGGTCGAACATCCCCTAAATCTTAGAGCAAACATCTGTAGGTTACATTCTGCTTAATATCAGTTGATGATATGCTTGTTGTCTACAGCAAACTGTTGAATTTATTGCTTAAATCACCCATTTAAAGATATTGCAATAGATTTGGTTTTTTTTTTAGTTTGACAAAAGCATGAATAAAAAAAAATTATAGTAAGGTTCCCTGAGATGTTTCAAAGCCTCAGCTTGTGACACAGTAAAACTAAAGGGGGAAGTGGGATTCTGGCATCTAGTTGGTATTGATATGTTCAACCAGTCCATTTGCTCTGCAACCAGTTATCAAAGCATCCTCTATTTTCAGTTACAGCAGCATATGCTTTACAAAAAACAAACAAAACAAACACAAAGCAAATAGTATAGTTTCTACCTGCACATAGATATTGGAGGATACGTGTTTTGAACAGTTATTTTTCTTAAACATTTGGTTTTGAATTTCCTGAGTTAAGTGTTAGACTATGACTAGGGATCTGCTGGTATTGAAAAAAAAAAAATCTTTATTGGCCCATCTTGACAATCTTTCCAGTGAAGATGATGGTTGTGCTGAGGCATTTCCATTAATTTTTGTTCTCTAGCCTCCAGTCTCTTCAAAAGTTGCCTTTTAGGTTTTGGTATTATTGGTAACTATTACTAGCAATACTAACAATTGTTAGTAGCTAATGTCTTAATGAGAGAAGAATATTAAGTGCTTCTGCTGATGTTTAGAGTTGCTGCCTATCTTCAGCGTTGTTAATCTGTCTGTAGAATTTAGAGAAAAGGATAAAATAGCTTGTTCATTCCAAAGGTTTCTTTGTGCAACTTTCATGCAAGGTCACATGTGAAATCATTTAATAGGAATGATAATAGAGAGACAAATGCTGTGGTGTCCTTCTGGTGCATACTCATGTCTTCCTTGCACTAACTGATGAAAGTTGGGTACTACTGCCTCAACTTCCATCTAGAAAAAAATGGACCCTTCTTATAAATTAAGAGCATGCATTTGGGAAAATAGGTTAAAGATACATCATCTACATTGGTTGTTACCTTGGATTTAGGCTGAGATTTTGGAGGTTTTTAGGTGTGTCTCTTCTGAATACCACTCCATCTACCCGAATAATTAATTGTTTCTCTCTGAAACTTACAGTGGTTTTCAACATCTTTGTCGTCTCCAGATGAGTCTGCACCCTGTCTTGTGGACTAGTGCAGACTGAAATGTTGTTGCTGCACTTAAGTGACCATTGAGTGAATGACCTTTTATGTAGGAAATTTTATCTTGTGTTGCATGGTTACAGCTGCTTTAAAAGAGTTGTTGTGGGCAACTAAGGGTTGCCTACAGAACCTAAATGGTGTGGAGCTCAGTGTTACAGAGCTTACCTGTCTTCAAGGGGTGATACTGTAACTTTCACTCTGGAGTTCTTTCTTAATGGATCATCCTCTTATTTTATGTCCATTTATTTAAAAAAAAAAGAATCCGAGCAGAGCATCAAATGTGTCTAACTATTAATTATAAAACCATTTAACTTTAGAGGAAATCTTTGAGTTTACCTTCAAATGGAAATTCTAAAACTGTGAAGTCTGCTTTTAAATTGCTTTGGTATTTTCTGTGCATCAGTGTCACTGTTACAGTAGAAGAGCTGCTCCAGTTATAGGAGGAACTGGAACAAAGAAGTTAATTGAATCTAAATCTTGATATGAATTTGTAAAGTTGGATAGAGTAGTTGAAGTCTGCCTTATGAGTATGAATTTTCTGTTTGTGACAAGGACGTCTGCATAAACTCAAACTCATGCCCTTAATGGTCCCAGGTAGCTATTCCTTGTCTTCATGATGGTTCTAAATTCAAAGTGTTTATATAGAATGACCTAATGGAGAAGACAACGAAGTAGTGCATTACTTTGAGACTTCAAAAGATTTAAAAGAAAACTCCAAACAATTTACTCGCAACCTGGAGCTTCCCTTTTGTCCCACCCTCCCTTCAGGCCTTCTGGGAATGAGGGGAGAGGGGGAAGGGAGGCAAACATGGGCTGCTATGAGAGATAAACATATTGTAGTGAGGAGGTTTATTGCCTGGAAACTACAGTACTGTTAGATACTATATTTACCCTTTATTGTGACAGCCACAGAAATCTCTTCCTTTTTTTTGTGCTGACAAACCAGTCTGTTCTTAAAGCATGGTAAATTCTTGAAATGTTTAGATCTTCATTTTCTGTCACTTCTGTAGTTATGTTTCTAATTTATTTAAGTCCTATTTGTTAAGCACAGACACTTGTTTGTGTTGAAAATACCCAGCATAGCACAAGTCACCAGAAAACTAGGTCAGTGGTTCCCAGCGTTTCTGGAGTCAGCTCAGCCTAAGGGAGGATGCTGATGTCAAACCAAGAAGAACTACAGCTCAGGCTGCACTCCTTGTCTGGACAGCTTGGGTTGGAGCTGCTGGTTGTGTGGCCTCTCTTGAGGTAGAGCAAAACTGGTGGGAGGGCACCAGCAGCTCCCAGTGCCCAATGAGGCAGGAAGGAGCCTGTGTGCCTCCTCCCAGGGAATGAACCACGCAGGCTCACACTGGGTGTGTTGGCCACCAGGTCCTACTGTTAGAGGATCCTGGTGGATTTTTCTATCGCTGGTTTGCTAAGAAAAACTAAAGCTAGTACTTTAAAACAAAGTCTGCAGTTAGGCTTGATGAACTTAATGTTGGCTTTATTAAAGTACTCCTCTTCAGAGATCATACAATTGGGAAAATAGTTGTCAGTTGTCACCTGTGTAGATGGGCATCTCACACTTCAGGATCCTTTTCTATCCAGCCATTCCGGAGGGAGCCTTGAGCAAATGCAGTCCTAGTGCAGGTGCTTCCATTAACTTTAAACACTTAAAAAAAGAACATGTTTAAAATAAGAATAACAGATGCCTGAGCTTTCCTTGTTTCTTCAGCTTGACCTCTTAACACAGCCGATATCAGGAAGTTGATATGATCCTTCAGTCTGTGTATGCAGGCTGTCCAGACAGGTATCTGGGGTCATACTTGGTGTGAAACATTCTCTGCTTCCTCTCCCGCTTTCCTTCTGCTCCTTGGTTCTTAACTGGGCTGCAAAGTCATGTAGCCTTTTCTCTTGGCAGACCCAAAATATGGTTGGGAATGTCTTGTAATTTGCTGTCTGTACGTGAACAGAGGTGTCTACTACAGCTTTTCATGCAGTATGCTAGAGTATTTTAGTTAGGTAAAGTTAAAAAGGATTGGCAAACTTTTTAAAATTAAAGATAACTCTTACTTTGAGAGGTTAGAAAAAAATTCTTGGTCTCCACAAGAAAAGTGGGGCTTATGCTGAGTGAAGCAATTGAATTATTCAGTGTTAAGGTGTTGGTCTGTAGGTGTTGGTCTTTTGGATTAGGCTTTCGAAATAGAGAGAGGAAAGACTGACAGTCTTCATTCTTAATTTATTCTGTGCATGTTATGGGAAAGTTACAATATATATTAGGATTTAAAGTAAAATAGAAATTATTAGATATGAGCTTTGATAGTGGAGATAAGACATCAGCTGCTAACTGTAAAACTGATTTACACTCAAGTGTTACTTTCATTTTGATTTGAGCTAATGCTAGTACACAGTTGTACATTTTGAACTTTGATTTACGGTTTATTCAAGTGTCATATTCTTAAGCAGCTTGAGTCGTGAATTCATGCAACTGTATTATTCCAGTTGCTTAGCTAAGGACAAATAAACGTATGATCTCAATTCATATGTGTTTCAAATTAAAGGGGATTTTGTAGAATAGAGCTTGGTCTGAATGAGACTTACTGAAAATGAGAGAATGTTTCTTCTGACTCAGCTTTTCAGTCTCACTCATGTTAATTCTAACCTAATTTTTATATTAAGAATACTGGGGGGGGGACGGGGGGGGACGGAACCCAGAAGCTTCAGATTAGAAGTAGTTTGCAATACTGTCTTAAGTTGGCCTTGAATCAGCTCATATCTTCCTCTAGGTCCTGGTGGTTCTATACCTGCTTCGGATTATTTTCTTTCAGACACAATTACTTAAATTTTTTTTTATTGCTGAATTCATTTTCTGAGAGTGGTGAAATCTTAAGATTTCATTTGACAGTATCCAACATATATACAAAAGCATAGTTTAGAAATTAAGGTGTTCCTTCAAATAACAGCATTTCAAAAGGAATGCATATTCTCTGAGACTGTTTCCTTTTCCTCAGTTACTCAGTACTGTTATTTATAAACACGCCACTCAGCAGGCAGTACTTGTGCTTCTCTTACATTTGCTTGTATGTTCTGAAACGCTTGCCATGACCTAACTCTTCTTTTATCCTTTATAATTGTTTATGTAGGCAATCATGGCCAACAAAAATAGATGTACCCCAAGATCTGGAGGATGACCTTACAGCTTCTCCTCTCTCCCATGCAACTGTTCCTCAGTCACCAGCTCGTACAGCTGAGAATGTTCTCAACGGCCACAGAAGCAAGGCCCTCGGCGATTCCGCAAAGAAAGAAGATATCCCTGAATTAGCTGGACCGGCACTTTCAGCAGTCCCATCGGTGAGCTTAAAACCCACTACAAGTGGCCGGAAGTGCTTGTTCAGAGTAGAAGAAGATGAAGAGGAGGATGAAGAAGATAAGAAACCTATTTCTCTTTCTACTCAAGTTGTTCTGCGCCGTAAGCCTTCAGTTACAAATCGTCTTACTTCGAGGAAGAGTGCACCTGTCCTCAATCAAATCTTTGAGGAGGGGGAGTCAGATGATGAGTTTGACATGGATGAGAACTTACCCCCAAAGCTCAGCAGGTTAAAAATGAATATTGCTTCGCCTAGCACAGTGCATAAACGCTATCACAGGAGGAAAAGCCAGGGACGCGGCTCTAGTTGCAGTAGCTCAGAAACAAGCGATGATGACTCAGAAAGTAGGAGACGCCTAGACAAGGATAGTGGGTTTACTTACTCCTGGCATAGACGGGATAGCAGCGAAGGGCCACCTGGCAGCCAAGGAGATGGTGGTGGACAAAGCAAACCAAGTAATGGAAACGGAGGGGTAGACAAAGCGAGCCCAAGTGACAACAACAAAGGTGGGGGGAGTCCCTCCGGTGGCTCCAGCGGTAGCACCAACAACACTTCAGGTTCTACTCGGAGATGTGCTGGATCTGGAAACTCAATGCAGCTATCATCTAGAAGTGCAGGGGAACTGGTTGAAAGCCTGAAGTTAATGAGCCTTTGCCTAGGTTCACAGATTCACGGCAGCACTAAATACATTATTGATCCTCAAAACAATCTCTCCTTCTCCAGTGTAAAAGTACAGGAGAAATCAACGTGGAAAATGTGTATAAGTTCCAGTGGAAGCGCAAACCAGGCTTCGTCGTTGGGCAGCCTAAAATTTTTTTCTGACCAGATGTCAGACACAGCAAATGAATTGGATAGGATAAAAACCAGGAACTTGAAAAACAATGTGCTACAACTACCTCTCTGTGAAAAGACGATATCTGTGAATATTCAGCGGAACCCAAAGGAGGGGCTGCTGTGTACCTCCAGTCAAACCAGTTGTTGTCATGTCATTTGACAATGACCTGACTTTACTAACTCGATCTACTTGACAGCGTCATTCTTCCTGTTCAGAGCTGTGAACACCTTGTCACCGACCCCCTTTTGTTGTCTTAAGATTTTTAAGTGGGCTTTGAGCAGTTATTTATTACACTTTAATTTTGTGTTTGCTTGATGGTATGACAATGCATGGTCTCTGCATGCTGCTAGCCGATATGTTTTTCTTTTTCAACAAAACAGAATATTTTATTGTGTAATTTTTACATTTATAATTTTACTATGGAAGATCTGGATTAAATTAAAATAAATATCTGGATCCTAATGTAAATGGAGCACTTAGAAGTTTCATGTTCTGCACTTAAACTAGAGAGAGAAGCTTTTGTTTGCTTGTGAAATGTTAATTCTTGTTCTGACCTTCTGTGATAACTAAAATATGTGATACGTGGCATACTTCTATGTGTCTGAAACAGAACCAAAGCAATAATGTTTTGATGCTGAAAACTCTTCAGGGAGCTTTCAGATGTTCCAAGGCTTGTACAAAGCAAAGATGCACTGAAAATTGGTGATCTTGAAATATGATTTTAAACCCACACCTATTTGTCTTAAGCTACGATACGGATAAAGTTGTGGCTCAAAAATCAAAATGAAAAGATCTTGTTTTGCTAGAGGCAGATTTCTTTTTTTTTTTTTTTTAAAAAAAAAAAGGCAAGTAGATTTGTAAGGCAGCTTTCTCCCATAGAAATATGTTAATATTACAAGCAGACAATCTTCTTTTTTAATATAACAAAGGTAAATTATTAAGTCTACTTCTGAGTTTTTATGTGCTAACTGAAAATAAAGTATTTGTATGAATTACTTTTGTTATTAGTATATCATGATACTTAATATTTTAGGTTTTTACCTTGTAAAACTTCTCCCCTATCCTCTCTTCCTCTCCCTGAGACTTCAGAAGGCAATAAGGGAATGGAAAACCTTTAGGCAATTGGATTCAATTGAAAATGTTATTGTCATTTACATTTTTCTCATTATTACTCTTTTTAAGACTTAAAATACTGCTGTTCCCCACACATTACACCATTTATTTTCCCTCAGTAATCATGCCTTTTTTCATAAAGTCAATTTAAAATAGCATATAGGAAAGTATTTATTTTACAGCTCTTAGCCTTTCTGTCAGGTTTCTCATGGCCACGGCAAGGTCTTGATTTAGAGTATTTCTGTACAAAAGGATACTTTTGAGCAGATGAATTAACTTTGTGGAATTTTATTATCTAGAATAAAATATATTGCAGATTCCTAGTTTTGGGAAGGGCAAGAATGTTTTATTTTTTCATGCTGTGCACTGGGTCTTCTCAGCAATGCTAGTGAAACTGGTGGTGGTATGTAGCAGCGCCCTGGGCAGACACTGGATGTCTGAGAGGAGTTTACACTGTTGAGCATCTTGTAACGCTTGCAGAATGGTCAAATACAACGCATTTCACATCCACCGCAGAGTGAGCAGAGCACCAAAGAATGGCATTACGCTTGGTCATAACTTCTACTGCTCACGACAGCTCTTCTCGATAAGTAGACGACTTTGCTAAGAGAGTAGATTGCACGGGGTGTTGTTACTGGCTAGCCTGGCCAGGGGTTTCACGTTCTGCTTCCTAAACAAGGCAAAGGATAAGCGTTTTACTTCTTTAAGTTTTAAACTCTAGTTGCAGTTTAGTCAGTGTGATATTTATAAATCAAAAGCTACAAGAATAGATGTGTGGGTGAAGCCATAGAACATATTTGCTTGAAATTTTTGAGCAGGGATCTTACCAAGGGCCAGAAACGAGATGTGTGGTTCACAGACAGTGAGCGTAACATCCGAGTAGGAGACAAGTTTATAAAGGGCATTGGCAATAAACTTATTTGTTGCAGCTTTTTTTCCAAGTATTGTAAATACTCTTTCCTGATATCATGTACAGCCTTGGAATGGCACCTTTTAACTAACCCCAGGTGTATTTTGTTTCCAATGTTTTTATATACGACTGTATATATGGTGCTCACTTTAGAACAGCAGTGTTGACCATTTATGCTGCATAGTTGTATTATAGCCTTATAGTTGTGTGTGGTTGGTTGAACCTTTGGGTGTACAGATGTTAGTCTGAGTGGTGTCCTTTATCCGTGTGTCGATAGGTGAATGATTGTGCATGTGGTGTATGTCGTATTATGTTGTCACGTAAAAGGAAGGGCGAGAATAACCACTACATAAGATAATATTGGACCAAACTATTTAGAGCAAGTAAACAGTTTCTTGTACCCCTTAACGTGTCTTTAAAAGTTGCATATAGTTACAGTAGTGTATAAATTAAATATTGTGGAAAAACAATTAGTCTTGTATTTTTCTGTATGTGTGTATATAAATATATATATAAAAAATAATGTACCTCTAGCAACTTAATCTGTATTTAAGATGTGACAATCTTGACACAGAATTTTAGAAGTAGCAGTATAAATAAGCAGAAATAATGAACAGAAATATAAAAATTTCTCACCAAGAAAGAATCCGTGTGTGTGTGTTAAGAGGGTACAGAAATATCAGCTGATCTTATTGCTTCCAGCAATGTTTGGCTTTTTCATTGTATAAACATTCATGGTGTGCGACAGAAATGGAAAATCCAGTTAATAAAAGCGATATCTTGATTGATGCATCACCTATGATTTGCACGTCAATGCAGTTTGTTACTCTGGGTGTTCACTGTGCAAGGACGGCACACGCTCCCGTCCCTGTCCCCACGCTGCAGCACGTGGCAGGTCAGGCCTCTGGGGACACGCTTGCTGGGAGCTGGTTCTCAGTGCTGCAGGCATGGAATAGCTCATACTGAGCAGCGCTGATCGAGTTCACAGAGAGTAATAAATTAAAATAGAAAGCAGTAGAAATGTAACCTTGGTTGCCTTGAAAAGACTTAACTTTGCATGTTAGTAACTGAAAGGTTGCAAATTTTCTTGCATAGATCAAACTTGCTCAGTCGGGCTTAAAAGCTGTCGTGGTTGGCATCTGCTAAAATAGCATTTTGTTTAAAGGGTGAGGTAGCTGTTTCTTAGACAGAACTCCTGAAATATTTAAATGGTTTAGTAAACTTTTCAAGCTGCTGTTCAGGTAGAGAATGCTTCTGATACACGTGTCCAGCTTGCCACTTAGCCAGCCTGGTGCTGTTCTGGAACACAGAATACAACCAGTTTCAAAATCTCAGTTAAAACGCTTGCTGTGTGCGTGCCCAGGAAAGTCAGATGAGTCTTATCTGGGCAGGGGGAGGGATACCTCATCCCCCCACTGGGACTCTGGGGGAAAGTAAGGTGCTTGACTTGTCTTGCGTTCGGCTTGTTAGATGCAATGACTGGTTACAAACCAGTTTGCCAAAGCTGCATAGCTGCTGTGTAAACTAATAATTTTTTTTCTTCTTGTGAAGATGTATGCGAGTTGAAGTTTCAGCATTATAGATTGTTTTTAATCCAAAGCCAACCCAGTACTATTCTGCTTTGCAATGTAAAATGGGTAACAGTAAAACCCCCCAATGTTAGCACCCTGTCTGTGCACCAACAGCGACTGTCGCCCAGATCTAAAACCCCCAGTGCAAGAGCCAGCTCTGTCTGCACATGTGCTCTGCTCTGTTTCTGCTGTCACATGTCACAGGATCCCAGGAGTCCATTCCACTTATTTACTGCAACTGCTTCACAGTGTACCTTTTACAACTGCGCACTGCAGCATTTAGACTGCCATGTGCTGGAAAACATCTGCTCCTGAACACTTAGTCTAAAATTAAGCATGTCAGTACAGACAGAGAGAACGACTGAAATACCAAAGCTCAAATCCAGGTGTACGCTGTCACTGTCACCACTTAGAAATTGCTATGCCTTAACGTGTAGCTGGAATAATGCATTTTTTGGCTGTATTTTTTTTTTTCCAAGGTACTGTGAAGAGCAGTTCAGGTTGAGGAGGGGGCAGCAGCGCTAGCCTGGGCTTCTGGAACAGGTCCTGTCCATCCTTCCCTGGTGGCACATGTGCATGTAAGGTGCACTGGAGAGCCTGAGAGCGGATGGGTTCTGGTATCTTCTCGTGCACGTTACCAGTTTGCCCTTAGAGATGCATGTGGTTGGAGCAGTTCAGCACGACCGAGCCTGTGATTTAACTGCTTGTGAAACATGAACTGTAACCGGCCAGAGAAGGTACAGACATGGGGTGTTCGGCAAGCTTAGAGGGATTAATGGCATTTAATAGGCTATGTAATTATATGCAATTAATGTATGATTGCTTTATGATTGGCCAGTTGTGTGAAGCCGTACCCACAGGCTTTTGCAGCTGGGGCTGTGCCATTGCTGGTGAACTTCCCAGCTCTGGTTATGGCAAAAAGTGGAGGCTGCAGCAGGCAGGGAGTGGCCCAGAACTCACTTGTACTACCCTCCTGTTTTTTAAGCCAACAAGGCCAAGCGACACCACCTCAGAAGTTGGTACACAGAGGTCAGATTTTTGGTTTTTAACAAATTTTTCGTTAGCAAATAAAGAAATGTGCTAACCAGTTATAGAGAAATCCCAGCATAGATGGCTGGCAATAAATGTGGGCAAACTGGGATGTCCCAAACACGGCCCAGCCACCCCGACAGCTTTCCCATGGGTAAGTTGTGGATGAATCAGAACAGATCTGTCTGTCGCTAGTTCCAGATTATGCCTTCCTTTCAATAAAAGGTGTTTGAGTAATTACACCTTGATGTGACTTGTACTTGGGAAAGCGTAACAGTGACTCACTTGTTCAGCTGCCTAAAGCCAGCGAGGCTCCCTCCCTGAAGTCACGCAGGTCCAGTGTTTTGAGGGACAGTCAGGTTGCCCTTCTCCGGAGCAGTGTGTTTGTAGTTGGTTTTGCCTCTTCCCTTCTTGAAGCACAGGNTTTTTTTGGCTTAGAATTGTAGTTCCTTGCAACAAGTGGACTCAGTTTGGCCTATCTGTGTGTATTACAAATGACATCCATTTCTAGAAGTCAAGGACCCTGAATCAGTGACAGAGTAAAGTCTGTTTACTAGGGGGGGAAAAAAATATCTTTGTTTACTTTCCCAGACAGTAGAAGAATTATGTCACATGAAAAATGCAAGTATACTTAGTACTTCAGAGGGCTTGAAAAGCATGTGATTTTTGTAAGGACTTCACTGGGCTCTCAGATGTGTCATGTCAGATCTCCTCAGCAGTTAATTTCAGCAAACCCTTGTGTAACACCCTACTTCTTCCCTCTCACTACTCTCTCTTGAGCAACACAGGCCTGGGGGAGGCAGGAGGGAAGCATCTGTTTTTCTCTGGGCACTTGCGTGCCACATGCACTCACCTTGAGTGCCCAAGGCCTGGGAGAGGTTCTGCTCAGCGCTGCAGACCTGGGAGCTCGCAGGAAGGGCTGATGAGCGCGCTTACACCCTGCCCAGGATCCCCCTTCATCACACCAGTGATGACAGATGCCATCACTGCTGTGGTTTATGTCAAGCAGTGAGGTGTGGAGAGATCCCTCCTCTCTAAGGGTGCAAGTGTTCAGGGCTGACAGGTGAGTCACCAGGCTCTGCCGTCAGCTCCAGCCTGATGTGGGCACTCACCCCTCCAACTCCTGGATGAGGCAAGGGAGAGCTCTCCTGGAAAACGCACGTGGCGGTTGTAGGCATGGTTCCTACTGGCTTTGCTTATTTGAATAAGGAAGTAAATTCTTAATCAGTGCATGTCCTGAATGAGATTCGAGATCGATTCCCTCAGCTCTGGGTAGGCTAAAATACCCCAAATTGGTTGCCTGCTTACAGAGGAAACTGTCCTCATGTAATAATTCCAGTGTTTTCCTCTTCTACTGTCCTCAAGTTCACAGGAGGTGCTGCAGTCTGGCAAGTACAGTAGAGATCTCGAGTCAGCAGATCCCTCTGGGCAATGCAATTAGACCTGTGGCTCACAATGTACCTGATGAGAGAACTTTTGTGTCACCATTAAATTAATTATGATGACCCTTTTCCTTAAAAAGAGCTTTCTCGGTTGCAATTGCTACTGCTAAGGAGATGTGTAAAATGCAAGCCTTAGGTACAGGCTACTCCCACAGAGTCGTCTTCCCAAACAAGATGCCTCCAGCCTCATCCTCTCCCTAAAGCTTTAGGCCAGAAATGCACTTATGTTATTTCTTAGACCCTCCCCAGGCACTGGAAGAATTGCCACAGACCCAAGCCTGTTTGTCTGGTCTGAGCCGAGGATGTCTCTGTAGGGTCTCTCTAGTTGGGTGATGGACTGTGCCATGAACCTCCAGGGATGGACTCGGTGCCCATAATAGGGAGCACAGGCAGAGCTCCTCAGAGCCCATTCACGCTTTCCACAACCCCCACATGAAGGAATCTGAGCTGCAGCTTCAGCTGTACACAAAGTGCTCATTGAACCCCAGGAAGATGACAGAAGACACTTATGGGGAACCAGACACCACCAATGTAGGTGCCTTTGTTTCCTGTCACTTCGGTGCACGTTCCCCTTTCCCCTGTAGCCCTCTGTGCCCTTCTCTACTGCACACTGAGAAAACCAGACCCATGGCCTCGTAACCAGACCCATGGCCTCGTACGTCAGCTCTGCACCAGGGGATGGCCAGAGCAGAACAGGACAATAAAGTCTCCACTCCTGTGTGCCTTGGGGACACAGTTACCCAGACTAGAAACGGAGGTGCAGATTACACAGCTTGTGAATGGCAGTTACTGGTAAATATCATATTTATTCTTTCTAATATTTTCATCTGACAACAGATTTTTGTCAGTAAGTTTCATCCCTAGCATCCCACAACTTTTAGGGGTGCACCTACAGCAGAAAGAAAGAAAACAATAGACATTCAGAAGCAGAGACAGAAACATTTTTTCTCTCAAGTGAGAAATGAAAACAGATGACATCATGAATGTAAAACAAACAAACAAACCATCCAAAACCAAGTATCAACGAGTATGAAACACAGCAAACCCCCAGGAAAAGGAGAAAAAGCAGCAATACAGAGGGATAGGAGCTGAATTTCAGTTCAGTAACAAAATATTACTTAGTAATTATACTTTCTCAGCAAGCTAAAGTGTATGCTGTTTAGGACAGAAAACACTGTTGTGATTGCGTAGCAGCTGTGATGCTAAAACAAGAGTTCTCCCAGTACCTAGAACAAATCCTAATTCCTAGAAAACAAAGGATTCCCATACTTCTCACTCTCTCACACTGTGGAAGATCATAATTCCTCCATACCTTCCAGCTTTAGGTGGCGAATCCACTTGAAGAGTAGTATTATCCCCATTTATAGATAAGGAAACTAAACAGAAGTGAAGGGATTTGCCCAAGGCAAGAGCAACTGCTAATGTTACTTATGTCACCGGGTACTTAAACCTTACTAGAGATTTTCCTGTTAGTCTACAGAAAACAGGAGACTGGAAGAACCATAAGGACAACCAACAAAGTCAGTTTTGCAGAAGTCTACTTATTTTTTTCCCGCACATGATCGCTGTTGAGACACGACTCAATTCTTTTTCTAATCCATCTTTAGAAAATTATTCCAGACACCTGATAGAGTTGCCATCAGCAAAACACACCAACTTTATACTCATAAACCAGCATAAATTAGCAGACCAGCAGAATCCCTTCAAAATGGCTATGACAAGCTCACAAGAACATATTCCACCAGGAACCCATCCCACAGATTTTTCTTCTCCTGAACTGTTCACTCAAAACCACTGACTAGGCAGCACGGGTAAAACTTGTACAAACATGAGCTACTTGAGACCAAAGTGGTCAAGAAAGTGCAAAGCTGGGCAGCTTTCACGGAGAATATGCTGGTCCCCTCCTCAAAAAAGCTTCCGTTTGGGGATCTCAACAGCGTTATAGCTCCCTCAGAGATCCCTGCTGCTGGCTCAGGGCAGAGCCTGTGCAGCCACAACCCCGCTGCGGCTTCAGGAACAGGAACAGGCTGTGGAGCAGCAGCAGCCCGTGAGATACCCCTGAAATAGCAGCAGCGTGGGGGACGCACAGTGGGAGAAGCAAGAACAGAGACGGCAGCTGTAGCACGGTTTTGCTCCTCTTCCCAAGGGAATGGAGTTGTTTCTTACTGGGTCATGCTTGTGGAGTTTGAGAAATGCTAATTTTAAATTCCAGACAGAATACATTGTTTTGGCTTACTTGTATTACTCTGCTGTGGGGGCCCTGCGGCAGAAATCTGAAATGTGCAAAGTAGGCAAATACCTTAATTATTATAACAGCAGATTTTTCCAAACAGAATTCCAGCAAGTATCACATACAGGCAAGTTTCATCTACCAAAGATGAAGGTCACAGCAGGAGAAAATAAACTGTCTCAAGGTCACAGGAGCAAACACTGTAGGTTTTGGTCCTATTACTGTCAGAAAACAATGAAACATTAGGAAAATTACCTTTTATGAAGATATTTATGAAATGCAAGAAAAAAATCAGATATTCACTACATACATGAGTATTGGTATATCAAGTTTAATTGATCTGTTACTATCAGTTCATTTAATCAAAAGACCCATTCATACAGTACTGCAGTTCAAGAGCCAGGGAAGTGATACCCAAATCCAATGTAAATTAAAAAATAAATACACTTCATAAATTACTGATCAGCAATCTGTTTCTCACTGAATGGTTTTTACCCAGCTTTTGAACAGATTTTAGCCGTGGCTTATTTAGATAACTAGCACACTGGAGTATATAATGCATACTTTATAATAATTACGTTCAAATATTCCTAAGATCATATAGGGAACAATCATGTATTTCATTATGCAATGTATTAAATATTTAAACTAATTTGCTATGTGCAAACGGCAGCGAAGAAGCAGTCTTTGAAAAAAAAATACATGATTTGTAATAAAGAAACAAAAGGGGCAATAACCCCAAAGGGAGCATACGCTGTGAATTGAATGATTACCAAGTTGCAGTTGAAAACTCTAGTTAGCTTCTGGATGCTTACTCACAGGATCTGTTTTCAATCACTCGAAGCAGGGTGAGTCTGGCAGACTTCAGCCAGACCCAGAGTAAGCCGGAGTGCTTGATTTGGTGTTAACTTTACCAGTTGCATATAAGAAGCAAAAAGGGCGAGGGGAAAATATCTTTTTTGTAGTGTCAGGCAGAGAATATTTACCAAGTATCATACAAGCAGGTGCCACCTACTGAATAGATGGTGGAGTGCACACTCTGAGAGCTACACATCATCATAAAGAAATGCTCAAGAAGTGCCCGCGTTCACATGTGACTGCTTTAGTCATCCTCGTTCCCTCCTGTTTACTCCTTCAGTGACTCAGCCGCAAGCTTCATTTGCTGTGAGAGAAGGGAGAAAAAGAAGAGGTGCACTAAGTGCAGTGGTAGCACGAGGAATTACACAAAACGGGAAAATCTGAAAGCAGGACAACTTCTGAATCCAACTGAATAATAAAACTACACAAAAGAAATTAACTCAAGCTTCGGTAGTTAAAAACAAAAACACAAGTCTGTAATGCCTGACTTTTACAAACAACAAAGTTTAATAGAGGTATTACTTTTCCCACCAAAAGACTCAGCAAATGATGATGTAATTTGGATGCTAATTACTTCTTTTTGCGATGAATAATGCTTTACACTGAAATTACTGGGCCCAACAGACAGAAAAAACTCCCCTTCTCCCTCAGACTTATGACCAGGGGGAACTGCTGCAAGAACGGCAAAATGAAAAGCCGGGGGCAATTCCTGTTGTATTGGAACCATCTTCCGCCACTCCGAGGCTACAACTGGGCCCACGACAGCGCGCTGTGTCAGCCGGCATCACCACCACTGCTCCCTCCGGTCCTGCCCATGTGCAGGATGACTGTCACTTTGCCTCTTCTTAGGCAGCACTGGCCCTTACCTAAAACAACGGCAGTACGCACAGACAGGTACAGCTGATGGGCTTCACTGGAAATCCGCTCTTCCATTTAGGAAGGCATCGATACCAGGCTGGAATTAAGAATGCTTATCTCTGAATCACAGGTTTGTTTATTTATTGAGTTTTTTATTAAAATACAGCATAGTTCTTTGTGATAACTTCAGATAAGCAAAATGCTCACCACAATAAAGGACTGTGGTATCAGAACCTCAGACACAAAGGGAACTTAAAAAAAAATATTAATTATTTCTTGTTATACCAGATATTAATTCTGAAGACACAAATGTAATTTGCTTAGTTAGTGGGAAAATCTACCTACTGGCCAAGTGGCACGCACATTTTTAAGGTACTGTCATGGTTTAACCCCAGCCCGCAACTAGGACCACGCAGCCATACGCTCACTTCCCGCCCCAGTGGGACAGGCAGAAGAGGAAGACAAAGAAAAAAAAAAAACTTGTGGGTTGAGATAATGACAGTTTAATAGAACAGTAACAGAAGACAAAATAATAATAATGGGTAATATAATATACAAAAAGAGTGATGCAACGCAATTGCTCACCACCCGGTGATGGGTTGCCCAGCCCATCCTGAGCAGTGATTGCAGATCCCTGCCCACCAGCCAACCCCCATTATATACTGAGCATGACGCCTATGGTATGGGATATTCCTTTGGCCAGCCTGTCCGGTCTATGCTCCCTCTCAGCTTCCATGGGAAGCTGAAAAACCTCCTTGACTTAATACAAGCATTACTTAGCAACAACTAAAACAGTATACGTTATCAACATTATTCTCATACTAAATCCAAAACACAGCAGAAGAAAATTAATTCTATCACAGCTGAAACCAGGACAGGTACATTCTTTACAGATGTAAAATTTTATTTCACTGTGAAGTCTTCAATAGTGTAGAGGGCCTTTTTATTTTTAGAAAAATCATAAAAGTAATTTAGCCTTAAGTATATAAGTTTTTAAGGGATCTTAAAAGGTCAATGAACTACTGACAAAACACCGCCCCCAATTTCCTATTGCACGAATGTTAAGCTGTAACTGTTATTCAGTATTTCTGTATTGCCCCTTTTTTTGCTGTTGAACTGAACGAAAACATCCTGTGATATAAGAAAGAGGCAGCAGAGTGCTATGGTCGTATGTGTTATTTCCAATCCTGTTGTTAACTGTTTGTTGTTTTCGTTATCTTAGGACATCACCAGAGAGATCTCAACATGAAACCAGCATAACAATTCCAGGCGTGGAAAATACCTGCTGAGTAAGAGAAACCAGAGCTACTCTTTGAAGCTTCTTGTTAAAGAGGATGTTTCATAATACAGAATTATGAACAAGAGACATATTACAGAGACAATAAGAGCAGAGTTTAAACTCTGCCAAAGGCGTCCCTTGCACATCACCTGGGGTTATCAGCTAAGGGTCTTGTAAGGTCTGGAAGGCTGGAAATCACCCTGATAGACTAAGAAATAATTACTGTGACTTAAGTCCTCGAAGAAAAAGACTGAGAGACAACAGTCAAAGGAAGGAGACTAGATGGGGACCAGCCCAAAGGACAGGGTGAGCAGCAAAGGCAAGGAGATGCACAGCTCTGCTGCAATTCAGGAGGCCGTAGGCTAGTGTCCAGCATGCCTGCTGCCTTCGAGGCAATCTGGCACGCAAGGAAAGAAAAAGGCTGGACATGAAAAAATGTGAGGGATCACATGGAGAAATAACAGCTTCCAACACCAAAGCAGCTGTGTAGTTTCTATATCATCCACCCAGTGGTAGATATGGACACGTGCTTCTGAGTCAAAGTTCTTTCTTTTATGCTTGCACTTGATTTTATACAAATGGCTCATCACATATAAGCTATTAGAAAGACAAATACCTAACAAAAATAATTTAAAAAAATGGAAAAAAAGGAAACTGCAAATACAATGGACGCTTTCATTCAATTTCTACCCCGGAACATAAATATGTCAGACTGCTTTAACACAGCACCTTCTAATTTTCCTTTGCTGCTAGCCTGTGCCTGAACCCGTTCCAAAACATTACTCTGCACAATAAAACCCACCTACAATAACTCTTCTTCATCATTTTTATCTGTATTTCCATACCACCTATAAGGGAAGTAAAATCAGTTTGGGATACAAATATTTATATGCTTCTCCATAGTAACAGTGCAGAAAAAAAGCCGTATCTAAAAGCTGGAATACAAATTCCTCTTCTGCATCCTGATTCACTTATTTAAATAAATGTCTGTATAAAACTACAGCATCTTAATTAAAGTGACTTCTACCCCCACTGTAAAAACATTAGAAAGATACAGAAGACAGGAACTTAATTCAGTTCATGATTCATCAAATTCAAACCTAATTCTCTTATTTTAGAACGATTTTTCTTAAATTCTGAGTGTTGTTGTAATTACATGGGGATTGATGAGGAATGTAGAAAACTGGAAAGGTATTTTTATTCTCTGATTTCTGCAGGGCTTGCCAAGTCTGGAAAAAAACCAAGCACATGACTATTAATGACGACTAGATGGTCATCTGTCCAAAAATTCTGTAGAAGCGGGACTACTGTCATTTATTTTTGAAGCCCCTCCTAATTTTAACTGAGCTAATCTTATGCAAGTATTCTCTTACGCTGGCAATCTTATGCTAGTATATTTAAAATATATGATGAACAAACAAATTTCCCAGCTTCTTCAGTGGGCCAGTGAGTAGAAAAACCTCTTAAAATAGCTTGACACGCCGCCATGGCACACACAGCCTGGGCAAAACCGGTCCAAATGCAGTCACTCACATATTTCAGGAAATGAATCCTAAGCAACGTGAGAACCCCAAGAGCTGCATATTTCATTTCTTCTTTGTAACTTGTAATACCAAACCATATTTTGCAGTAGCTGGCAGTACCAGGCTCCCCTAAGAGCTATCAGTTCGGCAAGCAACATGTGGTGGCACCATTAGACAGTGAAATTCTTTGCCAACATCAGGCTGAAGAATTTTTAAGTTTTCTTTTCTTTTACTGTGAAATCAAATGTTCTGTTTTACTGAGAAAATATTTCTGCAGGACAACATATGGGAAAGGGTCCGTATTTTTTTTTTCTGATACAGAGCAAGGGAACTGATGAGGTACCTTTTAAGATCACCTTCACCCTGATGGCCCCAACAGGCTCACTGACAAACCTGTGGGACTGAGTTAACTACTCTTCCATCAAAAAGACATTCCTTTCTAAGTTTGAAATAGTACTTTAAAAATACAAAAAAAAGAGGTATTAAAAACTTCTCAATCTGCTTTTCAAACCTACTAGATACACAATGACAAAGAAAAACAACACTCAGTTGAGGGATATTAAAAGCCTCTGTAAACTAACCAGAGGCACAGTTCAGAAATGAGTTGGCTCAATAAACCATTCTTCATTTATTATCAGCTGAGAATTACTAGCGAGAGGTTTATGCTTCTGTTCTGCAAAATAGGTGGCTGGTGCGTGACAACTGACGGCACAGTCCTGCTCCCTGGCAAGCCAGGCCTGGCTCTGCGCAGCACTTCGGATCACGTCTCGCTCCCCCTGTGTGGCTGTACCTAATTAATGGCCCGTTTTACACAGCACACATAGCAAGAGTAGCCTATGCATGTAATACGTAAGCAAATCATGTGTTTAGACTAACATTAGTTTATTGCAGTGGGACTATAGTGTAGTTTATTCTAAAATTCTGCTGTTAGGAATTGCCTCTAAATATTTATCTGCTGTAATTCAATAGATTTGCTATTTCCATTTTATTAAGTTTAAATTTCTCTGTAAAGCACTCATAATATAATTAGATGGTACTCTCAGTAGAAATAGCAAGAATTCTTCGATGTGGTTTACAAATAGACTTTATCAATTAATTAGATTTCACTACATTTCAACATTAAATTTTCTGAAAGCACTTTAATGAAACATAACAGATACTTACACACCACATATACAGTTGTACACCAAGTCTGGAAATCAGACTACTTCCTTTGTGTGTTCACAACCAGAAACACAAGTTTTAGTACCCACTGTAGTTATCAGTGACTGGTAACTCTCCAGCTAGAGGGTCTACGAAGTCTGATCTCGTGATTTAGTGCTACAAACAATACTATTTAACATATGCAAGTCAAAGAAATAGCTACAAGCACAAACTAACAGAAATAAATAGCAACACCACAGACCTCGACTAAAGGGAAACCAGTTGAGTTGCTAAGGGATTTACCACTAGCAGCACTCGTTCAAGCCACAGCCTCACTGGAAATCCAGGTCGGTTCTGCCTGGCACGAGGAGAACCATGGTCCACCTTCATTTTCAAACCCTGTGCGCAGAGCCCACAGACGATGAGATGCTTTGCATCTCGCTCTGCACAGCGGGGCCGCTTTCAGCAAGGACATTGTACGCCCCGGCGTGAAGCTTCGCTCTGCCCCTGCGGCTGAGAAGCGCACGCTGCCTTTCACAAACCCTATCTTGCACATCCATCTGTGACCTTCTTTCTGCACGAGAGGATGACAGAGAGGACCCAGCACTTCTGCTGTTACCAGTGCCCATTCCACACACGCTCATAATCTAATCAAATGCTCTCAAGTTTCCTATATGGTTTCTACGGGACGGCCAACATTTTATCAGGTGGCTAACAGTCCTTGCTTTCCTCACTTCTGCTTCTCTGTTTAATGTTGATTTCTTGCACTGGCTGAGCTCTGTGTCAAATGCTTAGAACACTTATTTTCCAATTATGCTCGGTCCTGGTAAGCCAGCCTCTAACTACTCTTAATTTTACCACTGTGTGTGTTAATGCCAACTGACAATTCAACCACAACCTGAGGAAAAGAATTTTTAAAAGTAAAAAGCATTTAAAAGTGAAAATCAATGAAACCAGGAGTTAATGACTCGCCAGTCCGGTGCTTTTCCATATGCATGCTCAACATACACATATGTTTGTGGATATGAAGAACAGACATGTAAGTAGCCATTTAGTTAAATACAAGAAGACACGAAGGCAGATGTTTCTTATCAGCAACTCCATCTTCTGCTTTTCCTGTATTCACCATGTAGAAGAGCTCATTAGCAGTTTACTGCTTAAAGAAAGTGTAGCATTATATGCTATCTTTCCCACTTTCTCAAATTAATTATAATATGAAAACATGATGGATATTTATAAAAACTATTCTTTCTGAATGGTGTACAGTCACAACCAACAGTTTCTTGGGCCTCAAGGTGTTTGCTGACAACTGCAAGAAGTGTATCAGCATAATCTGTAAGTACCAGCCAGCTATACGAGAGGCAAATTAACACCCACTTCAAAACTCAGTAAGCCTCTTCCACATCTGATATTATATTCTGTGTAAAAGTGTAAAAACTTATCTAATGGAAATTTGTTCTCACTGATTATAGTGGTGGAAAGTTGTGGTAACTTTGTATCTAGAACCACAAACCTTCCCTCAAGTTTTTCGCACGTAGCGTTGAACGCTTTCTGTAGGGAACGGAACTTAAGGACTTCAGGTCTGCGGTACCTTTTAAGCCTCATTTCTGACTCTGACCATTTTTTTCAGCAACCTCTTCGTTGCCATATCTGGAGATAACAACATGCTTGTTTATGGTAGCAATAAACACCTTCTATACTAGTATACTCCTGTTTATAAATCCCAGGACTCCTGTGTTATACCACACAGCCACAATGTAACACTGAATGCTTGTTTTCAGTAACTCATCCACTACAACCCTCAACTCTTCTTGACAGCTATTGATTTCCAGAATACAGTTTCCCCCCTTCTTGAGTAATATGATAAGAGACTTGTAGGAACAATTTCACAACTTCCTTATTTACCAGCGTCAAGACCAATGGCCCCGTGATGCTGCAAACCAGTGAAAACAACTTTCTATAAAGAAAAGTCATACATGAGCATTAAACAGCCAAAATGCACATTTTTTGATGAAGAGCTGAGAAGAATTCTAAACTGAAGATAACAAAGAAACAAATGCTGAATTGTGTAGCTCTCATGAGAAGGACTCTGTAAGCAATTACAATAATTTAACTTTTTGAGGACTCAAAAGTTACCACGCACTGCATCTATTACTTACCTTATCTCCAGGCTCCATCTGGAATATTGTCAATTTTGGGGGCCTTCAGTATAAGGATACTGATCACCTTCACCAAGTCTAGCCATGGGATACAAGATGGGCAGGGAGTTGATGCACATGCCCCGTAAGAAAAGGCTGAGACACCTGGCAGTATCTACAAGGAGGGTAGCAAGAAGATGGAGCCAGGCTCTTTGCCGAGGTGCACAGCAAGAGAACAAGAAACAAAGTGGTCATAAAGAAATAAGCCCCGCCAAAAAAAAACTCAATCCACTGCAAGGATAAGTAAGGACTGCAGCAGGGGTGCAGGCAGGTTTTGCATTCTCTGTCCCTGGAGGTTTTCAAGACCCGACTGGAAAAAAAAACCAAACAAACAAGTAACCCAGTCTGAATTCAGTGTTGACCCTGCTTGGAGCAGGTGGTTGGATTAGAGACCTTCCGAGGTCCCTTCCAGGCTGAGAGAATTTTTTATTGTTGTTCCCACAGAAATTGTGGCAGAGAAGTTTGCCTGGACTCTACAGATCTAGAATGCGAACCGGATACAACAAATAGCAGGTAACAGCAAAAAAATAATCCTGTTCTTTCCTTTCTTGTATGCCTAATTCATGACAGAATAGCAAGTACAAAAAGATAGTGTTAATGAAACAGTAAGTTTGCAAAATTAGTAAGTGCAGAGTCAGGAAAACTTGCAGAATCATATAATACGTGCCTTGGAGTATTGTGCCTGATTAATAGCGCTGTGAGCCACAGCAGACAAAGCAACCCCATTTGTAGTAGATTTCTTCCAAGATTTTTTTCTGATCTGCTTCATATTGTCTCTGATTTAAATTGCAAAGTATTAATTAATACTCATTACAATATTCTTACTGTATTAGTCACCCTTGCTGAACCTTATTTTAGTTCAGTAGATAGTACAAAAATGTGAAATAGTAGAAGCTACATTAGATAGTATCACAGTATTTTCTTCAAAAGTATAGGTTACGTATTCTGACCCTCAGAACATTTATTTTTATCTTATTTTAGTTCATATTTTTAAAAATACACTTCTTTCACCGTATCTGACCACAGAGTCATGAAGTGAAAGATAAATACACTAACAATATGTCTGAATGCCTAACGAAGAGCACGTGCTCTAACCGCACTCACAGGATGCCAGAACAGCCTTAGCAAATGCTCTCCCCTTTAGCCCTGCAATTACCTCTCGTCCGATAAGCAGCCAGTCAATAGATTTTGGAGTCAGAAACTATTGACTAGCTATGAAAGCAATGATGCAAAAATATCCAAAGCGACATGACCTTGATTGCCTCTCGGAGCGGAGGGGTGGACTGCGCAGTCTTTCCAGATCTGTGCCTGTCACTCATACATTAATTTTGTGACCTGGGTCAAACAGACTTCACTACAGTTTAAGGGTGCAGTTTGTCCCTGGGTTAACAGCACATCAACAATGTTTTAATGATTTCAGGGTGAGCTATGATAAAATTTATTTTTGCAGGAGTTTTGGATAACATTCATTACCAGCTTGCAGTTACTAGTTACAATCAAGAGAAAATGGGTCGAAGAAACCCTTCCCTCTCTCTGAAGTTTAACCAGCTTATACGCTAAGCGGGACGCCCCTGAGCACGCAGTTATCCTTTGGAAGAGAAATATGCAGCATTTTTGGAGTTTAACTAGGCCTCTGGACACAAATCCCTAATTTATTGATAGGGATATGCCTGACACTGAAGCGTAACTGCAGCCATAGCTGAGTTAGCCTTATACCAACTGCAGTAGCAGTAACAGCCTGGCTAAGAACCAGGTCGCTCAGTATACACTAATTTACTGCATAAGCTCACATGCTTTGCGCTCACCCTGCCTCATGATTCAGGAGGCACAACTGAGAAACAGCAAAACCAGCGTCGGGGGAAACGGGGAGAGACTTGAAGGTGGTCCGAGGCACTGCAGTGAGACAGCCGACAGTCCATCCTCCTCACACTCCTGCTGGAATGGTTAAGTGCTCAGACGATGTCAAAAATGCACAGCTCACTACAGCTTCTGCGAGAATAAACGCTTCGGTCTAACACTTTCAAGACAAGCAAAGCTATGTGAGCTCTGTGCTTCCATTTTTTCCAACCTAAAGCTGGAAGGGACCCGCTGGGTTATAGACACAAGCCTCCCTCGAGTGCATAAACCCACACAGCAGTAGAGGTTTAGCCCTGAGGAGACCACACAACATCTATTCCAGTACTACACATGCCAAAACCCACACAGTTTTTGCCAACATCCTTTAACAAATTCTGTTGTACAAAAGGCAAAAGACTATTTTAAACTATTTAATGCCACAAAAAGAACAGAGGAAAAAACAAAGAGCATGAGCATTTCTCCCTGTAGTCCATGCAACAGCAGGGAACAGACTCTGTGAAAAGTTGAGATGGTCTTTCCAGATGAATTATGCCCAACCCTCAGAAGAAAACAAAACCAAAAAAAATATTCCGTAATCCCATTACTTTCTGGCTGCAGATTTGGCCATCAGTGGAACCCAGGCACGCCAAGCCCAATACCTAAGCACCCAAAGCACTAGCGCCCTGTCCACCCTCTGCTCCGCCAGCAGATGCAGAAGCATGCCGAGCCCCAGCCCAAGCCCAGCAGGCCTGAATCATAACCTGGGCCCACAATTCTTTCCGAATTTGTTAATTTGTGGATCCGTACAGAGCCCTACTCACTTTCCAAAAATTAGAAATAATAACAAAAAAAGTTTAGTCCTCTACCCAGGGAATCAATTAGGTAATTGAGCTTTCACTGTAGATATGAAACCAAGAACCCAACTTAAGGCACTATTTTTGGAAATTTCTATCTGTGATATAAATCTGATATGAAAAGCAGATACACACAGAGGGCGCATGGCTATGCTCTGTCCTGCTATCACACACCAGCCACAATCCTGCACGTATTTCAGGCAAGAAACTTCAGCCTGACACATAAGTCAGGTGACACTAGAGAAATCAAACAACAGAACACTGTAAGTAGAAAATCCTAAAATATACTTGAAGTATAAACCACGTAATTAGAAATTAGATTTCCACACTAAGCGCCGAGCAGACACACAGCAAAAACAACCACACTTTTGAAGGAGTTTTTTCTAAGAAGGAATTTGCCTCTCCGTTTATCTGCCATATCAGCATGGAAAACGAGTTTAATTCTAAAGTTATTGTTACCACAGTATTCAAAAAATAACATTTCACTGCAGTAAACCAGGAAAACCTATTAAATGTTTAAATTATTTGGTGAAGAAGAACTATTCTCAATTCTACTCAAGAGTTTAATAGGCAAGGAATCCAAGATCGGCAACAGAAGGGACCTGCCAGGTCATCTTATTTGGTTTTCCTCCCCTGTAGAGGCTCTCCTGCCCCATGTACTTGTCCTTGCAAGATTATTTCCAGTAATAGTTTCATTCTTGTCTTTCTCTTCCAAGACAAGCTTTCTTCTACTTTCCGTGGGGGCTCTGCTATTATCAGCTATTGCCTATAAACAGCTAGCTGGTTAGCAATTGCTAGTTACAGTGACTTTGTAAATATTCTGAATAAATCAGTTCTACCAATTTTAAAGTGTACAAAGGTCCCTTTGCAGATACTTTCAGAACAGAAATGGCATGAGTGACAGAATTCCTTCTTCCATGAAAGACACCTGTGACAAGGCGAATTCCCCTTCTGCCAAGCACCCTGCTCCTTGGGAAGACTATACATACATGGAAAAAGAGGCCTCTTGTTTTCCCTTAGTTAAACACTGGCCGAAGCATAAATATTGATCAGTTAAAGGTATTGATTTGCTTTTGAAAATATATTTAAGTGGATACCTATCTGATCAGATAAAGTCATTTCCCTATTTAGATAAAGTCAATTACTCAAATTACTTATGGTGGATTTACGATCCGGCTCATAAAGTTCTTGAACTAAGCACAGGCAGAAGATGGGAAAATATTATGGGGAAATAGATATTAGCCCTGCTCTTCACTCTATCCTGGGCATCTGCTTATTGCCGCTTTGGGGCCTGGGCTAGAGAAACCCTTGATCTCACAAGCCTTACACAGGTAGATGCACATACACAAAGAACACATATAGCCTATTAAACTTGCCATTTTCATTTAAGATGCACAATGGGATACAAAGCATTACTCTTAGAGAGCTACAAAAGATTGTCTAATAAGCATGTAGGAGAGAATAAGCTTTGAATTAGCTTGCACAGATATTTTGAACATGAGTAAAAGGTTGGTTTGGTAGTTTATAACTCTGCATTTCTTCAAAATGAGTAAAATTATAACAGCTGACACAGCCCTAAATTATAGGTATAACAATATTTATAAATTACTCTGCTGTGCCTGTAGTAATTTTAAACAAGCTAGCAAAGGGTAAAGGTCTGGTTTCCTTGAAGGCAATGGCAAAGTTCTTGTTTACTTCAGCAAAGCCAGAATTTCCCTTTATGTGTTTCCTAGGTTACGAGTAAACAAAATGCTTTTCCTTTTTCCAACAAATTAGTGGGAAGAAAACCTCTTTGGTAGAGGTTGTTTACCGCGTTTGTTCAGAAGTGAAGAGATGTAGTGCCTGATTGGTAAAGCTCCTGTCCGTCTGTCTGCCTTTTCACTAGGAAATAAAAGTACTCCTGTGAGTTACATCAATGAGTTGCTGTACCCATCAGTACTGTCGTGCCCTAGGTGCTCTTCCTCCACAGCCCCCATTTTCAGAGCTGTCTGTATTGCTGTCAGAGACCCTAATAAAATTTCGTGGTTTTCTGCCTCCAATACTATCTCCCAATTTCTTTGCATAGCTTTATGAAATTATTTTGCAATAAAGAGCAAGCTATGGAAAATTAAAACTATATAATAGCGTCTATTTGCAGGCTGAAGAGATTTGAAATTTTAAGCAGCTATACAACATGAAGACAAACAGCGATGTGTAGATATGCTGAATATTAGTGTGTACTCTGAGATCTGATTTAGTGCCTTGGAGCACCCTACACCACACTGGGCAACTACAGAAGAAGATTCTAGGATGAGGTTTAGATTGGAAAAAAACATAGGACTAATTTCTAACTACTTAATTTTGTTATTTTCAAGCCTTGCCAACCCTATAATCTCAGTTTCTCTTTGTTAGCTTAAATTTTGTGCAAAACAATACATAAAGGCATAAGCAGATTACTTATATTACACAAAATGCACATAAATGTTTAAGAATTGCTTTTAATAACATTGTAATTTTTAGGTTTAGAACTTCATATTAAAACTATTACCTTCTAAACAAAACTTGAATAATTGCAAAAAAGGGTAAGCATAATTTCAATATGAACTTTTTGTTTATACAGCTTTTCCGTGCACAGAATAAGTCAGTTTTCATATGCTTCGGTAACATTCCATTTTTTTCCCCAGCTTTTTAATTTTTGTAAAGTATTCTTGCTTTCTTTAATAAAGTATTTTACTCCCTTTCCTATTTATTCCTTGCTGATTCCCAGTCCTGTCTTCTGCTGTCTTAGTGGCACCCTCTTCCTTAGATTTTTACTTCAAATGTCGTTAAACCTAGAAATTTCTCTCCTCTGCATCTAAATTCACTGGTTGGTGAGGGTCAAACTTGCTGGCAGAAAAACTGCCAAGAGGACTGGTCCTGGAAGCTGGCAGCTCCCTGGTGGGAAGAGAGCCGCACTCCTCCTGTTCCTATCATCCTGCTCCGCTTTTCAGGAGTGGTGGGAAGAAAGAACAGAGAACTCCTAGCACAGCCCCACTTTGCTGCTCTGCTCAGAGTGGCTGGATAAAACCTGGCAACAAACTGAAGCCTGGAAATAAAAGTGTTGAACAGATAGACACTGCTTCTGTCCAACCTCTGTTCTAGACTGACCTTCTTTTGCTTCAATGGAAATTAGAGCTAATGGTGCCAGCTTCAGCATGCACTGAGGGATTAACTATTGTGATTCATGTTAAATTGCCACACTAATTTAATTCTATCAGACCTCAAGGCTTTGCTTTAAATTGTTTCTTATACATTGCAAAGCGTTTTCTACTGGGTACCCTGGGTTACCAGTTCCATCGCATTCCTATTTCTCAATTTTAATCTATCACAACAATAAATACATTATCTAGCATACAACCACAAATGTCTAAAATAATTTCTCTTCAACACATTAGTTGTAGCACATTAACACTCTGTTCTGTTGCTATAGAAACACCATACAACATCACCATTTGTCAGAAAATAGATGTTGTCTTATAAATTTTATAGTAAGACCTGTATAAAATAAGTTGTTACATCTGTCAAACAAACCAGATTAAAAAAAAAACCATGCCAGTAAGTGCTGTCAAAGGACTCTAAATAAATGTATAAGACATCATATGATTTTGCATCAGTAAAGTAAGTTAATATTATCCAGTGAGTCACCTAGTTAATTCACTGTAAATTTATGTGATGGTATAAGATGGAAGGTGAACGCATATTTCCACAGATCCTTCAGGGCAAATCAAATATGCAAGCTGGGACAGGATATATAATTACAAAATATTAACAAGCTGCAGAAATCCATTTTCTGCACTTTGAGCTTCATAGTATGTCAGTGCTTACATACTCGTGTTTCCTTTTTGGCACTGGAAACGATCAGAAAGGAAAGAGTGAAAATTCCATATACCATTATAGGACCAACAGAACTGCAAAACCCATGGCAGTCAGTTCCATCCTTTCCTAAAATAGTAGTAATTTACAACCGTAGCAAAAGATTTCTTCAATAATCTAAAGCAAATGCCTCTCATACAAAAAAAAAGAGCGTGCATCATTTTCCATATTAATAGGAAATAACAGCAATTATTAGTGGTGTAAGGAAATACATCAAAGGAAATGAGTATTCCCAGTAAAAAGAAATGGAATTGTAAGCTGTGGTTTACAGTAAGCCAGTGTAGGAGGGCACCTACAAAAGGAACTCGATAGCATCCACACACACACACGTTCTTTCTCCTCTCTCTCTGTGTACCTGTATACTGCATCGATACATATATAAAAAATATAAAGAAAATGCATACATACACACACAGAAGAACAACTAAGAAGATTTTAACAACGCTAGTTTCACGGGAATGAGCAGTGTCAGTATAATGCCTGTATTTAAAGGGGCATTATGAACAATATTAATGGGAGGCTGCTAGGTTTTGGTTTCCACGTGTTGTTTTTTGGTTTTTGTTACCTTGAGAATTCTCCTCCCCATGCCTTCCTCATTTGTAACGTGTGAAATCTGGAAATTGGCCAATATTGCTACCATAACGTTATGGGGAATTCACACTTCAGTCAGCAAAGGAGTTCTTCAGCAGACAGTATACCCTAAAGACTAATTAGCATTAAGCATTGATTTAAAATATATATGTGACTCTATATTACTAAGTATTAATCTCATATATAAATAACCTTCAAATAATTATGTTTGAATTTTGCAATCTTATTAACTGTTGATCAAAGAAATGTATCCCATGGAAACTGCCATCTGCTGAACTTGCTTCTTGACTTTGTTTGATCTTTCTGTGACATGGGAATAACGATAATATTGGGAAAAATATATAAATAACACCTTAACAAAATCTTCTCCCTTATGGGATCTGCAGGGGTTTGACTAAAAAGAAGAAAAGAAGTCTTTGTCCTCTGTTAGTGAATAAATGAATCTCTTCTCTTGATTTCTGCTGATCAGTGAAAATAAAATACAACTCGGAATTACTGAGATCCGTATAAATGCTCTTGTATTAGATGTTTATGCAGCAAACTGGAACCTCCACAGTGGCATTAAAAATAATCTTGGTTTTGAAACAGATATGAAAATTCTTCTGATTCATGAGATAAGCTTAATACTAATTGATACAGAAAGTAAGCAACTGCTCCCATTAATAGTTATTCCAAAATTCTGTGTTTGCTTGTACACTTCTCATGGAAAACATAGGACTGATCACTCCCAGAGAAGTAGTAACTGGATGAACTAATTAATAGTTTGGTCTGATAATTGCAACATCACTGAGTTACAAACAAGTAAAGGAAACTCTGGGTGTGTCCCACCAGCAGAAGAAAGGTGTCTTCTTACCACATGTGAGCCTAATTTAGTCACTTAGAGTTTCTCAACTTGGCAGACCGGCTAAATTCTGGGTTTGCTCAACAGTACTTCCATCAACTCATACGTCTTTCATTTTCATTAAGATTTTACCTCACCACTAGTTACTAAATGTACTAGTTACCAAAGAACAGACACTTCCATCTCCCCAAAGATGACCAAGCCTTTTTCCAGCGACAGACTGATTAATTTGATACCATCTCTCAAGGCAGAAACAGGAAGTACCAAGAGTCACAAGAAACTTACCTATTTAACAATTTTACTACTCCTTTATATACATATATCTGAGTATCTTACCTTTTGAAAAAATTCCATCAGCTTAAGAAGATGCTGATAAGACACCCCATCCTTTCAAGGAAACAGACTTCCATAGTTTTTAATTTATTTCAAACTATTCAAGCAAAGAGGGCACCAACACAGAGCTTCTCTTCACCAAATACCCAGCAATCCCGGTTTTGTTTCAGGCAGCCCTGCCCTTCCGATAGCAGGTAAAATTGTCCTTAAGCATCTAGGGCTGTGCTGCTGCCCAAGCTTTTTCAACTCTCCTTTTCTCTTCCTAGGCAACCAAAAGCAGTTGACAGGCAGAATTGTACAAAGCTTTTGGAACGTGCATGACCAGACCAAGCAGACAGCGACCTGTATACCTAGCACAGACACCCAAAAAGCCCTCTGGGGCAGGAACTCAACACTTGTGCATTTTTATACAGAGCTAAGGCAACAGAAGTCCTAATGTGTGTAAGCCCTTTAAGTGCTACAACTATATAAACACTGCAATATAAATAGTTACCTACCACACACAGTTCTTTCGTCTTAGTATCTGACCTGAATCTTAGAAACCTGGGTTTGGTGAGCCATTCTGGCAGATGTACCATCTCCTCCATGAGAATTACCAGAACAGTTATGCAGACTTTTAAAATCCTGCACCTTTTCCTATTTCTTTCCTATAAAAATCTATGGAGTCAGCACGCATGCACATGTCTGCTAAACCTTCAAAGTATTTCTTTGCATTGAAATTTAAACTCCTCCTAACACATCCTTGAAGGAACTATGATTGGTCACATCCCTGAAAGTCTGATCAGCCAATCTGGACATCAATAGAGCAATATCGCTCAAAATATCACCACCTTTTTTTTCCTCTTTTTTTTTTAGAAATGGTTTTAGTATTATCTCTGTTTAGCCAGGTATCAAATGCAATCAGCCTCTGTCCTTATCTAAAATCTCTAAAAAAAAGCACTTGCTCTAGTATCAAAAACTGTTTTTCATCTTTGAAAGGAAAAATCCTTGCCTTGTGATCTTGAATGTCTTTGTTGCTTTTCCCTGGGGTTTGGGGGTAGGGGTTTTCTTTCCTCCTTTTTTTTCCCTAAATTGAGATAATTACATTCTGCACCTCTCCATCTCTTCTGCTCAGCTGGCTCGCTGATTCATTCTGGAGTTTCGTCTGAGAGATGTTCCTTTCTGGCTTGTCCTCTTCTTCCAGAATAAGCCAATACTCTACCAAACTTTCAGTGTCTGACAAGGTAAGAATTTCTGCCCAAAGAGGACACGTTTTGAGAGTTTCCTCCTCTACTCTGGGGGACCAAAGAGATGACATAGAACTGCAGCAGACTCTTCAATTGAGATGTGCACTATTGCAGTATGTATTGCTCTGGACAGCCTTGCTCTAAGATAACAAGGTAGAAAGTATAGCTATGACTGGGCACAAGGCAACGCCACTGCAGAAATGACCTACCATGTACTGCTTTGTTTCTCCACACACACTCCAACTACATCTTCCTGGTGAAACAAAAATTAAGGCAGTAGGGAAAAAAAAAAAAGACTATAGTGGAATATGAATATTATCGTCATCTGAGGAATCAGATAAAGAGAAAAAAATGATTCTCCTAAGAAAAGAAGAGAATCAGGCGAAAAAAATCATTGCTAGGGCTGCATAGCCAGTCTAAGATTCAAGAACTAAAGCAATCTCAAAAAAAAAAAAAAGCAGCAAAGCCTATAAATGAGAAAATAAACCCAAACACGGCAACTAAACTTCAGATTCTCCAAATGCTTCTTAGGAAAGCAAACCTTTCTCTTTTCAGTCCATTTCACAAGATATATAGCTCTAAGCAGTGCACATTACACCTATTACTGGGTGAATAACCTAGCAAACTACAGAGGAGCATAATGCTCTGAAATGATTTCTGAAGTTTTACTTGCTGTCAATAGAAAAGAAAAAAAAAAAAGAAGAAAGAGTGATATAGTACCTTAACTTTCAAAATATTCTATTTGTTTCTAGTCCTGCTTTTCCATTTCATTTTCATTTATTTTACTTAAAACCTTAAAATACAATAAAGCTTTAAAAAGTACCTGTCTGAACTGAATTATTTCACCAGATACTTTCTTCCTGGTTTCTTTAATCCGTTTTATATGAGCTGGCATCTTAAAAAGCATACTTGGGTATGCAGAGCCTAACAGTACCATTGAAACCTCCTGACAGCCTGCTTCTCAGAAGCAAAAAGACATTATCTCACTAACAGACCTGCTCTAAATAGTGTTCTCTTTTGCATATGAGCTACCTATCACTGCATGCCATGTTACTTGTAATTCATATAACTGCACATCAGAGAGAACCAATGCTGAGAGTACATACAGGAAAACTTATTCTTTTGTTTAAGCACACAGCTATTTATATAACGGTATGATGCTTTCAACGTACATAAATGAATTTGTTTTTTACGAAAATTCCCTCTGAATATTGGAGACTTTGGTCTCTTACTAAATAAACACAGAGCATCAACATAATATTGCTACCATAACACAGCAATACCAAGTCTGATACATACACAGGGATGTATATATGCCTGTCTATAGAAAGCTACAGTATGCCCCATGATTTCAAAAGATCCTAGCTGAATATTATATTGAGTTGACAAAAATATGTATGCTGGACACTTCAGCTTAATACTTGTTTCAGGAAGAGAAGATTAAGGGAACTCCACCATTTTGTACTTTCTATATTACCTCAAAATGCTTTTTAGTACTTTATGATCTGTTAAATGTACAACATCCCTCCCCCTGTATAAACAATAAAAAATGGTTACTTTCAGCTTGGCAAATACACATTTCTTGCAGTTTTTACAGCACAGTATGTAATGAATTAACTACACACTAGGCAACAAGAATCTAAAATATTCTCCATGCAAACTGAAAAGGATGCTGTATACTAATTAGAGACTGATATGGTCTTTGACCCTAACCATCATTTGAACACAAAACCTCTCACATTTCCCAAATGTCAAGTCTTGCTGCTTCTCCACAGAAGCATATGAGACTTCAAACGCAGCAGAAATGCTGTGTTTAAGATGCACCACATAAGAATGGGAGAAAGAACAGACAATGCTCGTATGTTGACTGTTGCAGACATTCAGGTTAAAAAAAAATAATAAATCCTTGATGAACTGAACATGTCAGGCCTCACTGGCTCCACTTAACACGCTCCCTACTTTACTTACATATTGAAAAACTCCTCATATTAGTGTGAGCAACCTTCTTATATTCATTTTTCTTTGTTTAATCACTTCACAATTCAATCATTTTGTAGTTCAGCTGTTGTTTCAATGAGATGGTCTCTAACAGATTTGCTGGCAGCCTGAACTACGTGTAGGTTCTGTCCAGAATGGCATTTTCCCCAATCTTGTGCTAGAAACAAATCTAATTTAAAGAGGAAATGCAATAGTAATGAATGTATTTTATCCACCCATTTAGAGTGCTTTATGATGTATCATTCTACTCAAGAGTTTCTCAATCGCCTAAATAATGCACCTTCCCCTCAGGTTTGTTCTTTAATATTTTCACATTTTGTACACACATCAAATGTCACCTTCCAGGAGGACTAACAAATGCTATCCTTATGCAGTTTCACACTGTGGATGCACAACGAAGTAAAACATGCATACTTTTTGGCTTATCCAGTACCCGAGGAGTTTATATATGCCGTGGCCCCTCACGCTAGACTAAAAAGGACTTGGAGCTAGGTAAACGGTAAATTTGCATACCGACAAAACACTTCTGACAACTCCAATTATTAATGGGTATCTTCCTTTTCTCCCTTCAATGCCTGTCCATACGATCATTCACATTGTCACTGATTCAAAGCAGCACCCTCCCACATATTCACAGTTGATTAGGAGTTAGATATGAGAGTCTTTCAGCTGCACAGCTAACACAGGACTGCCAAGAACAGCTTTGCTTCTGGATGTCTCTGAAAGGCAAGAGTTTGGTAATACAGTAGCAAACAAGGGGGTTACTTTTCAGATGTCAGGACCCCAGAATTTTCTGAGGTCAACACTGTAATTTGAACACTGAGGTGTGTACCTGGGTGACTGCAGGCAAGTACCTCATTGCAAACTCTGATGACTTGTTATCCAGTCAGTCTCCCTCGTGATAGGCTTATATTGAGCATAATTATCTCCAGTAACCAAAACATCAAAATAAAATACAAATCTCAAGTGCACGAGTTCAAAACACATGTGCATCTGCATTGCAATAGGCATCTGGACAAGCAAAAAAACAACCACAACCCCACATCATGAGTTGACAGGATATATTACTAAAGAATAATTATTAAATAATTCTTCTTTAAAGCTTAAGCTAGTCTCTCAATTTCAGTGGTGGCCAACTGCCTCCTAAAATCTGCAACTTTCACAGTGACAGCAAGTTTCTTCAAAATCACTTGAATCAGAAGTCTGAAGGGCAGGGAGGAAGGGAGCACAGAGTAACTTTCCAGCTACCAACCAATTTCAACAAAAGTTATCAATTTGCAGAAGTCTCAAGGACCCTAAGCACATCTTCACTTTATGAAAATCAGTAGCTTGGTATGAAGGGAAATCCAAATCAATACTGTATCAATGAAAACACAATTGCAACTCAGTTCCTCCTACCATCGAGCAAGTGGCTGCCAGGTGTTTAATCAGGACGTGCACACAGCTGTATATAGGTTCAGGAAAGACAGAACATAAATCCTGAGGAAATCAGGCTTCATTAGTTCTGCTACTCAAAAGCAGATTGAGAACACGCAAATGGAAAAGTTTATTGTGTAAGAAATCAGTCCAATCTCCTTCATGGTATCTGCCCCCATAAAGACTTGAGAAAAATATTTTCATTCCTTTCCCTGCTTACAACCCGCGTTTATCAGAGTTCTGCCATTTTCACTAGTCTCTCAGCATACAGGTACTGAATTTTCTGTTTTATTTTTATTTTTATTTTCATCTAGAAAAGACTCTAAGACTATATATGCAAACTACTTTGTCACCTTTTTTGTCTCTAAAGGAAAGTTACTGTACTATTTGCGAGAGCAAGCAGGTAAAGATATTTTAGAACATTTTTTAAAGAATAAAATTAATGCGAGCATATGACAGAAGGAAACTGTCAACAACAACAAAAATCAGAGTAACTACAGCTTACTGCTTTGATAAAGTTGAAAACACTCACAGTTTATAGAAATTTAGCTCTCCAAGGAGCCAGGAGAATAATATCTGCCATGGCAACCAAACAGAGCAGTCTTCTGGCACTTTCTGAATGAGCGTTTAGGAGGAGATTAATTCAATACTTCGAATGATGAAAGGGCTCTTGAGATCCATAACTGTCTCCCACAAATTACCCTTATTGTACAACTGGATGTTTAGAACAGATTGCACATTATCTATATTGAACTAGAGCTTTCACAGCAAATTTATATGAAACAGATTAAGCCCACATGATGTGTCACACTATTTTCACCCACTCCTTTCAGGGCATTTACAAAAATGGGTACTTTATTAAATGGATCATTGCAGTTTTGCAGGATTTATTTTTAAGCTTATTTATATTTGGAAGCTACTGTAAGCCTTTTTACTATACAACTTTGAAATTTCTGAAACATGTAAAAGCATAAAAAAATTACAATATAGTATACAGACAGCAGAAAGACTGCCAAATAAGTGAGCACTATAGCCTTTTTATGCATTTCATGCTATTTCGAATTTACAGTAAATTCAAATGATGACATACCTCAATAAATAATTATGCATCTTCTTGTTCATATGTTTCAAACCACATTTTTCCTCAACTGCAGCATCTGATGAGCACCAGACAGCTCAATGAAGACAAGTGTCTTTTAGAAAACATTTTGGAAGAGTATATTAAACATCTGGCTGCTTCATCAGAATCTAAATTACTATCAAATCTCGCCTCCCATGATAAAAGTAATTTAGTATTTTGCTTACTGATTTCCTTATATTGCAAACAATCATACTGTACAACATACAAAACAGAAGAAACTTGTAATATAACAAGATTTCTAGTGCAAATGCATTTACAAACAATTACGGCATAAAAGAGCTAGTCCCCCAGCTTTAGGAAAGCAGAAACGTGTGTTGTCTCTTCTGAGACCGGTGCAAGGTCTCCTCTGCAGTCTAGCAACCTTCAAGACACAGTACCTCAGTTGCTGTACTAAGTGAATAGTACTCCAGTTGTTTGCAGTTACGAGTAACACCTGGATTGCATAGCTTGTCATGGAGGACATACACCTAAAAATTAGTCTTAGTCAGTCTGATAAAAGTTACTTGAGGTTAAAGATTATAAATAGCATTGATTCGGGTTTGTATTTGGCAACTGGAATGAATGAAAGGTGAACTTTTCAAAAATTTCTAATGGCAACACATAATTTGTAGTGATAGACAGTGGAAATTAGACACTTAATCCACCACCATTTCTGAAAATCCCACTTTCGGCTTTTGATTACATTATCATACATTATTTCTGCAAAATCCCTATCTTCTTCACGACTCAGAATACATTAAGCAGGCAACAGAGAAACAAAAAATGGTGAGTGTAATTACAATTTTGAAGATCCAAGATTTATGTAGAACTACCATTTATTTGCAAATGAGACAATTCTGAATTTACAATGCTTAAGTATAGATTGTGCTCTATACTGTCTACAGAGGAGCTGTGTATCCTGAATAATAAACAGCATGTAAACGAAGGAACAGCGGGGTTAGGTTCTAAGCAGAGAATAAAGTATTCACCTTGCCACTAAACAGAAAAATAAAAATAAATTTAGGTAAAGCACCTCAGTCACTGAACATCATCTAACTTATCACAGACTGAGTTAGGAATATTGGGGGGAATAAAAATTGCAGTGAAACCTTGAATAATGATCCAGAACACAAGAAGGAAGTTCCCTTCAATTCACTCTTCGTTACTTTAGCCCCGCTTTACAATCATTGTATCATTAACAAACCTTCAGTCCCCATTGTGGTATTGGTAATTAATGCCATTTAAGTTTTACAAGGTCCTTCAAAACATTAGGCATTCTAAGCATCAAACATCATAAAAATAAAACCCCAAACCAAACCCAACTCTGGGGTAGATCTCTTGAGAGAAAGCGGCTCACGAATCTAATGGAATTGACTTTTGTAAAAAGTAATGAAGTGAAACAGATTTGTACATTTCACCACTCAGACTCAACGGGAAAGCTACACAGGGTTTAATACCTGTATTTTAGAAAACAACGGAGGCTTTCCAAACCATTGTAACGACAGCTCTCAGAAGTATATCTGCTGATTAATAAACCTCCCAAACAAACTATTTCTTTCCATATAAAGAGAATTAAATAGGTTACAATTTCAAGTTAATATATTTCCATGGAATTAGAAACTGTAATTGGAGAATTCTGTCTCCAAGGATTTGCAGAAGTACTTACATTATTCAGTAAATTGCTTCTCCCCAATAGTACTGCCTCAGGATCATTATTTTCCAAATCTTCTCTTCACTTTACAAACAAGCTAGACAAATCTCCAAAATGTGTTAAGAATTTTAATCTGCACATTCATGAAATAAAACGTGTAACTAGAGAGCAAAGAACCATTTGCAAATGCAAAACCTGTCCCAACACCAAATTCCTTTCTCCACATCAGTTGAACCTCTTCTGAGTCTTTATTATGCCTGCACTCATCCCTCCCTCTCTTCCTTCAAAAAAACCTCACGACCATCAATGTCAATGTTAAAATTTTCTATTTTTTCCCTTTGACTTTATTATCACTCTCTTTGACTTACTGTTCTTTTGCATGCAACTAACTTCTGATTTCAGAATTACAATCTACTCCTCATCCACTTGCTCTGCTCTGACATGGAGAGCTAACTCTTCTCACCACTTTGCCAAAGAACTACTGTCATTGTTTCCTTCCTAGCAAGCTTCTCCCTCAAAAATCGTTGTTTGTTCTTTCACGTTGCCGCACAGGTATGGAAAAGCTCTCCATCTATAAAAAATATCCTGAAAAAATAATTTTTTATGTATAAAGGACATTTCATAAAACCATGATCAAGCATTACTGAGTCATCATGATCACGTCTTCCTGGGGGGCTAAGAGCTCTTCAACTGTGATTAGATCTGCCCAAATATCTGATTATTTTTTACCGCATCCTCCAGAGCCTAATTTTTGCTATCTTTCTAATATTGTAGTTTAATGTAATACAAAGTATTAGATAATCATAGCTATAGATATCACTATCACTACTTTTCTCAAATAATAGTCACAGTGAGAAACTGGAANTGGCACTGGGGGGGGGGGACATATTTTGTAGGAGTTCTTCTCATGACTGTGTAAAGATACATTGAGAGCTGGACTCCACATTATGAAAGCTTTCTAGTTCCAGATATTCTGAATGAATGTAAAACTTAAATTTAGTAAGATGTTCCCTGAAGCCAACCTTGTTATTTAAACATCTTTCCTGTCCTTAGGAAGACAGGTGATTGTTGCCTTGGAAACAAAGACTGCTCTCTAGTGTGTTCATTTCAAGGGATTCAGTCAATTTGAAGTCAAATTTCCAGTTGCCAATTCTATACCTGCCACAGGTGCAAAAGTTCTTAAGATCAGAACAGGAACTGTTTGTTTGGAATGCTATTCTTTGACAACAGCGTATCTCTATTTTAATTTTTTTTTCTTTGCACTGCCCTTGGTGAACTATATCATTCTTGTGTAATACTCTGCAGGAAAATCAATCGTGTACTTTCCCTTTGCATAAGAGAGTGGTTATGATAATGGAGGAAACAAACCTAAAAGTGAAAATGGAAAGACCTTTAGGCATAAACAAACAAACAAGTGGATACAAATAATTTTGCTCCTAGTGTTCTTCAAACTGATCTAAGATATTTATAAAAAAATAAACAGAATGACAAGCAGAACCACCCTATGCTCTATTTTTAGGCATACATTTTTTTTTTTATATGTAAAACTGAGGACTAGCACTTAAAGAGACATTCCATTTGTCCATTTCAGTCAAGCCATATTGTTTAAATAAAGCTTATCAAAAGACACAAGTAGACACTACCACACACTATCTTTGATAGGGTTGATACTCGCATTTTCTGAAGCTCAAATTCAGCCTTGTGTTAATGGACCCCATTATTCACCCTCAAGCAAATTATGACATATCTAGTTTTGTCCCTTACTTGGTCAAAATATAAAGGCTTGTCATTTTCAAGCGGGATTTATATTATGGACCAAGTTCTTAGCTGTTGTATATCCATGAAGATATTCATGCTTTACCCTAAGGGAGACTTGTGCCAAGATGCTCCGTGTACAGTTAAGAAGAGAGAGGTAGGTTCCTTCATAGATTGCTCGTAACTCAAAGTTAGATTCCTGTTCTGAACTATCTTCCAAAGGAACCTCTTTCTCTGCTTTCTTCAAGGAGCAGGAGAGACTAGCACATCTAAAGCGAATTATCCCAGTATAATATTCAGTGCAGATATTTTACTTTTAATTATACTAGCTATAATAGCAAAATGCTAGTACCATACAAATACTTCCAATTAGTTATATGAGTTTAATGCTGTTACAATTTTTTTCCTTCCTCATGTGCACAGGACTCCTTAACTTATACACCAATCCACTGACTTCAATGATTTAAGGTGTATGGATCTTTACACGTGGATATATCGGGCATTAGGATTGTCCTTAGACAGTACAGAAATGTTGCCCTTTGTCCAATAGCCAAAGTAGCTAATATCTTGAGTGTATAAAAGTTTATCTAGCAGCAGGCATCTTCTCAAAGCAATATAGCTGTCAAGCTCATCGCATTTGTGCAGTGATGCTTTTCTTATTTTGATTGAGCCATGTTTGGAAAATAACATTATATTATCTCATATTGCTTGCAGATTCACAATGTTACTGTAATCTTTTCTTTTTTTAGTTGAGTAGTTACAAAGCACAACCACAGAGCACTCACTCATCCATTCAGCCTTCAGAAACTATGGTTTCCACTCATCTGTAAAAGAATCACTGGCTTGACCTTCTTAAATCTGCATACTTTATTCCTAGTCAGTGAAATTAAACCAGACTCTACTCCATTATTCCAGGGCTTAATATATCTAAAAATTTCTCGTGACCAGCCTACCCTTTCTAATCAAACTGCAGAACTTCTATATCAAAAAGACAAATGAAAGTGATAGTTATTTTACAAGAGGTGGAACAGCTCATACAGATCAAATTATACTTCCACATAAGCATATGAGGTATCAGGGCCACAGACTGCCCATATACCCAGAGGGAAAAAAATAATACTTAAAAAAACCCACCCTGAAATAATAAATAAAAGTTAAATAAAGCAGTTACGGAATGATTCAGTATCAGAATTACTATGAAAACTGTCACTGACAAGCTCATTCAGTACTACTAAAGAACAGTTATAAAGGACATATGGTTAGTACAGACCCATATGCATATGCAGGTATATAAGGATGTGTATACATGCACAGGAGTTAGTGTATTAGGAAAATAAAGATGTACTTCCAATAGAAATGAGAGAATTCACAGTTAACATACATTTCAACATGACAAAGGTAGGAATTGCTCATTATTTTTTCTACTGTGAAGACAACAAAATTGCTCGATTTTGGTATCAATGCGAAATAAAAAATCAAGTGAAGGAACATCTTATGAGTGTGCCATGTGCAACTACCTTTCCTGTCACTTCTCCACCTCCCTCAACTTTCAGTTTCAGGTTTCAGCATTCAATTTTGTTTGCACCAGGCTTTCTTTCCAAACCAGCACATTCTGTTCTCATTGAAATGAAGGCCTTTGAGAACCGAGTATTTCGAGTGCTATAACCAAAGTGTGTGTATAATGACAGTAAATTAAATGCAATTTCATCTAGGCTGGGAGATTTTGTTCAAATACTGAATATTGTGATGAGGGAACAGCACAATTCAGAATAGATTCTTTTCTTCCTTAGTTCTTTGTTTGTGTCCTAATAAAATCAATGTAAACAAACTGCCTAGAGGAGCAAGGCTGGCACGGGTACTGAAATGACTTTTTTCAGCTCATTTCTTTTCCTGGATTAATTCCATTGTCACTGTGTGTGTAGAGCTGTGGAACACTCATAGTGGCAAATAAATGGATGTTTTCAAAATACTCACTGTACAGGGACTTTAATACGCCTAACAGCTGATTAGAGTTCAGGGTGAACTGCAACAAGGCAAAGAGTATACTTATTATATCAGGTTCATGAAACTCACTGCATTACAGCCTAACAATGTCTCTTCCGTGGAAGTTATAAACATTAAGATAAGTAAAACAAAGAATGCAAAACTGAAAAGATCATAAGAGTCTACACACCAAAACAAGGGCAAAAAACCTTTCAGAACAAAGCACAACAGACCAAATAAGAAGAAAAATAGGTACAAAATCTGAGAGAACAGGGCAGGAACGGAAAAGGACCATTTTTATACCAAACAATCCCCATGAACCACATTTAATTCATGGTCAGGGACTCTTTTTGTCAGATAAAGGTAACAGTCTGGCTGCAGACTGACGTACAGAATAAGAACATTGAGGTAACTAGTTTGCCCCTTTTTTACCTACAAACTAAATGCTAAAGAAACATTATTTTACTTTAAGTAGTTCTTTAAGTTATATTGTCATATGGATTTTGCTGGTGATACACTTGACACCCATGAATGATCGCTGTGGTCTGGCTGTCTTGAAGTCCCAACTGGAGAAAGAACAACAAGCTCCCCATTTCTTTGTCAATAAGGAATCAGTAAGATAGAGGCAAAGAACTAGAGCGCAGGATAAGATGAACATAGGCTACACATCTTCAAGAACAACCTATTACTTACTACAACATGGAAATAATTATTATTCTTTAAATAAGATGTCTGTCCGCAGAGATCTCACTCCCAGGGACTAGAAATGAGTTACCATGTGGACAGGAGATGTGTGTGAGATGTTCCTCGACACAGGAAATCAGAACAGAGATTTTCCTCAAGGAAAAGACACAAAAATCAGTTTGCACTAACAAAGCAAAAAGGAGCGGCTCACAAACTAGTCAATGAGATTTTCAAGACCCGTGTGATTACAGGATGCAACACCTAAGAGATGTCCCTAATAAAACGTGTTCAGTTCAGTTAGATGTTTGTCAGGTTCAGAGGCTCCAGCTTAATGTGGTGATGAATACCCCAAGTCCAAAGCAAAGTGCTTCTGCTCCTGGTTTGTTTGGACAGTGACCATCGTAGCACTCTGTCAGCACTTGGCCTCTGGAACTCACGGAGAGGATGTGTCATCTGTGTTCCAGAACATCTGGATGAAAACAAGCTCCTTGCAAAGACCCCATGCCATTTGTATGAAGGTGTTCTGTCATCTCCCCCACCTCTGAGTGAGTTTTTGAGAGAAGGCGGAGGAATGAAAAAAAGTACTCCTTCACAAAGCTGAATTCAGTCTTTCCAGTAACTTCAGGAGAAGAGAACATCTTGCAGAACTATCATCTGTTATCTGTTCCAGTTACTAAATACAGGGATTTCAACCATTTTAACCTGTAACATAAATTGAAACTGGCACACTGTCAAGAAGGTGCTGCAGCTACCTGACCAAAGCATGAAGAGTCAAGCTCTTACTGCTGCCATTAAAATGTGCTTCACAGGGTGGAAAAGGTTCATCATCATCAATCACCTTTTGGTCTTGATCTTNTTAGAGAAATACCCGTGCTTCTGTTTGCAAGAGAACTGCGTTTAAATCTACAGAAGATTTTACCAGCAACATAAAAAAGGCAGGAAAAAGCTGAGCTGCAATTTTTTTTTTTTTTCCAAATGCAAAGAAATGCTTATTTGGACTGTATATAATCAGCAAGTCCTTCCTGCTGGGCCTAAAATCTCCTCACCATATCAAACGCAGTATTGAAACATATTCCACTGCTATACAAGCTTTTGTATATGATTTGCTCTTTTAAACTGATACTCACTTAGTCAAAATAAAATTCAAGTAATTTCTTATGGGCATTTGATTTTGTTGTTCTTACAAATTTTTCTGTTACTTTCACATATACTCATACACATAATCTCATGCAAACATGCTGCCACTGCTGCAGAAATAATGTAGATGCCTGTTTTCCAAGCGCGCTGCCTGTGTTTTTGGGCTGGTTTCAGGGGGGCGGTGGTTAGTTTTGGACAAACAGCCGGTGGCTGGGAGCACTGGGGAGCACTTAATGCGCTTATACACCTTATGTAACTTCCATATACTGTGACAGCCAAACCATCTCCCGGATATCTGACTGTCTGACAGCGCTTCCTCTCCAACTCTCTCACTATCCAGCTTTTAAGGAGATATTTTTAAAAACTACTAACAATCCTCCTCCCCGCCTCCTCCTGCCCCAAGCTCCCCAGATTACAGACACTAATGGCATCACGCTAGCTACCAGCAGAAACAGATGAGGTCTCTGGTTTTTGACACTTTCATGTATATTCCCTGCAAGTAAACCCAACTTTAGAAAAACCACATTGTGCACATGCTACAGCCACTGTTTCACAGCAACAGAAACCCCTGTTTTTACAAATGTTTCTTCTCATTCCTCAATAATCCAATCTTCAGCTGAGTGGATGGCAAGTATTAGCCGAGGGCGTTCACTGAGGAGGAAGGGAAAGGAAATCTGTTGTGCGGAAATCATCTACTTAACAACAAAGCTACAACTTTTGAAAAATTTTGTGAAAAAACAATTCTTATCAATTAATTTCTTGGCTGACATCAATGCAAAAAACCAAGCCATTTTGCTCTTAAAAAAAATTAGTTCTATTTGTCTTTTCTAGGATAGTTACACAGTACACAATGTTTAATTTTTTCAACCATGTTTGCTTATAATTACTTACAGCTTCTAGAAAACAGTAAAAAGTGTAAATGACTTGAACTCATACATTCTAGTCAACAAAAAATTTAACTCCTAGCACACTGTTGCAACAGAACATCCTCATTTTGCACCAGTATTATTATATGGACACTGGCAGAATACAAAAAGCATAGGTAATATTGTAAGTATAATATAACTAACACTTTTAAGTGCCAGCTGTAAGAAAGTAGAAAAACTATCTTGTCCTTGCCATTGAAGTTGCGACCTTAATTGTGAGATATCTTCTCTTTAACCTTGCCAACAAAAATACAACCCAGAATTTGAATTTAAAAAGTAGCATTTAGCAGTAGCATGCCTAGAAACACAGTCAGAGGATACAAGATAATTTGACCTAAAAAAGCTAAGAGGCTTTGGGCATTAAAGTAGATTCTCAAATGTTTATCTTAGTACAACAGTTTTGCCCTCAAAGCTACCCAGTATGTTGCTGGAAAACATTATGCACACAATACATGAATAGAAAGACAGTAACTTTTAAATGCGTCTACTCCAGGGAAAGCAGCTGCCTATATTCAGCTGAACTTTGACAAAACTACCTATTGTGACTATAAAGATGGTTTTAGGAAAATAAATAAGGGCATACAGTAGTTACAGAGGAAAGATACAACTCGACTGTTAGGCAGAAAGCACAGGCTGTAGAAATCTGGCTATGCATTATGGAGTGGCTGGCCAGAACTCCCTAAGCAAAGGGCCCCCCTTGAAACGCAGGAGATCCCAAACAGCAGAAAGATTCACCCTCTTCATATTTCTGAGTGCTCCTGTCATGAAACAAATGCTTGACCCTTCTACACATAAATACACCTAAGAAAGCCAATATAGCTGATTACTAATGGAGTATTTACTTTACATTTACATTTATAATTAAATTAAAATTTTAGATGCACAATACAATTTTATATGAGTCACACCTGAAAATAACTAATTAAGCAGTATAAAACTATTCCTCATCAATGCAGTACTTTCTTCTTCCATAAAGTTAACAGAGTTTGGAAAATGGACTTTTATGCGTCCCAGTCCCAAATGACAGAAATTACCTTAACTAGTTTAAGAAACTAAACAGTGTCACTTGCTATGTTGCGGTATAACTGCTTGGCATACTTCAAAGACACAACAGGCCATGAGATCAACCACCAACAACTCCTGCATATCTCATCTAATGACAACTACTAAATTGACAGTTCACAGACCGTTTGGCAGATTAAACCATTTTCCACACGAAAAGGACAGGAAAGTACACTCAGCACCTAATAACTCCCCTATGGTGGCAAGGAACAGATTAGTTAAGTTAATTCACATACCACATCATAGTGGAAGACCAGAAATTACAAGAACCTTGCCAACTTGAATTTTCCCAAATTTGGTAATCAGTCTGGCTTTCACCGTGTTAGCAAAATGTTAACCTGGCCTCCAAGAAAGAGGATTCCTTGCACCAATTCACATTATTTGGCCATCTGTACACAAACAGAGGAAAAAAGGAGTTAGCTAAAGCCCTGAAGCACATGATTTGATTATACTAATTGTCTTAAAGCAAATTTGCAAGCATCATTAACAAGCTAAAAGCAAATCAGACCATCATGTTTTCCACAAAGCCTGGAAAGAAAATTACGGAAACTCAAATTTGCAGATTCCAGAAGCCAAAAGGACCTCCATGATAATTCAGCCACATATCTCCTCTCATAAGTAAAAGCTAAAGAATTTTTCCACCAATCCTGATTAGAATATATAAGAAGTCTGCAAATAATCAACCCATGTCCTTAGCATTGAGAATAATGAGTTGTAGCACTTCTTGCCAAAGGACACTGGACCGTAAAGCTAAAAATGGTTCAAAGGGAGACAGAACACCACCACAGAATAGAAAATCACTGAAGATTACTAAGTACAAAGGAACAGCATCTGGCTTAGGAAAATCAGAGCTAAAAATGACTGGAAAGTAGGAGAGTTTTAGGAGGAAGCACAATACCTAGTTGCCATGTTTTCCTGCTCTTTCCTAGGCATCTGTTTGTGGCTGCTGGTAGAGATGGCATACTGTCTTTGAAAAAAAAGTTTGGTTTGTCCCTGATACACTCTATTTCTAATCTGGTCCAACATTCACCTGTTTTCACAGGTACAGAATTGTGCCTACTTTATGTAATGTCTAACTTCAGCCACTCGGCCACATTATGCTTTTATCAAGAAGGTTAAAAAGTCTCCCGCTATCCTTCCACGCACTAGCAAATACATACATACATAACAAGGCATCTTTCAACCCTTTTCTTGTTTCTCTCAACCCTAAATTGAGTCTTAGAAGACTCATGTCACTACAGCAGCAAAGGTTACAAACTGCTGGTTCAGACTGCCACATAACTCAAGAGAATCATTTGTTCCTGTATTAAAAGGAACTGCTGATATTGGGACAAAACGCTTATAAATGTACCTATGGTAGATACAGACTTCTTCCCATACACACATTTTAAATGTGCATTAGCCAGAAAAACTAGAGCTTAATCTCTGCAGACTTCTTCCCCATCTTAATCTCCTGCATTCTTGGTGTGGCATCACAGCTCCTTTCTGATTTCCTAATCTTATGTACCAGATTAAAAAAGGCCAAACCCAAGTGCCTTTGGGAATACAAGTGCTACCAGTCCCCTCCTAAGAAAGCTAGCAGGTTGGTTTGGTGGGGCATACAGAAATGGACAGAAAAGCACGTTAAAACTTCTTTCTGACTGATACCCCATGCCTGCTTCTAGCTAAGTGACTCAACACAAGGTCATGGTTCCGTTGCCTGATCCGGCACGGGGTGAAAAGGGAACTCAATCTCTCTTCCTCTTCACACGCAGAGGCTGTCTCTGCTCCTTCCTCAGACACTGGACATCCTGTCATGCTCTGTTAAGGGAACAGTTTCTGCAGTCCCGCATCAATTACCAGTTTCATTCCAGTGAAGTAGCGCCCGTCATTGAACAATATATCTCCACCATAGTTACACAATAATTAGTGAAAATATTACTTTCCTCACTTACAATATCTATGAAATACGTAGACTAAGTTTTGCTGGTGCTGTCCCGCAACACACATATATTCAGTTTGGAGTCAGAGCGCCTACACCTCGACTAGCGACAGAGGTGAGGCTTTTTGTTTTTATACATGCATGGCATGTTTTCACAAAGTAAAGTCTCACATAGAGTTCAACGTGTCCCAGAAAACAACTAATGAATTTTCTTTATTTTAATCTTCCAAAGCAAACAGGAGAAAAACTCAAAAACTTCTCTGAGAAAGTGTCACTCTGAAGGAAGTGTTTATCTTAAAAATATGACCTTTCCTAGTCCACAAAGAGCTTTAGCTATACCAACTAGCTCAACATGGGGATGTTGGGCTGGATGACTCCTAGCTGTCCCTTCCAACCTACGTCAGTCAGTGATTCCATGAAATCGCAAACACTTAAAGGTCATGTTTAAATGTAGTTTGGGTATCAGTCCGGATATTGGTAAAGGGCAAAATTATTTAAGACATCATAGCAAAGTTCCTTATATTATGGGTACAGCAAGTCTTAGAAAACAGGTGTTGCCACAGAACATGTATTGGCTAATTATCTATGAACAAGTGGGTGGTGTCTATTTTGATACAATAGAGATACTTATGTCAGACCTGATTACTTTTCAGCTAACACAGATGAACGTTCGTAGAGTTTGCAGAAGCCTTCCAGTGCACTGGAGTTAAAACAAATAAAAACACCTTTGGTGGTCCAAGCTGCTTGACATCCATCTGTTCATTTGGAAGGTTTTCTTGAGCACAAATTTTACCACATTCAAATCTGTGAATTATCACAAATTTTGAGAAGCAGCAAAAGAGAGCAAGTGGACAAAGCTGAGCTGCCAAATAACATGCATATATTACAAGAATGTAAATGAAATATGAATTGATAATTTGTTCTAGAAAGTTATGAGTAGCACAAAACCCCCAAGCCAAGACCCAAATGCTGCCGTATGTTGTCCAGCTTGTGGGACCTCAGGGGCTTCTAGGTGACAGTAATTTGACTAAGAGTCAATCACTTGCATTGACTGTCAGGTAGATGTCCCCAATAAGACACCTCAAGAGCCAGAGGCATTCAAAGCCCGAAACCTCCAGCAATGCTGTCTTTCTCTGTCTAGTTTTGGAGAAGAAAGACCAACAATTCCCCCCATCCTCAACTACAACTAGATGAGAGGATAAGGGAAAGGTAATGCTTTAAGATAATTCATTGCTAACACTGAAAGGGTTCACAGAAAGAAAAAAAGTCATCTTAATGGACATAACTAGTGCAGAGCAGTAGTTGGAGAGCTAACTGTACAAATTGTCACTGCTTGTGTGACAGGGATCCAAAGCCATGCAGGATCGGGTCCAGTCTGTGATGGTTGAGGGACTCCTGCAGGAGTCTCTGTAATAAAAGATCCCTTATCACACTGAATCTCAAGCAACAGTTGTAGCAGAAAGTATCAGGAAAGACAGTGCTGGGAGTGAATTCAGTAGGGGACAGATCAAAATGTCTATAGAGCATGACTGCTCTCTTACTCCTTGACTGTACTGAGGGATTTTGCTGTCCCTTGTGAATTAAGCGAAGATGTTCTATATGTATGTATACACTGGTGACACTGTTCATGCCTGGTTAATTTGTATACATCTGTGATTATAAAAAAAGCTGTGGCCCCCCCATTAAAGTACTGCATGTCTTTAACTTATATATTCAAATCAACAACACAGACTGAAAAACAGGGAAAATAATACAGAATGAACATAACAAGTGCTAATTTTTATCTTGTCTTTTGAAAATCACCTCTCTCAATACATTTTCAACTATATCAACTCTTTAGATGGTGGGCGAAGGTACAGAATCAGATACTTGAAAGTGCAAGAAACAATAGCCCACGAAACCACCTATACAAAGTACTCCATGATGAAAGTTTGAAAAGTATTTGCATAAGGACTACTCTAACATACAAAAAGGATGTGCTGCTTAAGTTGTATATACAACATATTAACGTATTCATGGACACTGTGCAATGTAAAATTTACACATATAAACCACTTATTTTTCTTTTTATGTTATTCAGACAAGCAATTACATCTCATTTCAGAACAAAAATTATAAATCCATATATATAGCAAGGATTTGCCTATTTGGCATGCATCTTACCCACCTCACAGATATATATCAGACTGCTGTTTCTTATACAACAAAAAGTATTAGTATTCAAGGCAGCACCAGTAGGCGTAGAGATCTTTTCAAGTTCAAAATGAGTAAAAACCCAGTGGCTGCATAGGCACCATATCATACTTGATACTTGTTCTTAGAATCACCACAATCAGGCTGCAAAGCATGTGCAAAGACTCAGTGATGGTGCAAGCGTCACCACTAGCAACACACAGACATGAGCTCACTTTTAAATTTTTGCTTCTTTTTCAGGAATTCTGTGGGTTCCTGCTTTTTAATCTCCAGCTACTCTCAGAAAGAGTTCTCCCTGTAAAC
>VZSZ01008944.1:206289-220276 GCA_013398815.1 Ibidorhyncha struthersii | reverse complement strand
AATATTTAAACATCTAAAATTTGACTGAAATAATAATCTCTGAAAAGTTGAGAGATATCCTATTTGCTGTCTTCTTGCTCATAGAGAAAGCCTTCCAGCGCCAAGTTTATTTCAATTAAACAAGCATTTCCTGTAAAGGCTTATTGTTCTCACTGGGATCTTTTGAGGTGGCATAGGGAAAAGGATATTTAAAATGTGATCGGCGTGTAGGAGTCCACAGCTGCTTGCAACAAATACTACTTTTTTTATCACCACGTTCTATTCAATTCTATGAAGAAAATTCCATTATCGAATCATGGTAAGGGTAATCTTTTGGGATTCTTTTCTTTTGAAGCAATTTTAATGAGACAATAGATTGCATTTTTCCTCTTGCTCTCGCCTTCACCTTCTCAGTAATAGGTGCAACCATTATTTAGAAGTTTGTAACTACAGACACATGAATGCCCTGTTGAAGGCTGGTTACTAGAGTTCTTGAAATCAAATCTCACTGCGCACTTTACTCTCATTTGTATGGGAAGTGGAATAGCCTCTTCCCTTGTATTCAAACCAGTTCACATATAATTGGGATCCCCTCTGGGTTCTGAAACTATGAAAGCCTGATGTAGCTGCAGTATTCTTACAGTAGGAACAATTTTAACCCAGTTTTTATCCTACCCCCTTACTCCAGGTTTCCTTGTTGACATCATGTCTTGTCAATGATCTGGTATGTCAGGCAAAAAGACAGGACTGAACTGATTGATGTTCATTCCACCACCAGGCTCTAGGTCAGGATTTGAGAAAGGTAAAACGGGTTATCTTTCCAGAGAGACTCAGCTGTTACAGAAACATAAGTGGATGGACAATTTTACCCTTAGCAATTGTCAGAGAGAATGAATGGATTATTGGAAAAGAAAATTACACCTGCTGGGAAGTTGGTGCACGGTATGTTTCTGTTCCCATTAAGAGCAGGCAAAAGTATCAGCTACCATCACATTATACTCATATCTATTTAAAAGTTTATATTTATACTGTTAGCTCTCAAGGGTCCCATATTTAAAAGTTTAACTTATCTGCAAACCAGGCAGACTGGCTGTCATCTCACCTTCAGCTGAAAAGTCACAAATGAGGACGCAAAAACCTTCTTCCCAAGTTAACAGGCTTTTGATTTTACTTTTTTCTGAAAGGATCATCATTTATTTTGGTTTTTCTAACACTTTTATATTGAAAGTAAATTTCAGAAACATACTTTCAAGAAAGGTCCAGCATTAAAGGAATTTATGTTTAAAATACACTGGCAAAACTATGTTTGAACACAATCTGTTTTCCTATGACTGGGTGCAAGTCTTTCTGTGCTTATAAACTATGCTATGAAAATATAATGAATCTTACCTGCAGTATATCCCCACTGCTACCAAACACACAAATGTTATATTGACAGGTCTGAAAGCATTCTGACTAGTCACTAGGGAAAAACTGCATTTGCAAAGTCAAATTAACCAGTTTGGACTCTTAAAAAAAAAAAAAAACTACAGCAAAACCCAGTGATTAGTAATGGTTCTATTTTAACGTCACCTGTAAATTATGTGTGATTACACAAACCAGTGGAGCGTACCAAAAATAAAAAGTGCAGCCACACATTTTTGATGGGGGGGGAAGATTTTGTTTAAAATATTTTTTTCTTTAGAAACAATACTATTTTTAGGGCTTTTTTTTGTTTTTTTTTGGTCAAAACATAAAGCAAGTGTTTTATTTCATCTCATTCTGTTTTAACCTAAATCCAATGTTTGAGCTCAAGTTTCACCTGTCTTTCCTACAAGCTGTTTTGTAAATCTTTGATTATTCGAATGAAATCTTTTTATTTGAGCTGCCTGCCTTTCCTCCTGTCTGACTGCAGCCTTGTGTTTGCTCAGCATTGCCAGTGAGCACAGAATGAGCTTCTGCTTTTATCAGCAGTGTTTTGAGGGTAGTCCTGAAGCTACCGGTAGTTCTTTTCTGAGCCCTCTAATTCTGGTAACTGCAGAACTGAATGAGGCAGGAATACACTGAGTTTGTTTCAGCCTTACAAAAACTGTCTTTAGTTTCCATTTCGCAAGATAAATAAGCAGGATATTAAGCACCAACGACTAACACTCTCCCAATGTTAAATAGTTTAAAATATAAATAAATAAATAAATCATGTTCTCTTCCTTTCCCCACCAAAAAAAAGAAGGGACATTTCTGAGGCTCACTGACAGTTCAAGCCCATTGAACTGTCATATTGGCCCATCACGCCCATGGTCGTATTTTGAGACACATGACATGTTAGTAAATAGAAAATCTCTGCAAGAACAACAGCTGAAGAGGTGCAAGGAGCAAGCATAAATGCTGCCCAATGCAGAAGACCCTTACGTTAGCAGTATCTCTTTGTTTTCCTCTAAGCTACAGAAAGCTGTTCTCAGAGAGGCTAAACGCTCTAACAGGACTGGGGCCAGATGGGCCAGCACGCTCCAACTTAATGTATTCCCTTCTGGAAAGGACATCATTAGTGTTAGTGGGTACTATTCCTAGGGGAAATGGCAAGGTCCAGCCATTGCAGTCAGCAACCAGGAAGCTTTGCAATTATTAGAGCTGCTGCAATGCAGTGAATTGCAATGTTAAAGCACTGAAATTACTTGAAGCAGGAGGTTTTTGTTGGAGAGAACAACTTTTATATGCCAGAATACCTGTAGAGGCAGGGGGAAGGAGTTGAAACTTTCCATGTAACTGCACCTAGGCAGACAGACACCTGCCTCTTTCTGTCACCATCCCTGTCACCATCTCACCATCCCTTTCAAAGAGAAGGTAATTAACACACTATCATGTTTTAAAGAAGCTATTGGTCAATAAAAATGATGCAGAGATCATTCACAGCATTCTCCAGTTCCTGTATTTCCTGGAGAGGGAATTGAGACACGTCAGACTCATTTTCAGGAAATGGATGACGTTGCTGGAAAAATCCTAGTGAATGTTGCACCTACTGTTGCTTTGGAAAACTTGTTATTCTGCTGGAAATCACTAAGAAGGAGCACTACTGACTTAAAAACACCTAGATCTCACATAAAGCAATTGTTTATGGATATTCAGACTATACCAGCGCCACTAAGCAGCTGTATGTAGATGGTACAACCACCATGGGAGATATCATATAAAACAGCAAAAGGCCTTTTTTCCACTTGGCCCAGGCTGAATGACTAAATTGCTTTATCTCACTCTGAAAAGAAATACACCAGGGAGGATAAAGGAGGCATACTTTCATGGCTGGTGTTCAATGAGCTTGACCCTTTTTATTACTGGCAGTTGCGGAAGGATGACAACTGTCAATCAGCTGACCGGGCCCTTTGCTCATGAGCATGTTATCTATCTGGAGTCTCTTTCTGGTGGAGCATTTACAGATGGACACCGGATATCCAACAGATGGACAAGCTTCTTCAGAGAAAGCACTGAAAGGCTGCACTTATCAGAAGGAAAATGCATTCCTGTTAAAAGATACTGGCCACCGATGGCTAGAACACTATAAAAGGAAGCTAAAACACAGGGATGACGGGATGTTTATAGATTATGTCCCCTTGAAGGTAAGGGCTGGGGAGGGAACTGGGAAGGGATGCACAGAATAAAAAACCCTGCACACCTGCATTTCTGCTCCAGCTTAATGATGCATTTTCCTCCCCCGTAGTTCCTCTGAAAAAGCAAACTCTTGCACTAAAATGTATTTCTATATTGTTGCTACGAGGGCTACGTTTATTCTGCTGAGACAGTGAAGGAGATGCTACAGGAAAAACCTCTTTATCCAATTTATATAATTCAGATTTTTTAATGCAAAAGTACCACAAAAGCCACAAGCATTTTTTACATCAATAAGCTTTTGTTTCCAGAACTAATACTGATGCTGTCTAGGGAGTTGCGCTTTGTGAAAAGAATCGCCATTCCTCACCATTTAAAACTGTAATTTTCCTTGAAAAATGGCTACTTCATTATATACCATGTTGGAATTGCTACTCTCTGTATTTCATGCTCAGAAAATAACTGCATGAATAATTACTTTACCCAAATTTGTCTCTCATTTGCTTTGCCTGGGTCTAGTTTCAGTACAGACAGAAGGTATTAATCTGATGTTTGCCTCAATTAGAAGGCAATACTGGTAAGAGCTCATAATACCTAAAAACATGACTGTAGTCTAGTCCACAAAATGCAAGTTACGCTGTTTTATCTGTTATTTTCCTGTGTTTCTGGACTTTTTATAAGGACAGACGGCTGACCCATCTCCATCCACGAGGGCCTTTTGTCTATTCCTTATGCTTTGATCTGTCGAGAAGCTAAAATGCTTATCAGTGTAGCTTTCACTGTCACTGCCCCGAAAATGCTAGATAGTCCCCACACTAGTTTTACAGCACTGGTCCTCGCCTACGCCTATGGTAATTCCTGCACCACTGAGGAATCAACTGATTGTTCCCTTGCTGCTTGCAGGCACACCTATACTTGGTCCCTCTTCCTTAAAATTGGAACTAGACTGAAGAGCATGGCACGCTCGTGCACTTGCAACAAGAGTCCTGCAAAGAAGCAAGGAGGGTCTCGGGCACCTCCCTCCACTTTACTAGCCAGCTACTTCCCTAAGAATGATCATTATGTTCACAAGAAAAGGGTCCACCACCCCAGCACAGACAGTACGACTTCTAGTTGCCCACCATCCAGGCTTCCTTCTGGCTGCAAAACAACTGACAACACTTTAGGGACTGTGAATGCAATCGCTCCTGCTCCTCTTCCAAAGATCCTGATCCATATTCTCTTTGGTCCCCTTATTAAAGACTTCACACGAAGTTTATTCTCTGCCTCACCCTCTCCAAAAAGAGTCTAAGCAGCCTCCTCTATCTACTTCTACCTTTACACTGAAGGACAACAGGGAAATCTGAAGCGAAGTCTACAGATGTAGCACATTCCCCAATTTGGATTCAGAAAGGTTAAAGTATTTTGTCTTGAGTTATGTCAACAAACTTTGTTATGATACTTTGAGTGTATCATAACAAAGTGTTTTGAAAAATAGATCAAATTATTACAACTCATTCAACAGTCCACTCCCTTTCAACACCCACGTACGGAAATGTTTGAAAGAAAAATTTCAGAACTTCCTAAAAACCTTTCTTAAAGTTTGAGAACTTCAAAACAAGACTGTCATTCCAATATAAAATGATTTTTTTTTTTAAATTATGGCATTTTTCACTATATAGGGGGTTTTAACAAGCTCTAATGATGATCATTCATCTCTATTAGGAAGCTGAGACACTGTATTCCCTAAAATCCCTTCCAAATAGACACTAACTCAGTCTTCAAATGGATCTGAATGCGGAATACTGTCTCACTGCAATAGGTTAAAAAGCAATTAGCTTAGCATTAATGAAAATGTAAAGGTGCTCACACTGTCAAAAGTGAAGGATCCCAAACATAATCAATACAGCTGTTCAAAGTAGCTGTATTAGGAGATTTTCTCTCCCTGCACTATATACGAAGCCTAGTAATCTACTTTGGCATCTTAGAGGTGTACAGTCTGATAGTGTTAATACCCTTCTAACAACTACATCCCAAGACAGCAGTACTCTAAAAGCTCACATGGTAAAACACAACGGCATGCATGTCTGGATAGCATCAAGAGAAGAATGTGACGCATGCTTGCACAGAAGCATGTAAACCAGTTTCTCTGTAACACGCGATCCCACAACACATTTGTGCCAGACTTTTATGTCTGTTTTTTTTAAACAGTTGTTTATTGCTGTTTTTTGCTTGAAAGTAAGATATACAGCATAAATTACCCTGATGACTCTCAGCGACAAGAGGAAGAACTTGAAAACGTGCTTCTAAAATAAATGCTTCAGTATCTTTCTGCACTGCCAATGTATTACTTTTAAATGCAGATATTTTTCACTCAAACTAAGGCACCAGAAAAAAGCTCAAATCTCCACATGTCTATGGGATACATAGCACAGTATCAATCAGAGGAAATCTAAAAAGGTGATGGTAGACACTTGTGTTTAAAGTACCCGCTAAGGCACCTGAAAACCAGCCAATATTCTTCCTGCATCCTGTAGGAAGCCTGAAAGTATTAGGTGAGAACTGCCAGGCTTCTGGTTCTCACTGAAATTCAGACTAACTTTTCACTGTTGAATTAATGCAACAACCCTGAAGAACTGGGAATCGGGCATATATTATTGTAGGGAAGGCACATGGGCACAGATAGGAGATGAAGTCCTAACTGCTGACATGCAAACTCATATTGAAAGAGACTCCGTATATATTCTAGTTGGCACATTATAACCAAAGGTGACTACATTCACTTGAGCTTAAGGTTCCAGTGGATGACCTAGTTTTGCTTGTCTACAAAATGAAAACAGAGAATGAACAACCGAGATAAAAATGTAGTCCTGTTCCTTTTAATATTATCTAAAAAGTACATGAGATCCATGACCAGCTTCTGGTAACTTCACGTTGACATACTAGAGAAAGGCAAAACAAAACTGTCAGGCATCAGATTCAACAGTAATTTGGATTTTGTTTGTTATGGCTGATTACGGAAGACAGTGCTGAGCTCAACAGCGATGTTCTAGTATCACACAAAACTGTGGGTTTTTAACTAGAAAATACAGTGTATTGTTTACAGGCTCAGTTTCTCCAAATTAAGAGATCATTTTGTCACATGCAGCTATGGTAGATGTTTTAAAAAGTCACCTCCCATTCTACACAAAAAACACAGTATAGAGGAAGTTGTATGTCTGCATGTGGAGCCTACAAAGTATATGTTCATGTAAAACTATGCACTGCAGTGTAAAAATATCTGAGCTAACAATAAATAGGTGAACCAGTCTTTGCACCTCCATGCTGTTTGGGGTTTTTTTTATGCTATGTAAGCTAGCTTAGAAATCCTATCTAGTATAGTACAGTCAGAAACTCCTAAAGTATGCTGCCATTGCAAAACCAGCTCTGCAGAATCCTTGAACCCTACTGAAGCTAATCAGATTCTTCACCTCTTTTGATCTCCACCACTCTCTCTACGGAATCATTTGTTAAAACAGAAATTTTCAGTAGAAAAATCTAGTTCCTCATTCTCCTCAGCTGCTTTGGAATGACTGTTAAGTATATTGTAAAATATACCTTATTTATGCAATAAAATTAGAATATTGTATGGACAGGAAAATAAGGCAACATTACCTTTTCCTCATACATACTTTGTTCTCAGACTTTTTTTTAAAGTTCAGTCTGTTCACAATTTATGTTTATATTAGAGCTAAGTTAACTGTTTATTTGTGATGGTATTTCAGCAACAAAAGAAATACTAGTGTTGCAACAACAAATATCTCCAGGGGATGAAACCAGGTTTCAATATCCTTTAAAAGTGACAACGTAAACAAACTCTGTTTGCACACACAACAGACATCAGGAGTTGCTACATTACTAGCCATACCAGAAGTTTTCACGCTGCCTGAAAAGGAAGACCATTTTTGCGGTGTTGACTCACATACATTGGTGGGTTGAAAGGATGGATAAATCAGTTAAAACTTCCAGCTCTCTGCTCCACTTCTTAAGCAGTGATGGATTAACGGAAAATGAAGCAGTATCTGAAACGCTACAGTTTACAACCCAATGTGTAGAAGTAAACCAGTGCTGTTTTCTATTTATTTAATACCCCGTGCTGTACACTGTACTACCCGTGACCGTTCCACGCTCCAATCGACCACCCTAGCTCTGCCACCGCAACCTGCAAGGCAGTGGTGGAACAGCTTTAGCTAGCTAATCTTAATATAATGTAAGCAGGAATTTCAAAATCTCCGTATTTACGTATTTATCCACCTAAAACAAAAGCAGAATCTCCCCAGTTTACCTTTCCTTCAGACCACTGAAGCTTTTCTCTGTTATACATGTCAGTTGCTCTTACCTGTTGTTTGAGAGCTTCTAGAGATTCAAACTCCAATTTGGCTAGTTTTATCTGGATATCTCTTGGTTTATCCGGAATTACAAACGCCATGATAAACTTCATCGCTAGTAGCAAGTGCTGGAAAAAAAGTAAAAAGAAAAATATTGTTCTCTAGAGTTTGAAGCGTGTAGAGAACAGCATAACACTATTTCCAAGTTTTAGTAATAGAGGTATAAACAATTATTTCTTGTGACATGTACAACATAGATACCATACTATAACCACATTGAGCCTCAGCTAATCTGTATTTTTTCTATTTACAGTCATTCATAATTTGAATATAAACACATATAGTTTGGCTAATTTTCATAATAATCCTATTTTCACTGTGTACTATAAATTTCAAATTCAATTTTGTATTTGTGATTCCAGACAAAATAATAGCTTTTAAAACATATTATTGGTGCACAGAAATTAAATTATGACACCCAGAACATATGGTTTCATAGTGAAATTTCTACACACATATACACTGTCATGGTTTAACCGCAGCTGGCAACTAAGACACGCAACTTTTCCTTCACTCACTCCCCCCAGTCCCAAGCAGGGAGAAGAAGGAGAAAAAGGAGGGGGAGGAGGGGAGCAAAAAAACCCTCAAACTCGTGGATTTAGATAAAGACAGTTTAATAGAACACTAATGAAAGACAAAAAAATAATGATGGTAATGGTAAAAGAACATAAAAAATAAAGTGATGCAACACAAATGGTTCTCATCACCCAGTGATCTGTTGCTCAGCGTTTCCTGGACAGTGATCGCAGGTCCCTGCCCCCCTCCGGCCAACCCCCATTTATATACTGAGCATGATGACCATGGTACGGAATATTCCTTCGGCCAGCCTGTCCTATCTATGCTCCCTCTCAGCTTCTATGTGAAGCTGAAAAACCTCCTTGACTTACTGAAACATTACTTAGCAACAACCGAAACAGTAGGTGTTATCAACATTATTCTCATACTGAATCTGAAACACAGCAGCTGCTAGGATGAAAATTAACTCTATCCCAACTGAAACCAAGACATACAGACACACAAATATAATTACATATCATTAGATGAAATTATAACAACACACACGTGCGTGCACACACATGTGCGTGTCATGACACAAATGAAACAAGCACACGGTAAAAAATATGAACCAACCCAGAATTTCTGCATTAGAGAAGTTACTAAAACCTAAAAACAATCCTGAGAAAGCATTAGAAGAAAACAAAACAAAATAAAATATGATCTTTAAAGAAGTGCCACACTAATGAACAGAAACTTTCCAGGATATGGAGAAGCATTCCACGTATAAGATGCCAAATTAGTAATAATTTATCACAAAAGATTATAATCTTAAGAGAAAACAAGAATGAAGTTCTGTTGAACCTAGTCATTGGCCAGTCATTAAATTTCACTTATGCATGTACCACTGCCCTCATCTCACCAAAAACTACCGTCAAACTCAAGTCAGTTTCTTTCTGTCAAGTGGTTTTGTTTCTTCATTTTTGTCAAATATATATATAATCTAAACTAGAATCATTACTTTATCACGGACTGAGCTAATAGTATGCTGCATGTTTGCACACAGGAACTTGCTCCTAGCTGAGAAAACCCTGACCAATAGAAAGCAACATTTAAATCTACGTGCTTAACTTTAAGCACATGCTTAGGTTCCATTGGCACAAAGATACTCATAGTCATGATGAAATTTAGATTGCATGTCCAAGCTACTTATCAAGTTTCCCCGAGTTTTTATAAAATGGATCAGATGAGCGCTCCTTTCTGAAATACAGACCAAAAAAATCTCTGAGATTCCAGAATTACGTGAGGAAGAAGCTAGCAAAACCACTACAGACTGCACAGAGTGGTAGCGAAGCTCTAAATAAGGCGATTCCAACAAAGGAAGACAAAGTAAGAAATCAGATAATAGTAACAAGTAAAAGAACAACAACAAAGAGCCATACATGAAATTATTTTTTAAAATGTATTATAGAAAAACAGCTGGTAGGCCTAGGAAACAAACTGTTAGTGCAAGAAATAATACTTTAAAGATGTGAAAGGAAGGCTGAAAATTAATGTAACACTAATACATCATCACTGAAAACTTGAACAAAGATTAAGAGGTTAATGAAGCAATTAGCATGTCCGCTGTGTAATGCAATGGGTAATACCGCATTATTAAAACAAAAACATTGTCAACAGTAAAACATTCTTCCACTCATACAGATTTTGTTTTCCCACTCAACAGTGTCTGCTGCTAAGAAACTTTTTATGCTAGAAATACATAACAATAAAAGATGTCTCAGAGGTAGCACTGAAGGAATCTCTTAAATGGACAAAGGTAAAATGTTGAAGACAATAATAAAAAAATAAGACAATACTCCTATGCAGAATAGAGTCATAAGGAATCACAGGTTGAAGGGGAATAACTAATCTACACATACAATTTTGGTTTGGAAACAGGAAAATAAGGAGATCAAATTTGGAGTAATTCCAAACTATATAACAGGATTAGGGTAAACGGCAATCGGCAATCGAACTAGCAGAAACTGAGGGATTCTGACAGGGATATTTATTGGAAAAGTTACAATGGATGTTTCAGTTGAAGAAAAGACTTAGCATCACAAAACATAGCTTCTAGCTGCCCAAAGTCCTTTGGACTGGTTATCATCTCACTTTGCTAAATGAAAGAAAAAAATGATATTTTTTGATCATATTAAAGAGCGAGAATCAAATTTTGGAGTTGTAATTGTTCAACCACTGAGTCTTGGAAGAGTCTTGAAAACATAAGCCAAGCTAGTAACCTTACACAGAGACTTCAAAGTACCTCCAAATCCAAACAATTTTTTTAAAAAATAAATCACAATCACTTCAGGGAAATGTAAATAATACTGGGGAGGACAGAGACTAAGTTTTTCCCATTTCTGAAAGGGCAAGGAAGGAATAGAAAAGAAATCTAGGGAAACCAGAAACAAAACCAACTAAATCCTGGAAAACACTGTATTTTTAAAAATAGATTTAGAAAGGCAATGTGTTTTAACTACTTGACCACGTGAAGAGTTTTTTTTATTCTATCAACTAACCAGAGCCCAGCAGTTCAGCAGTACTCCAGAGAGGTTTTTTTGGCAATTGGTTACCTGTTATCCACCTGTATTGAAAAATGCCTTTGACACAAACCACCTGTTTGTCAGAAAAGAAGTCAGTTTTCATGCTAGCAAACTCATAGCCTGTAAACACAAGGATACAGCCTTAAACACAAAGGCAGAATCTCTGATTCAGAAAGCCTTCAAGCCAGAGAGGGCTCGAAAGTTGGAGTACAGAAGGGGAAAGTCACCACTTTTGTTTGCCCTGCTGTCATCCTTTCCTAGGCATCACATTGGACTTAAGAGAGTGCAAATTCACCTCATAAGTCCCAGTGAACCTGAAAAAAGACACCAGAGCAACAGCCTCCCTTGGATAACTTTCCTATTTGCAAATTAGGAATAATATTAATAAAATTATGAAGGGAGCTGGCAGAACTGATGAATGTGGATCATAAGATTCATTAAACCTCTTTAAAAGAAAATGTATCTAATTTTATTAACAGCTTATATCACATTTTGGAATTGCCATTTGACTAAGGAAATGTAAGTAGTTATGCAAGAGAAATTGAAGGAAAAAGTAGGGAGATGAGTAGTTGTGTTCATTATATCATTCATATTCCATACTGATCTCTTAATGTTGTTTTAGTGTAATTCCTGCAAGTCAGATCCACAAAAAGGAGACATCTGCTTTCAATAAAGAAATGTCTTGAGTAAGTATAAATCACCAGAATAGACAGCAAAATTCTCTTCCACAGTATAAAGTTTCATTAACACTAGTATGAATATATTATAAAAAGAAAACATGAAAGTTTATCCAAATTTGCTACACTACTAGTACAAATGTATTTGTCCAATACTAAAATTTCTTCATAGAGTTGGGTTTGGTTTTTTATTTTGGTGTTGGGTTGTTTTCTTTTTGTTAAATCAGGTTACAAACCCAGCCATTATTTCTAACTGCAACCATCAAAAAGCGGTGTTGTTTCCAAGAACATGCCCTTCATGATTACAAGAGGACTATTTCACTGCGAGCAAAACCCAGGATAACATTCACACAAGCTGTAAGCTCTCCGATGCCAACAGCGAAGTCCCCTCCTATTTTGCAATCTGCCAAGCAGGCACAGAGAGAAACAGCAATGAGTCTCTCCCCTTGATAAATGCAGTGCCATCAGACTCTTTGTGGTCTTGTGCCAGGTGCTTAGAGAGCCAGAAGAACTATTCTGTTCTGCAAAGCCACCAACAAGAGTAGAAGCAGCAGCTGTGTTTTGCAGCAGTGGGTCCCCAACCTCATCTCTTCTAAAACAGAAAATGCAAATTAGGGTTAAGTTCCTGGAATTTTGAACAGCTAATTTGATTTCTATAGTGGTCTTGATGCAGCAATTCCTGTCAAAATCTACTCAACTGAAAAAAAAAAAGGGGGGGAGAAAAAAAAAGAACATAAGCAGTAGCTGTGTTGCTGGTTAGATGATAAAGAGCATGCCAAACGTCAGCTTGGAGAGACTTGAGTAAAATTTTGTTTCAAAAGCCTATTTTAGAATCTAATACTTATAAAAATTTTCAATTAAAATCAGAAATCTGGACCTAGTTGAGCCTAGAACCAGTACATACTATGAAACAAGATGGTCACTGGTTAGTGACTCTGCCTAGGTGAGGAACCCTACACAAAAGCCAGCACCTGAGAATGGCACATCGCTTCGAACCTCCATTCTCTACTGGTATACACAAAATGCCTTTGCAAGATCATGCTGCTGTCACGGCAGAAGGCAGGGAGATCATTAGATTCTTTGCTCGGACTCTGGATCACAGTATTCTGACATTAAACTGAACTAAGGTCAAACACAAAGAACAGACAAAAACCCCAAAATTCTGTCTTTCTGTGGCAAGTTTTTAGCTTTGAGAGTCTTGCATCTTTCTGAGAGTAGAAAAAAGGCAGGAAGAAAGTGAAAAATAATTCTGTCAAGGGAGCAATACAGGCAAAGAAAAATTTCCATAAAGCTCAGGAAGTTCAATTAAATTAAATTTTCTTTAATAGACACCAATATAATAAATTTATGAGCAAATATTTCTGCAATATACATAAAAAGAAAGCATGACCAAACTTTCCTTCCCACTTTTAGACCGAACGGGCTTCATTACAGAGTCTCACTAATGGAGCAGAATCATCACAGCTGAGCGACTTTAAAAAGGGCTTTTCTTCTACTCTGATAAATGCTGCTCTTAAAACCTCATATCCCATGTATTATTATGGAATTTTTGTAAAACAGGAATGGAATCTGCCTTAGTAAAAGCCTCGACATTCTTTTCAAAATTTCATTCTGTCCACAGACATGTCTAAAATCCTTGGGGTGAGGGGAGAGGAATGATAAAAAAGTTGTTATTTCATGTTGGTCCAATTTAAAGGCTTCTTCGCATCTTCCGTTCAGCTTGAGACTTTGTCTTCTCTTCCCACAGACATACACATGCACACATTTACAGTCCAGACGCCCGCCACAATCTGCATGCTCCATCTACACCATTTATCCCCAAACCAGCATAACCTATCTCTCCCGCATTTCAGCCAGAATAAGCTTTCTCCTCCTGCCTGCCAAAATTCCAGGGAAACACTAGGACCGAAGCGCAGCTTTCCTGCCTCAGATATGCTGCCTCTTCCCACTCCAACACAGTGAAGTCTGTATCAGCTCTCAACTGGAATATGCTCAGTACAGGTGAAATATTCATGCACCTACACCTGCTACGCTCCTTTAAGCCTCTACAAAGCACATAAAACCAAAGATGTTTCAGAAACTTATATCTTTGCCAACTTTGGGCAATTTTCTCATAGAAGCATCATAAAACACATTCTGTAAATCAAAGTAAGCCTTCTGTCAACCTTTTTTGCTATCTCAGAGCACAGATACAATGCATCTTCTCAACACAATAGTAATCTTATTTTATATATTTATAAATATTCTATATTTATATAATTTTTAT
>VZSZ01008944.1:188631-206232 GCA_013398815.1 Ibidorhyncha struthersii | reverse complement strand
AGGAACCAGGAGGGAAAGTTTCAGCTGGTCTCATTAAAATGTGGCTGAGATAGATGCAGCTAAACAGAAGCTTATTACAAAACGTGTCAGAAAGCATAAGCAGAGATGGCATTATCCGGTCCATTTATAATTTGTAACAGAACATTTGTTTCCTCCTCTGAGATGATAAGCACACAGACACACACGCAGACCTGCAAAGGCTGCCCAAGGAAAACCAGTAGCTACATTTCTGACACAACATCTTGCAGACGATCAGAAGGGTAAGAGCAAATCGTCAATCTCCTATTGACCATACCAGCATGTTTGTGAAATCTCATCCTGCTCAACAGAGTATTTAAGCTTATGTTTAGTCTTAAGCATAACTATTAATATATTTAAGTTCAGAAAAAAATTTAAGCCCAGGCTTAAAAATAGATTAAAAAATAATGCGAAGGTCATTTGCTGAATCTGGGTCTTAAAATTCAACAGCTGAATCACAATACATATTTTCTTTTCCTGGAGGTGGCAGGATGTGATACGTACTAAATTCACGTGTCTGAAGAGATGAATGCTGGCTTGTACAGAGTTCCCTTATATTTACAGTTCTGAAATGGTTTTAATTAGCGCAGAAATCCTGGTCTGTATTTTTATTACCAATCCGCTGTAAAACCTCACAAGTAGAAATCTACGCTGAAAAAGATACCAGACTAATATGCAGTTTTGATGTATGTTTCAATCATGAAAACAAGTATTAAGCTACAGCATGAGAACGGCGGTTTATTACTCTTGCACATACGTTAGCAGCATTGGCCTCTAGTAGCACTGATACACTCCTCTTTCCTGTTAAGTCTTGGCCTTATGCCTCAAGACTACTGAACTGGTTTCTTTCTTTCAGAAGTAAATTTATTCTAAATACTGCCATTGCTTCATATACTATCGCTGCTGGAAAAAAGCTAATTGCAGACCAGCACTCCTGAGCACGAGACTAACATACAAGACAACATGAAAGATTAAGAAGCAAAGATAGTCTCTAAGGAAGCAGATTCTCTGCTTGTGTTTCCAGGAAGTTAACTGCAAAACCAGTGGGTTAAGAAAAGCAAAAAATGAAGTAAAATATTGCAAACATCATCTCCTAGTGAGGGAGCTGATGTCTTCTGCCCTTACATATTTTTGCACTCTCCTCTGTTTTCAAGAAAGCTTTACAAGGCCAGTTGGAAAGCAAGCAAAGCAAGCCAGTACTACTTCTGAAATTTAGCCCTGCTCTTGGAAAGCCTTAGGAAGTATTTAAACCAGATACAACTTTAAACATAAGTCATCAGGGGCAATCTGTTAACTAAATAAATATTCTACTGATGCATATGCTAATAAAGTTGGAAGCACAAGTAATCTGATCAATTGTATAGTCATGACAATTTTTTCATCTTACAGCACCATTACACTTTCTAGTAATTCAATATTCTTTAAAAACAAATTTTCTAATTATTTATAGATTATTTCTTACTGATGTTTAAACCATAGTTGTTATACATCATATTCAGTCACTAATGAACTGAAGCAGTATCTGGTTTTATTAGTCTTTCTGAAAAGATTTAGATGCCCAACTGTCCTCCATAATTTTCTCCAACAATAGCAATTAAGATGTGAGGCAGCCCGGAAATCTATAGAAATTTTGTCACTGACTTATCTGATGCTGCAAAAAAGCCACTAGTTCTTTATTTCTCAGCATTTACATATCTGTTCAAGCTTTTTTATCAATCTCTTACACTGGTATTTTTAAGCCTATTTTCCAATTATTTTTTCAGGACTTTCTCTGAATTGTTTAAGTACTTTTTGAAATGTTGAAGCATCAAAAAAGAGGGGTGAGGTTTGGTAAGACGGAGTGTTTTATTTACATACCCAAGCAACACTCTCCCGTCCTTCCAGGCAAAATGACATTTTTAGGTCTACCACACAAAATTAAACACTCAGCAGGTCCTCAAAACACCTACTGAAAGAAAAAATTCCAAATAAAAGAACTTCTGATACCAATCTTGTACACAGACTTCTGACTGACTGCAGCTTGGGAAAAAACAGTTACCCCAATAATCTTGTTTTATAAACAGAACATATTCTGTGACCCAAAATATTTTATGATATAGCAAACTTGCAAAGCTGTCTCTGTAAGAGTCTCCCTAAAAAGACAACATACACAAATGAGCCTTTCAGAAATGTTCTAAGACATGATTTTTCTCACAGTTGTTTCGTCCTGTAGTCAATTCAAAAGACATGAAAAAAAGCACTGTAGCTGTAAATTTGTCTTGGAGCTTCTAAATATTTGCTAATGGTTAATTTTGCAGTAACCCAACAGTCTTGAAAGCAGCATGATAATGTACCCATCTCTGTGTTACCATTTGATAATCCTGAAATGTTTTGGCACAACCCTTATCTCAATTTATGGCCAGTGTTTAATAGGAACTGGGGTAAGAGTTGCCAAAAGCCAAATTAGCTAATGCTGAACGTAATGAACAGCAGAGCTTTGATCATGCTCTGAAATAAATTCTAAGTGAAAAGTGGAAAGAAGGATGCCCATGGAATTAAAATTGACAGTATGATTAATACTAAGCCATATGAAGTGCCACTTAGCTGATTGCTAACATTATATATTGGCTCCCGTTCTGACAGGTATAGTTTATTGTCAAAATGCCCTCATGTTCCACCATCAAGAAAGGAAAAAAAAAAAGTTTGCTATTTTCTATTAATCCTCAAAACTTACACTTCTTTCCACCTTTAAGTCATACATTTTTCTCTACGAAAAAAAGACGCAAGTGAATTACAGCACGCCATTGTAATTATGCATTGAAAGGAATTCTGTTTGTCAGGACTTAGCAATTCCTCCTCGGTTACATGACTGGATGACCTGGGATTAGCAAGGAGACATGAGGCATTATTTCCGCCAGAGCTTTGAAGCTCTAAGTTAGGTCAGTGATAAACAGAAATTGTCACCTACTGAGGGCAAAGATTTTGGAACTCTTTGCTCCTGACTCAACCAAACCTCATTTGTCCTAGTGCAAGCCAAAGTGGACAGGTATAAAACTCCCAACTGACTTTTGGACAGACCCAGCAAAGATATCAAAATGTACACATATGAAAGTAAACCCACTGTACTTTAATAAGCCTTACAATGGTTTTCCCCAAACTATGTTAGTTCTGGACACTGTGAAACAGTTAACAGACCTGCCAGTCTGACATTTTTCTTCAGTTCATGCTTGGAAAAGGTGATGTTGCATCTCTATTCCAATTTAAACTATTTTAAACATTGAAGTTGATGTTTTTGTCGGTTGCCTTGTCAACAAGTAACACAAAAATTAACCGGGGTTTAGTTTTAAGAGCAATGTTTCAAACAGTTATTTTTCAAAGATGATACACACTTAAGTTTTTACCTTTAACTGTGAATAACAAGTTATCTGACTAGATGTGTTGCATTGTACTTACAGATATTTGCTTATTTCTCCTACAACTACCTGGCTTTACATACAACTGTTTTATGGTGCTTTCAAAGCTGATTCACAAGAGCATTATTACTGCTGAAAAATCCGTTCACCTCACAACACTAAGATAAAAACAGTATCTGAATAAGCACATTTAAAATAAACCAGCATATTTCACCACACTGCAAATGCATCGTCATTGAATGACTCACAAATTTAGTGTAATGCATTCTGTGTATTCACCCTATGGTAAGTGGCATGCTTTTCTCTACTTCCATTTGAAGCCGCAAGTAAATTCTGTAGGACATGGCACATTTTTTTAATCTGGACCAAAAAGTGAATCATGCAATGTTAAATAATGAACAAAATGTCACAGCCATGACTCATCAGAGAAAAATAATGGTATTGCGATATATCACACAGTAAGCTGCAGATTGTTGTCTCTATTCCTGTGCAACTTTAATCAAAACAAATTAATTGAAATGAGTACAATAAAACTAGCTAATCTGAAACAATTCTGTAGGGAAAAATTAAATTAACAATTCTCAAACTGGAAACTCATCACCTGCATTTTTCCTGTAAAAAACAGAGGGTTTTTTTAATAAGAACAATGCAAAGTCAAATAATCCTTTGCTTTTCAAAAAAGGTCAGAAGAAAAGCTTTCCTTTCAGCTGGAGTATTTTAATTAAACATTGCAGCAGGTGTTTGGATATGCTGCCAACTCCTGAAAAACTTGCATAAAAACTGTATCTTTAAAAAAAAAAAAAAAAAAAAGACGACCTCTACGTCCTCAAGCCCACTTTATCTGTCTTTTCTGGGAATGAGTATTCACAAAATTACCTAGGATTTTCTCTGTTTTGGAATACCAGTACCTGCCCTTGCTATAAAAGAGCTCTTCATTAAAGCTGTTGGAAGCTAGCCACGCAATTCTCACGTCAACTTTTATGGCCATGGCAGATCTGTGCAACAGAGCAGAGCCCAGAGTTTAGCCTTAGGTGCTGACCTGCTTCAACTTGTTGGGAATTTAACTGGTCTGTTCAAGCTGACAAAAATAGAATCTTTACCTGAGCAAAATTCACTTGTGAGCCAAAATACTGCAGTTAATGCAGATCCCTTTGTAGGTCGTATGCATGCAATCAAGTTTTTCAGCAATAATACACCTCCCAGCTTTAGCTCTCCACGCACTCACATAAGAGAAGCCTATGAAACGCTTCCAGAACTGCTTACGTTCCTAAGGAGCGCAAAGCCCATCGAAAGGTGCAGACTCCAGAAGAGAGGTGGGAGGAAACAGACAGTGGAAGAGAGGAGGAACAATCTGTGTTCTCCACAGTGGCAGTAAGTGATTCTATTGAGTCATTCTATCAGCTGAGAATGTGAGTGAGAATGTGAACTCCAACGTAAAGACTAAAAAGCAGTAAATCTCCTATACACTGGGATATATACAGCTGCATCAGTCCAGTACTGTTCTTCAAAACTAGACTTCTATCAGCATAATCCAATGCATACTGCCTGACAAATTCAGTGGGCATCTGGGAGATCTCAAAAACCATCACGTTTGAATCAGGAAGAGGTTCTCAACTGAATTCTGAGGTATGGGGAGAAAGTAATACCAGCAAAAATACAGCAACAAAGACTGTTATTCACTTATTCAATTAGGTGGGGTTTTTTTCCTGAGAATCAGTAGTTTGGCCTTTGGAACTATAGGCACAACAGAAAACCAACAGCTTTGGCAACATGCAGTGAGCACAACTTCTCATCTCCCTACATATAGCAAGGCTGAAAGAAAAAAAAAAAGAAAAAGCTGTACTTACAGATACAATTAGAGTTTTAAGACCATTTGGGAGTCAACTTGCAGCAAGGGCTCAGCATCACTTTGTTGCTACGAAACATTATCACATAGGAATAATCAGCCATAAAAACCTGCAGCTGACTCATTCTCTGGCTGAAATGATCTCAGCTGAGAAGGCCACTTTCAATTTGAAATGAATTAAGTAGCAATTCTGAACACGGCTCTGAAAGATGCCTCAAGCATCTCAAATAGGCAATGCTGAGATGTCAGACAAGATCTTGGACCAGTGACTAAATCTGAACAGGTCCTTGAGTAATTACAACATAACATGCAAGCAGAGATGGGTGGGAAGGTGAGACTTTCCACACATGAATCTCATCAGAGCTGACCAGTGCTATCATGGGCATCTGGAAAGTCCAGGGTCTGTACCTGTGACTGGTCTGCTACTCATTAAAAGGGTAACACAGTACCAAACATGACTGTGTCTCAGCTTTAAAACTCATTCTGGGAATGAGAGAAACCCATGAAGAGGCATTACCTCACTACAGGAATAACTTCTAGCAGTAGTGATTTGGCCCTGCTGTGAACCAGGAGGATGGCATTACAGAAGTATTTTTCCTGCAGACCTCAAGTCTTGAACCAGTTCTGGGTCTGCACTGATGAAAAGCAGCTATTTAATTCCTGAATCTGGGGACTATTTGTATTTATTCATTTTCCTTATCACCAGACTGAAAAGTGTTTCTCTTTCTTCTTTGAGTTAAGGAAATGCTGGAAGTGAAAGTATCCTACAATGCTTTTCCTTCAGCTTCCAGATGAAGCAAAAATGCCGCTCCGTTTTGTGCTAAACATGAGTAAGGAGAGTTCTTCAGGAAGCATGGGAGAAGCATACAGAGAAAGACGAAAGGATGCATATGTGCAGGACTGAGCAAGCCTGGCACAAAAAGGCAAGGCTGTTGCTGCAAACATAGTGCACCTTGGAATTGGCCATGATACACTATCGCTCTGTCAGCTTCACTGCCCCCAAACAGCAACACCAGCCAGCTTACCATCTCCAAGACCTGCTGTCTCCAAAAGAGACAGGATGACTACTGGGCTGCAGAGGCAGGTGATCCCCTCTAAAAATAGGCAATCCTGATAAATTAATGCAATTTCTGTCTTAAAAAGATACACGTTTATAAAAGTGAGATTGCTGAAGATCTCAGCCCTTCAAATCTTTTATTCAAACACAGACTCCCTCAACAGTCACATGAATCTTAACTGGAAACAAACTAATAGGAGAGTGAATAGGCAAAATAAGCAAAATTTTCAGGGTTCAAAATGTTACTTTGCTGTGACCTTGCCTTTTTGCCATGTAAGTCCTTTAAGAGCTGTTACTTAAGAGAAGAAATCTCTAAAACCTTCTGGCCCAGATTTTTTTTTTCTTTTTTATATCCTTAACCAAGTGTTCTTTGATAATCCAAAACAAACACATCCTTATATATCAAAGAAATATTCCCCATATACTCAAAAATGTAAAAAAAAAAAATCCAAACAAACAGGAGAACTTGTCCTGGAATGTTTGAGAGATCTGGCAGTATTTGAAGTTGTGTGGGTTTCTGTGACATAACAACTAAAGAATTATCTTCTAATGTAGTAAACTGTCACACAAAAATCCTAAAAGGTTAAAGTCATGTCAGATAACAGGGTCATAAATCAGTTTTGCTACTTCACACTCTTTTCCTAAGATCTCATCTAACATTTTTTGTGGGAGAAGAAATATCAGTATGTCTCAAACATAGCAAAAAAAATTTCTCAGTCAACCAGTATTCAAAAGTAAGACCTTCAAGCATGACATAAAAGTATTATGAGAAAAAAATTGAGGATACTTTTCTTTCAACCCAGAAGAACATTACCTTTCTTTGATAGTACTGAATGGTTCTGGGTTAGACAAGATGACTTCGCTGTATATAGCAATTTAAAATCCATTTCTATAATGAATCATTTTAGCATCCCAGATACCTAGCTCACTCAGGCCAGAAACAATGTCTTTACTAGTCAGCAGACATATAGGATGGAATTATATTGTTTTTCTCACTTCCAATGGGAACGAGCATATTAACCTGTCACCTCAAACCTGAAAAGCATCTGGATCCTTTTCAGAATTTGCAGGGATGCCAAATGTAAACTAGAGAAATACCAAATGCTGTACTGCTTCTGGTTTTGTTTTATATGTTCATGCAGGCAATTTATTTTTTTTTTATTGCCTGCCTGATCTTTCAAAATCAGTTATAATGTTTCAAACACTGTATCATTAAACACATTATACATGTATATCACAGTATTTTATCCTTGCTCAGGTTTTCAGAGCTTCAGAGGTTTTCCAGTGGGTTTTTTTTGCATGGAAGGGACTTCTTTATTTCAAGTAACTCTGCATCTTTCCATGTTACATGCAGTTATTTTTGCCTGACTTCTCTCACACAGACAAAATGCGTTAGGTAATATTGTTCAAACTTAAAAACATTTTGGGACCACTGACACTCAAGATTCTGCTGAAGACGTGAGCCAGTCTTTAGCATCATTATTCTTCCAAGATGAACATTTAGACTTTGAAATCGGGTAATTTGTGAGAGTTTCTTTGACAACTTGGGTTGCCTGAGGCAAAAGAAAACATGCTTTAGAATTCTAAAATACGATTTCTAAAGGAAAAAATGTCATTACAGAAAGATTTACTTAATTTTCTTGCTATAATGCTAAGGGAGATACAACAGAGAGTAGTTTTATCATACAAACAAGATACGGTTGCATTGATCAGAGCGGTGCTTTCTTACCCTGTTCTGTCAGAGGTTTGATTCTTTGATCTTATTAAAGACATGCTTGGTTGTTAGCAGAGGTAATCTTTCTGGCAATGCCTTGCTTTTGAGGGACACAAATTTCATTTCTCCATGGCTGGGTTAAAAGTTCACCTCTCTCTTTCTTTCCCTTCTTTTTATTCCCCACCATGCCAGCAACCTTATCTTCACATGGCCTATTCAAGTTTTTTGTCCTTTGATTATTTTTTTTAAAGCTTAAATATATACAGCTGACCTTTATTTTAATTTAAATTCGCCTTCATACTTTTAGAATATTGTCAAACTTCTTATATCTAGGTGAACTTGCTGCTGCACAGTAAAACTAGTCTTTTGTGCGCTGTCAGCAACAGGATATGCTTAATAGGATGAATTACAGAGCTTCTCTGATGAATCTGTAACTCGCACAGCCAGTTCTCAACCTACTGCCTTTAAAAATGCACTGTAATGACTTTTGTTGTGGACCAAAGCTCCTAAGGTGCTATGCCCTCCGGAGTCCTCAACTCTATTCTCTATACTTGATGTTACAGTGAGAATATAGCCATTCACGTCATTAATGTACCACCCCTGTGTAATCCAAAAGACTGATGCACAAGACCATTCATTTGCATCCAGCACAGCAAATCTGGCCTGTTCCAAACAGGAGACAGTAACAGTTTAGCATCTACGATTACTACAAGAATTATAAGGATTCAACCATTAAGGAATTTCTATAAATAGGAAACCTAGGGTGATGGCTCAAATTTTGCTTTCAAGTGTTGTGTGTGCCTTCTCCTCCTAGATATTTGCACAACAGTATTTATAAAAAGGTTCATTTTAGCCCATAAATTTTTCTGAATATCTTATGTTGCTTGTAACATTACACATGGATGTTTTTCAGAACACATACTTGTCTCCCTTAAATGAAGAAAAAGGAATAAAGGGAAGACAACTATTATTTCTTTCAAATCCAATACATATCTTCTTCACGCACAACATTTATACACACTTTTTGTAAGTAAGTCTGGTTAGACTGCGTCACTTGGAGAAAACTGGTATTAAGATCAGGGATCACTTGCTTTTTTCCATAAGGTAATACGGAGTTGCAAAATCTGATTTTGCCAATTAAAACTTCCAACTAAATATGAATGATTAAAAATCATGATGCTGATTGAAGCTTTCAGCTTGTTTTAATGTTCTTTCTTTTCCCGTGCTATGAGACTATGTCCAATAGCTTTGCAACTAACAGGTTAGAAACACTAACCAGATCTGCTATCTGAAAGGCACACGTTGTTACCCTCAGTCAATAATAGGCCTAGGAGAGATGACTGCACAAACTGCAATACCTCTGTAGTGCATCGTGTTTCTTCCTTATAGGCAATTAGCAGCTCCCCAGTGGACAATCTATTCTGTATCAACTTTTATTACAATTTTCTAAATAAAATATATTCTTTACACAAAGTAAAGCTACTTTATAAATTCTGCTTTTAAATATTCACCTGCAAAGGAAAGTAACCCCTTGTATCTGAAAGTGCTTTCAACTGAGCAATACGCCATTATAAAAACAAGGTTTTAAAACAGACTAAAAGCATTTTCAAGAATACTAGCTTTGTTTTCATCTTGAATGATTACCAACACAGTTTCTGATCATGAGGGGGCAGACTTACATTCCCTTGCTCACTAACTCTACTTAAGCTTAAATAGCGCGCATTGCCTTTGCTAAGTCCATCAGCAGAGCATTCCCTCTGCACGGAAGAAAGCCAGCTGAGAGCAGCAGCCTTCCCACTGAGCATACAGAAGCGTGCAGGGGTGAGACGTGTGCTGCATGAAGATGGATAGGAGCATAAGGCAACATGACTGACATAATATTCCTAATCTGGTTCAGGGCAAGAACATTTTAAAATCAGTCCAACTAGATACCTGCATGTTCCTCGGTCCCACACCCTCCACGTACAGTGATGACTCAGACCAAGAGCTTGTGCTCCAAACTCCACAGTTTTGATCAATCACAAAGCCATTAACTGTCAACTCCAAACAAGCAAGAAGGCATAGATTTACAATTAGAAAGGAAAGATTAGGGTTGAATGGTGAAACACAACCTCATCTTGATGGCTCCGTTTTAAAACTTTAACACTAACAGAAATCTTTCTTTATTCCTGCAAAACTAATTTAACTATGAAGTTCACAAGAAAAAAAAACACCTGTACGCCACCTCTCTATTCTTACTGTGAGCACAGAGGCAGAACAAGAGTAAAAGTGGAACACGTCTTCCTCCATATAACAGAATACCAAATATTATCAAGTTGGGACAATAACTTCAGAAATCACAACCGAAAAGCAATCCCTTAGCACCGCATACCTCAGACCATGAGTTTGGGGATCATATGCTGAAAAGCAGTTTCTGAGAAAGTGTCAGCATGCTCTATTTTTGTTGGCACAACCAGCAGTGCTCTAGTTCTGAAAATCAGGTCAACGCTACTTTCATACCTACATGCAGATGCTTGAAATCAGACACTGTATTTTAAAAGTTCTGGTTTACTATAAAATATTTACAGTTTGTCCAAGTATTTGTGTCACTGAAACAGACAAGCTCTATTAATAATTATCCTGAAATTAAAGGCCAGACATGCAAAGTTGAATCAAGACTTTTTTTTTTGTTGAGCAAAAGGAAATAAAAATCAAGTATGAGTTTTTCTTTCATCTAAGTTTAATTACCTAATAAATTGAGCGTAGCCAAAACGAGCAGACTACACATGCCCAGATGGCAAATCATTCCAGTCCAAATGAAGGCAGGAATGACTCTCTGCAGTGCCTAAACATCCCCCTTGCCCATGCAGTAGCCTAGGCAACTGGCTTCAGACAGCTATTAGCCTTCATATAGTTAAAGGTTGGGGGAGACTTATGTTTTCCAATTTATATAAATTTAAGAGTAAATGTCATAAAAATCTCACCAGTTGAACTCAGTGGGAAATAAGCGCAACAGTGCTTGCGTAAAAGAAATACTCCAAAACCTTTTTATGATACTATGTTTCTGCAGAAAAGTCACTTTAAAACATTAAAAAAGGTCTAAGTGTAACTTATGCAATATGAAACATGTACAGTTTCCAGTTTGTTCTGATTCGTGAAGCTGACTAGTAAACTAGTTAGATTGGTTAGGCTGCAAACTGTTGTATTTAACAGGTTTATTCACATGAACGGGTGTAGACAGGCCTCACATTTTACAACACGGATCTCGTAGGGACTTCCGTATAGCGTTAATAATAATGTGTTCAGTATTTTAATAAGAATGTGTTCAATATTTTAATAAGACTTACAGATAAAGAATGTTGAGACTACAATACTGGAGAATATTTTAGGAAGGGTTCTCATATGTGTTTTGATGTGTTCAGTCTCAATCATTTCAAAATTACTGTATTCTGATTAAGAATCACTGGATTGTCAGGAGAGAAACCTTTTTCTTCTGACTTCTGCTGGGGGGGAAAAAAAAAAAAATCACACAAAGCTGTATCTTTGCTAACTCAGACACTGTTCTCAATAACACTAAATAAGCAAAGAAAGAAATTAACTTACAATTTACTATACAAATAGTTTTTATGTTGTTTTTGCAGAAAATGCTAATTCCAGCCTTTACAGCTGCTGAAGTCTCAAGATGAGAGGGGAAAAAAGGTGTCATATATCAGTCACTGAATGCAGGCAGTCCAACAGAGTGTACTGAAAATTCCAGTGAAGAGTTACTTGAATCTGAATAAAGCACTAGGTCATAGGATATACGATGCTATTTCAAGGCAGGTGGATGGCAAAGTCTAGTAAACCACCCACTCTCAGGAATGAAAGGATAGTTAACAGCAACAGAAGGTCATATAGATTAATCAGAAGCACTGTAACCTCAGTTACCTCATGGCTCCATTTGGCTAAATGCAGTAAAATTCAGTCTTTCCGCTCCTGACACTATCATAGTGATGTTAACTGGACACCAGTGGTTAACTGTGAAATCTTTATATGAATTCATGTGTTATTTTGACAATTTCAGTTGTGGCTCTGTAAGCCAAGATCCTCACTCACCATCTGATACATCCCAAACATTTGCACATGCACCTTTAAAAGAAAATCAGGAAGGATGCATCATTTTCAAGTTTTTGGGATGAAATTATGAAATGCCACTTCTTCATGTACAATAAAATTACTGACTTCATTAAACGTTCCCAAAATATAAAGACCACTTGGCTTGCTGGATCTCCCTCATCATTGCCCACCTATGCACGCTATTCTATGGGCTGAGGAAATAACTGTCTTTTCTTGCTGAAAAGTGAACTTGCTGAAAAGTGAACTTTCATCACACTAGTGTGAGTAACCCATCACCAAACACTTCATCTTGGTTTTACTGGTTCAGCAGCTCCTCAATTACATGGCTAAAGAAAACTCACTCAAATTACAGAAAAGCAAACACAAAAGTCCACCTTTGCAGGGCCAAGGCCTAGCTAGCAAGAAATTCATTCTAATTAAAAACAATGAAGAGACAAAGGAATTTGGGGTAAAAGTAGTATGCTGAAATTGCTGAGTAGGTGTTCAGAGATAATTTTCTTGTCAGATATGGTTCAGGAATTCCAGATCAAAATAGGTAACTTGCAGTATCCCCACACACTTCCACCTATCTCCCCCTTTAGTCTACTTACTCTATGAACTCCCAGTGCAGACTAGTGCAGTCAAATGTGCTTTTAAGTGACACATTAAATTAGGAATCTCATACCTTTTAAGAAAATTTACGTCAGTTTACTGGTAAAGCCCCCTAGCCATTAGTTATTTCCCATCAAGTCGAATGCAAACATTTTAAGCTTCATTAGCCTTCAGCAATCCCAAATGCCAGTTTCTTGATTACCTACTAGGTTGCTCCATCTCTTAAACTGGAAGAGGGATTACAGTATTACAAAATCACTTAGAATTTGCATCATAAAATAAACTATTCATACCATCTGTTATAAAAGAGTGAAATTGTTCTCTCTGCTCTATTGCTGAAAAAAAGAATGAGGTTAATCCACTTCCCTGGTGCTGTGCAGAAAATCAGAAGAGCAGGCTACATTAAAATGCTGAAATCTAAGGTTCCCCATTTCATGACAACTCTATATTATCTTTTCAGGAACCCGGATGCACAACTACCCCAGCATATCAGTCACATGTCCAAAGAATTCTAGGGCTATTTTACTTCTTGAGACTGCAAATCCTTTTTTTTTTTTTCTTAACATTTGTACATTATTAGCTATAACGTTATTACTTCAGCACCCAGGTAGTTCAGCTGGAGAATACAGCCTCTGCGTGAGATGTTTAAGGCAGTTATTTCAAGTGCTTCGGGTCAATAAGCCAATACTACTGCACTCTTGTAAATGAGGCCAGGAGTTCTCATGAGGTTTTACCCATAACTTCAGAAATATTAAATTATTCCTTTCATGCTCCTTGTCTTACCTAACAACCGCAGATCCCACTAAAAAAAATAATTTCATTGTGTTCTAGGACACTCTATGCAAATAAAACTCTGAAAACACATACACAGACCTGAAAAATTAAACTCCTTCAGCATTGTCAGCTTATTTATTGTTTGGAGAATGCAACAATTAGAATTTAGAAGTAAATTTATTTTCATATCAAAATTAAAACCAGCAAGCTCACTACACAAATAGTAAAATAGTGTTAAATGTGTATTTCATTTTCTCTTTTCATTATTTTCCTACGTAAACATTTTGACAGTGTGTTTAGGCCAACCTCCCTCTCTCTCCCACCACAACTCAAATTCTGATAATGAGCACTAAGGTCATGAACACTGGATTAGAAAGCAACAGTAGGACCTTTCTTACAAGAAGTGTTGTATTTGAGCTCAAACAAAAATACCTAAAACTATGAAAAGAAATATAGAACAACAAAATGAAGACAACAGGTCAAAAAGTTGTCTACATTCAAGTTCAATATAGAGTGGAAATTCCTTTTTGAGTAGGTCCAGTCATGTGCTCTGGTGGACAGATAATATGATGAAGGAGGAAAAGAAGGGTCTTACAGTCAAAGCAAAGACTTACTCTGGGCTCAGGTCTGCTCATCCATTTCCACAACATTTGGAAATACTACGCATATTTTTCTGTGGTAAATGGAGCTCTTAGCTAGTTTATATGATACGGAGAAGTTATGTATCATTTACAATGTAAGATTCATGGATGAAGAAAATTTGTACATAAGAGAAAAAACATTGAAAGATTTCATAGGCCAGAAAAGTTCAAAGAAAAAAAAAAAATAATTCTACAACTCTGCATTAAAACAGAGAAAAACCAAAGCATTACAGCTTTTCTATTAACAAATGTTTGAAGAATTAAATTCCAGTTAAGTTACTTGAAGACTTCAGTATGCATTTTTCAGTATGATGAAAAACAGTAAAAGCTAATAAAAATAGTTAAGTTTTCAATTATAGGCACAGAAAAAAAAAAAGCAAGGTAAAGCTTAGAGGAGTAAACATCTCATTTTCTCACCCATGCACTGTCCCCAACAAATATATTTTTTTAAGATCTACCTACCCTACCATAAGAAAAGCAAATATAACCACAGCCTTACCCATGTCACAGATGTACAGAAGTGTCACAGATGTATACAAGCAACTCAACATGACGACAGTTCAAGCTTCAAGGATACAATATCCAGAAAACATCTCCCCCTTAAAAAGTACAAAGCCACCTTAAAATCTTGCTCTTTACTATGGCTGCATATTCAGTTTGTCTACATACAGGTAGCTCTCAGAGGACTGTAAGCACCCCATCAGGTGATGATAAAATCCAGAAATATGATGGTGTTTGTAGTGACGATACATGAATAAAACCATGGCTTTATCCAAGTGTGACAGAATTCGTACGAGACAGAAGGAGCTCAGTGAACCAACACACTCTTCAAATGAGTAAACACCTTTCTGTCTGTCCTAATCTCTACAATAAACACCAATCAATAATTCTAGGCTCTCCTCTTCACACAGTATGACACATAATTCCAAAAAGATAACTGTGATTCCTTTGACAGAAAAAAGATGATGCAAAACAAAGAGCTAATATCAGCCTTCCTGTAGGATCAAGCCAGAATGTTCCCATATTGTAAATGAAAGCTTTTTTCCAATCTAAACTCGCAAGTGGCTACATACAAAGCCTCTAACGTATAAACTCAATCTTGAAAAATATTTTTGTTTTTATCCACCACACTTAACCAGTGTTGAACAAACACCCCTCTAGGCTAAAAAATGTAAATAAATTATCCTAGTATATACAGACTGAAACTATGCGGATCTAACATATACGGACCTTTTGGTTCACCAGAACTATAGCAATGTACAGGACTCTGTCTTATTCACTGTGCTGCTTATAAAGTGTTTTAATAAAGAGGTTTAATGAAGTTTAAGAAAAACAGACTAAAATATTTTCGCTTTCAAATTTACTGATGCTCCCAAGATTTTAGTACTATACTGCTTGCTTTAACATCTTCAAAAGGTCCCTTACTTGTTAAACTTCTAAGACAATGTTGATGAGTGTATGAAGTACATCTCTGCAAGGAAAATTATCAGATATCAATAATAATGCACCAATCACATTATCACTGTTAACAACAAACAACAACAGTCAGTTTTTCCAGATCAAAGTTACTATAAAGTTTGGTAGAAATCAACTCTCTCCTATGGCAGCAGTCTAGTAAGAGCTTTCAAAAAAAGCGTACATACACAGTATGCAGAAATACATTGCTCTAGGCTTTTACTATGTTGATAAACGTAATTTAAGCTCTCCATCACAACATTTTTCAAGCCTTAACTTGTCATTTGAATACAGCTATAAGACAATTATTTCCAAGGTAGTTGCTCAGACTTAGTGTGTAATGGTAAACAAGCAACTCAAAGATTTTGTTATGTGGTACATCCCCTTTAATGATAAAGCTAAACATGCTCCCTCAGTAGTGACAAATCTTAACAAAAGAAACCATCTTAGGACAGAGAAGCAACTTCTGAACCTGGCTATAAATAAGTTACTGTAACCTGGATACCAGAGCACTAGCACACATGCAGTCTAAACCTCTTTTCCCTACTTCAAAAGAAAGGGGGTGGGTGGGGATTGGAGGAAGAACGTATGTTGCTCAGGTTATTTGACTGGGTATTACAGAATTAATCATATTGTCTATTGCTCATTTTAATTCATTTTAATTGTTATTCCTCCAGTTTGTGACAGTAAATTAATGCTTTTTGGTTAAAGGGACATTTCCTTTCTACTTAAATTCTGCCAATCTGTGGGGAATTCAGCAAAGTTTTTTCATCCTCTTCCAGAGGATCTGAGAATAGAGGCATTTTTTTTCCTACTTATTTAAACAATTGCAGGTATTTATGATCTGATTTATCACAAAAAAAATCCCCCAAAACCAAAAGCAAACACCTTAAAAGAATATCACACGAGTCAGAACTACATACCATACCTAGAAGCTACTTCACTCCCTTTGACCTTGTCTTCGCTGGAGATAAAACCAAAAAACAAATCAAAACCCTCTGTGCTCTAGCAAATCATTCTAAGGTAACATCCTACCGAAAACAAAGTAGCTTTTGGTCATTAGGATAAAATGTATGACCTCATCTGAATTAAGCAAAGACCAGACCTTCATCTTAAAACCTCCTCAGGAGATGGTGAGAAATCATTACGGCATGAGCTCACAACGTACCGACATGGTACATCCCGTCCACAAACACACACTGTTGATTCAGGTGTTTTGCAACCACTATCTGCACCTTTCAGTTCAAGAAACCGGAGCAGTGAGCCAGTTCATGTGACTGACACTTTCCAAGAAGGGGATAACCAACCAGAAAGATGGGAGTCCTGGACTCCTAAGGTTGCCTAGTATAGCAAATCATCCTTGATGATAGATGTGAAGACCAAGAACCTAATTATTTTGCACGCTATTTTTTGTAATTCACTTTCTGTCCCATCACATATGCTTCTGTAACAGGGTTAATTAATCCCAGGTGCCAGCACCTAGGACACTGCCTCTCCTGAAGCAACAGTACCACTTTTTCCCTGTGTTAGAAAATATGCCTTACCAGCTTTGCCTCCTGTTCCTCTCATGAAGTCGCTGTCTTCCCCTCTCTGGAAGCACACAGATAAATCACTGTTGCTCTCAGACTAGTTAAACTGTCAGTGTTCCACTTCAGCGGAAACCAAAAGACTAATCTCTACTAGGCATGACACCTATTATCACCATTTATTAGGCCTATTTTACAAAATTACAGGTTATCAAAGCCAAACAAAAATTAATACCCCCCCAAGGGGGTAACGAGGATTTTTTATTTATTTTCTTAACTACATTTCCATTTTTTTTTTTTTTTAAATCTTTATTTTAAAGAAAAGAAGCATTAACCAATTTGAATACAAGTTAGCTGGCCAGGCACTCACGGCCAGCACTCAGGAGATCAGGTGTTCTGGTTAAGCACTCACTAAATGGGAAATGCTTCATTCATAGTCCAAACAACACCTACTGCTCCTCAGCCCTCTCGGGTAAAAAATTGCCCTGCAGG
>VZSZ01008944.1:145756-188530 GCA_013398815.1 Ibidorhyncha struthersii | reverse complement strand
AAAAAGAAAGAAGAGTCCTTCCAAGACATATTTCCTAACTATAAAAATACCCTATGTTAATATACATATACTCATCCTTCCATTGTATTGTGTTTGATATTCTACCACAATCCCAAACTCATCATGTTTCATGTTACACCTCATCCTTGAAATTAGTAACATCTGTACGGTATGCAGAAGTCCACTGATATTTTTTGGTAGCAGAATGAAAACCTTTACCTTTGATGAAATCAAGCTGGAATTCACAAATTCTCATGAAAGTGAAACCACACAAAAGAATTATTGGAGCCATAGAAGCATGACCCTCTCTTCATAAAAGAGATTATTGTTTTTAAACCAATTCAAAAACTAATGACACAATCTCCTGGAATAGTCTTCGCTGAAAAGAGGGGCTGGGTTTTGTTGAGGGAACACGCAGGGAAAGGAGCTTTTATTCCAGTGGAGAATTGCATTACAATCATTATCACGTGTTTACCAGCAAACCAAAATGCTCCTCAGAAGAATTAGCATCTACCAACTCCTTTTACTTAATTCTTTTCTAATGGAGAGATAAATATACATATTAGGGATTTATTAAAATAAATCCTTGACATGCTATTAACAGAGAATAGTATTTATGAATTATCATATAAAGTGTTTGTCGTGGTTTAACCCCAGCTGGCAACTAAGCAACAGCTGCTCGCTCACTCACTCTCCCCTCAGTGGGATGGGGAAAGAGAACTGGAAGGGTAGAAGCGAGAAAACTTGTGGTTTGAGATAAGAACAGCTTAATAATTGAAATAAAAAAAAATAAAATAACAATAATAAATTGTAATGAAAAGGAAAATAACAAAGAGAGAGAAATAAAACCCAAGAAAGACAAGTGATGCAAATTAAAACAATTATTCATCACCAACTGACCAATGCCCAGCCAGTCCCTGAGCAGCAGCACCACTGCCAACCTTCCTCCTAGTTTTATTGCTGAGCATGACATCCCATGGTATGGAACAGCCCTTTGGTCAGTCGGCGTCAGCTGTCTCGGCTCTGTCTCTTCCCAACTTTCTGTGCACCGCAGCCTACTTGCTGGTGGGGCAGTGTGAGGAGCAGAAAAGACCCTGACTGTGCGAGCACTGCTCAGCAGTAACTAAAACACCCCTGTGTTCTCAACGCTGTTTCCAGCACAAATCTAAAACACAGCCCCATACTAGCTCCTATGAAGAAAACTAACTCTTCCCCAGCCAAAACCAGCAGTGTTACAGATGCTTCACGTCTTGTAACATCAAGAAGGGGAGAACAAGCAACTACAGAAATGCATGTATGGGATATAATCTACTGAGTTCTTTTGGAATTTATTTGTGCCTACAGCTGTCAGTCACCCGAAACTATTTTAGAAGTTCACATTTCAAAATACTGTTTCAGTTTTACTTGCCCTGACCATGAATGGTATTAATGCTATTGGGATTATTTATTTGTTTCTAAAAAAAGTTTCAGGGTGGCATCAGAAGGTACTTTAAATTTATGAGAGTGCCTCCTGTGCATCCACATCTAATGTGTCTAAGAGGAAACACTGTCAATCAAGTCTGACTTGCAGCCATACAGGTCATGAAAGGAGTTGCATAACCAAACAGTGTGGACAGAGTTACTGTCTTTAGAAAATACAGTGCAGCAGGTTTTAAAATAACAAAGCAAGCGAGGTGTGTGTAAAATCATAACGGAAAACATACCAGACTGAAGGAGAACAGAAGCATCTACATACTTTAATCTTGGAAAAATACTTAAGAAGCTGAAGGTCCCTTTCTTCCTTCAGAAAGGCAAAACAAACCCATTACAATAGGGAATGACTGCTTGTTTTGTTTTGCTGCTCCAGTAGTTATAAATGCCATGTCTAATGCACTGCTGCTGCTGCTTTGTTGCCATGAAGTGACAGCTGAGAAAAATGATGATGCTAGAGATATGTGTTAGGAATATACAAATAGGTGAGAGCCAGTTGATTCCCGCAGACAAGAGTCTAGACATTTCATTTAACAAGTGCTTCCCCCCTTCCCTTTCCTTAAATTCAGCAACCCATCAAACCTATAGTCTTACCAAATAATACCTCATACAGTCTGCTTCTGGAATTCTTTTGGTAAATAATGGTGCAGACATTATTATAGCCTAAACACACTCGGCAGCTTTAACAGCAGCATTGATCTCACTGTCATAAAGGAGTCTCCAAGGTTTCTGAGCCTACTGGGACACTGAATAGTCACCTCCAGACAGTCCTGCTTTGTGTGCACAGAATAAATTGAACTATAGACAATGTCATATTTGTTATCTTTTTAACAAGAAATTGTAGTGAAAAAACATAGTGAAAGAAACTGATAGCAAACATAGCTACCACAGAATATATAAAGAGTAACTTTCTTGAGAAGTTGCCCATTAAAGTAGTTCTAAAATTTTTAGTAGTTTTAAAATACCATATAAGAGCTTCTGAACAATGTTGAAATGCCTGTTGCATTTCTAGGAATTTTATTACGTTGGCACATATACCCAATACTGAAAAACCCCATCATGCAACAAACGAAAAGGTGTTAAGCTATTTCTTTTAAGAAACAGAAAAAAAAGAAAAAAATCCTTTTTTTTTCCTTCTTCTTAACACAAGTCAAAAGGCCAATCTACAATTTACCTGTATATTACAAAGACACTTATTTTATTCATATCCAAAGGACATGGTTTCACATCCATAAATACTGTGTTCTTGTAGTGCGTTGACATTAAACTAAACTGAAAAAAACTAGCATGTAACAGAAAGAGTATCAAAACTATGGTGCATTGATGCTGTGAGCATTCTGGTAGTTGCCAGTGATAAAACTACAGTGGATTTTTTGCTTGCTTTCTGGAGCCTCGTGGTAAGCTTTCCCTGCCCCACACACCAGTATAATTGTTTCAGTTGCTCCTGAGAAAATAAGAGGATCTCAGTGATGGATAAATTTATGCTGACAAATTCCAGCCATTTCAGTTTTTGTTGTGTTTCTATTGACTTTCTAATAATTCACTTCAATACAAATGTAGTCTTGTTTTTAGCATCTTTCCAAGTTAATATAAAGTACAAAATTACAATACACAAAAACGCCATAGATGATACAATGGCATATTAGAAGAGGCTGCACTATTTGAACTGAAATCAAGGACTACTTGTCAACAGTACTCTGCATTCAGTAACTACATCAGTAATTTTTAACAAAGTCCTACAGTCACTGGAGAGCCTTTTATACTGTTATATACTATTAGCCTATTATACTTATAGAAGTAAACTTGGCGCGGCCATCACAATAGTAAGTACCTACAGATAATAAAGAATTCCACTCCATGTGCCACACCCAATCTCAGAGCTTCCTTGTATGCAAATTCATGAATCCCAAAAGGAACGATGAGAAGACTGCCTCTATTATGGTGGTCTCTATTATTAGGCCAGGTCTTGTTTCTGCAACAGAACCGTTTTTGTTTTTCATGTATTTACAATCACAACAAAGTTTCCTGAATGTCTTCGTTCCTAAGTAACGTGTTTGTTTTTATGATACATCATGCTAACTAGAAAAGATCAGAAAGCATAAGTATACAAATAAAACTACCCCAAGAAGGATTTGATATACAGACACAGAGCATGACACAGAAGGTTTACACTGTCACTGCCTGTTTTATGCCTGAGTCATAAATTCTTGTCACCACTAACAATCAATTAGTGCCAATCAACTTACATTAGCAGAAAATGTATCACATTAATTGGATATTGGTTCTCGAGGACATTATAAAACTTGGTTGATAAAAAGCAACAATTTTTATGTAGTTTACTTACTGCTTCTGAAAACATGTGACTTGATTTTACGCAACATTTTGATTAAATACAAAGCGTCATTATATAAATTAAACAGGCTTAAAAATGAGACACATGATAGAGCTCACTGATACCATCCTAGTATGGTTGTACCTTTTCTGCAGCAGCACACGAACCATCTCATAACCACTCAGTACTGATCAGAATATTCACCTGTTGATGATTTGGAAAAGTGAAATCATTTCTAGAAAAAAACCTACAGTGCCTAACCAGCAACAAATCCTGAAGAAACCAAGGTGCAGATGCAAAGGTACTACATCTCTTCACTGACTGCACACAACCAAGAAATAAACCTTTCAGAGCAACTAAGTGAAATGCTGTATCTACAAATGCCCACAAAGATCAGGTACAGAATAGGGGATCATCATCCTCAGAAGCAGTAGCTCAAAGAAGACCCTTTGGTACTGATTAATCATCATTTGAATATTATTCCTTGGACAGCATAGCAATATTGTACTTGACCTGGTAAACAAAGGAATCTGGAGAAGATAGGAAGAAGCAAAGTTACTTCGCCTCCGGTACTGATGAGACTAGTACTGGAAAAGCATAGGAAATCTAGTGTTCCCTGCTTCAAGAACAATGATGAAAAAATAGGAAAAGCTTACAGAAAAAAACTCGTATGAACAATTAAAGAATCACAGTGACAGAGTCAAGAAGCCTTTATTTACCAAGAAAAAAGTTAAAGGGTAACTTGATTAAAGTATGCAAATGAGACATAAAAGGGAACAGAAGGGTCCTAATCTTAAGGACGCAAAGAAAAATAAATGACAAGATGAAGGTAGTCAAATGCAAAATAGGTGATTTTCCTTCTCTCAAATGGCAAGGATGATTTATGCTTGAAACAAAGTATCAAAGGTCACAATTTCTGCAACTTGTGTACAAGAATGCATAATTTTCAGCAATCAGGATGTTTTTGGGGAAAGACAATATACCACAAGCTCAAATTTTTAAAAAGCAAGAACTGAAAACATATGATGGAATCATGCCAGTGGTAAGGTAACTTCATTGGTTTTCTGGCTTTAAAACCTGGCAACTTTAGAAATATTCAATACAAGTAAACTGCGGCTTACCTGAACAATAATTTCTTATGTGTATAAAGCATTCTATGCAAAACACCCATTTTCAAGGTACATCTATACCCTCATGCATAGTACTTTCACAACTGCAAATGTCATTTGGCAATCTTGTAGCTTCTAAAGGAAACCTGATATCATGTACGATGTTCTTACTGTCGCTAGCTTTATAGTCTACCCTGTTTATAATGTGATAAACAGTTCAAATCATTAAGTTTTAGGCTGCTTTATAAAAAACACTCATAAAAAATAGTCTAGAGAAGCTGGCCAACATAAGGCAAAGAACCAATTTTAAACCAACAAGCGTAACTCAAAAAGTAACATCTTCTTTAGCAGAACTTGAACTGACATTTTGAAAGACGTCCAGTAAAGTGTTCATCTGTGTATCACATACACATTGAATTTCTGTTTAGCTGAAAGTCAGATTTAAGGGGCCGCGTTACACATGAAATTGAGTCCCAAAGGACTAAACCAAGAAAAACACTGATTATTCAATTTCCTTTCCAGTAATCTCATTTTACTTCTAACTTACTTGAAATCTACTATAACTCTATTACGTCAACATACCAAATACTGCATACTCATTCACTACATATGCTCTACAAACAGCAGCAACAGAAGATTAAAACTGCAAAGCTGCATAATTTTTTTTTTCAGGCAAGTTTTTCATGTTTGTATGTTTGTAATTTTACTGTAGTAACAAAGGAACTTTATTTTATGAGCTGAAAATGTCTCGACAGATTAGCATGTCAATATTAACTGAAGAATTAGCCAAATGTATAAATCCTGTGTTTTCTTTACTTCAAAGTGAAGAAAAAAAAAAGGTTAAGAACTGTAAAAATAATAATAAAATAAACCATAAAAGAACCATAAAAAATAATAATAAACCCCCCCTAAAAATCAGACTGCTTACATTTCAAAGAACACATAAATCATCTAATCAACACTGAAATGAACTGTCTTTTCTCTGAGATGGGAAGCAGTGAGGACAGACCAAAAATGATGGTAGCAGAAAGGAACCACTGGGATAGTAGCAGAATGAACAAGCAGTCCAAGAATTCAGAGGCTCTCCTATTAAATGACTCCAAAACAAGTTTAATATTTCACTTATGTTTTATAATCAGTTTTTCAATTAGATACAGGACCTAGCAATCCTGTTATCAGAAATTAAGTCTGATGATGCAAATTTTTTTTTGCTGTTTAGAGAAGGAAAGCAGCTGACCCTGTGCAATACCAGTATGGGAAAAGCCAGTTCTTCAGATGAAGTATCTTTTCAGTCAAATCTCAAGAATGTTGTAGTACCCAACAGCAACATTTCTGAGATTTATTTTGAAATAGCCAGCTGTTGAATAATGGAAGTGGTGGGATTTTTTTATATTGTCCAGTTTTGTTTCTGCTTATCACCCCCCAAAAGGAATCAAGCTTCTTAGCACATTTGAGAAGAACTTCAAAGGACATCAAATCTGCAGAGAGTACTCATACGTAAGATAAAACACTTCACGTGATGAACTGTGAAGTTGAGCATGGGTAGCCACCTCTTACTGAGGGGCTGAATACCAAGAAAAGGTAAGAAAGGAAAACAAATTTATCCAATCATTCAAGAAGATTTTAATCTCCAGTAGATATCATATAGCCCTTGTAATATGAAATTACCTTGGAGGGGCTTAGAAAATGGTCTAAACTCAAATTCCACCTGTTCATAGAACTTTAACATACAGCTCCCAAAATAATAAAACCAAGAATTGCATATGTGGGGTTTAAGGGGGCTAACAGAAAAAAACAATGACTGTATCGTATAGCTTAATGCCCTTAATATGCTGCTGTATAATAAATATTCAGGTGTACCCTAAAGTCATTTTAACAAGCAAAGGGATCTGACATTTCTCAATATTCTTCTGAACTTCTGTTAGTAAAATATGCAATAAAGGATGTTTTCAAGGAGGAGAACATCAGTAGATAAGCACCTAGGATGCTTTTAAGGACATGAAATTAACAAGACATACTTCCTCTTGTCAGTTCCCACATTAAGGGAAGCAGTAAACTCCCATTCTAGGATTAACTATCAAGCAGATCAAGCTAGCTGCTTAAGAGACCTCAGGATGAAAATAATTGAAATGTAACCAATTAGAACAAAAGGATGCTAACATCTCCCTACTTTGGAATGAGCGCAACTCATGAGACATACAGAAGTGTGGCTCAATACGCAATCAGACAGGAAAAAAGAAAAGTGAAAAGGCTGGAACTCCCTACCAGAATTCAGGTGGTATTGCATGCAGCTATAATTGGTGAAGGTATTTTATTTTTAACTTGAGAAATGTGACGCTGTTGTCATAGATGAATTGAAGATCCTGACAGCAATCAAGAATAGGAAATAAAGCATCTGTGAATGAAAATTATAATTTGCAAATGCTGCTTCCATGAACAGCTTATTCTGTAGATAGAAACTTTTTGCAAAAGACTTGGAATTTGCATAAAGCCATCCAGGACCTTCCTTAAAATGCCTATGGGAAACTGAGCTATCTTTTCCTTTCATAAGTGGGTGATAAACTTGAGTCATCCATTCTGTTCTATATTAAAAGTGGCATTACACAACCGTGATGGGCTTGCCATGTTTACTTTGAGAACAGGACAGTAACTAGCAACCACCTTCATGGGACTAAATAATTAATACAAGAATAGCTTTAGCCTTTCTCTTCCATTCTTCTTGGTTTAGTGGAATGAGGATCATTCAAACATCTTAAAAGTATTTGATATATGAAGTGTCAGAGTATCCTTACAAGGTAAGTAAAGATAATTGCCCACTAAGAAAATTAAGCCATAGGGAGAAGTCTCTCACCCTGGGCACTGTGGAGTGCTCCAGTTTCAGGTTCATGCCATTCTGTGCTATTCCTTGTCTACACTTCTCTCCAAACTCAAGACCAGGTTTATGGAATAGATCAGTCATAGAAATGACAGTGCAAAAGGGGACATGCAGAAAATGGTTTAACATCTGGAACTGCTCAATCCTTTGGAGATACTTTTATTGCAAATTTCCAGAGGTTAGCCCATGTAATCATTATGCACTATTTAAATAGACTTATTACTACTTTTCCATCTGGATTAGATCTCAGTTTCATTTTCTTACACAGCTATAATAAGTTGTAAGATATCTGTTCAGTTTTTTCTTGCAAGTATTTTCCATATGTTCACTAATTGTCCTTCAAAAATTTTAGGTTGTTTTATTACCATTTCATACAATGTAACTACTAGCAATGCAAGAAATAAATCTAACACATGTATAAATTACTTAATACATAACCCCAACAGTTTACCCTGGACTATCTGGAGCAGCAGTAAAGATGCACTGAAGTCACAGAACATAAGAGACTCTGGTATTTTCTGTACCATTTCCTTCAAAGAAATCACCAGCCTGCAGATCTGAATGTGGAATTGCACTTTTTTTGATAAACAAGATCTTTTTATTAATTGCTTTCTCTTGACCAGTTTAACTACAGTCTACAATCTAGTGCATCTTTGGTTTCTGTAGGCAGTACAAAGGTCTTGGTATGGATCAGATTTTCTAGCAACCATTTATCCTCTCTTCTAAGCCATGAACTTACATATGGGGTTCCTAAGATCTGGCATAAGCATTACCAGTGTTACAAAAAAAAAAACAACAAAAAAAAACAAAACAGTTTAAGTGTCAGAGACAAAACAGGGAGTTGTTGCCTCTCCCAACATTAATCTCGAATAAAATTTGGGACCTCCTGCAGCAGCACCTTTTTTTACAGCATCCTCTACAACCAACATCCTCTATTACATTTTATTAGCTACCAAAATCTAGGAAAATAAAAGCAAGGGCATTTCCTTTAGCTGCTCAACTATCCTTTAAATGTTACATAGCACTGCAGAATTGTTCAGGAATGAAAATCCATACATCTCAAAAGTCTCATCTCTGTATATTGTCAAAAACTAAGGTTTCCTCTGTTGAAGGACCTTATTTTCATATAGAGCAATCCATACATTGGTCCACACTCCCCATTCCTTCTTTAAAACTTACCTCAAAACCTTAGCTGAACCTTCCTATGGATAACTTCCTTAAATTCCTAGGTAATAATAAATAAATAGTAACAAAAATGGATGCATGACACAGATGATTCCACTAATTTCATAATGTTGATTTACATATTTGCCTTTCCCAAACTTCTTAACTATTATCTACCTTTAAACATCCTGTTGAACATAACACAAACTTTTTTGAGACAGAAATATATAGGAACTCACCAAAAGCAGCACCGAGCAGAAATGCTGAATATATGCAATTTTTACTGCCTTGCTGGGTGATGCAGCGATTACCACCTCTCAGGCATAAGCCATTGGCAAAGTCTTCCAACACCACACATGAATGAGGCTATGCAAGCACGTTCACTCAGCACACCCATTTTAACCCCTAGCATTTGATAAATTTAGAAGGGGAAAAACTACTTAATAGTTCCCTTATCAACCGCTAAGGGTAAACATTCAGATTTGAAATCGCAGTAACTGTATTTGTGTGCATGTGTGACAGATGCTCAGATCTTTACAAAGATTGACAGGCTCAATGCTGGTCTGCTTCTGAAACAGAGCACAATCCATTTAAAAAAATCCATTAGGTTCTTGTCACCTCCGTTAGTCACTTTTTCCTACTGAAATAAGATCCATCTGTAAATTATCAGTATGGTAAAGGAGTAACATTCAAGTGCACTTGATTCCATTGACTTTTAATTAAAATCAACTAAATTTCTATTAAGCTTCCAAACAGCCCTTACACTATCTCATCAGAAGTTTAAATTGTCCTCCTTCTATCTTTAGCCAGGAAAGATGCTACAGTTTTAAAAACAGAAAGAAGATAATCTTCTTAAACAGGACAAAGCAATCATACTTAGCTGTAAACTAGCCATGCAGCTCTTAATAAGGCATAAGTTAGCTCTTATGCCAAATTACTTTATATTTTAATAAGTACTGTAGCATATTTAAATAAGACTGTTAAATCAATTGACCTCATGCTGAAGATACCCATCTTGCAATTAGTTATTTTCTTAGTTTTTCTTGAATTAATGCATAGACAGTTAAAGCAAAAAATAATCATCATCTGCAGAGACAAAAACACATGTGAAGCCCAAGAAAGCATCATTCCAACACACAGAATGAAGTTTAAATTGCATTTGTGATTACTAAAACAAGTTTTATTGCTGTTTTGGTAAAATGAATTAAACTAAAAAATCCACATCTGTCAATTCAGCAGATTCATAGTAGTTGCAATGGTGCAGGTACATCCTAAAGTTAGAAAACTTCCAGGCTGACAGTGCTGGCTGTGTTGTGTAAGAAGCATATAAACACTTCCACAAATGAAAATAATCAAATGTCTTTAATTTCATCCAGCTTTCTGCCTGGCTGGTCCCTTTTTCAAAACAAAAACCCAAATAGCGATGTCAGAACACAGAACACCAAGTAGACAAAGAAATCAAAATGCTGGTTTTCTATTTAAAAAAGAAAGAAACAATGAAAGAACAAATTCAGTTTCTCATTAGTGAAAACTATTACTTAACTATTCCACTGGTAGCTTGGACAGTGAGCAATTTTTAGAGACTGTCCCCTGCATTGTTCACAAACACAGATACCAAACAATTCACTTTGTTCTCTGTTCCTCCAGGTATCACACAAGGGTCTCTGCCTGATATCCTGCGCCTGTTTACTTGAGCAACAGATGCCATAAATACATCATTCAGATCTTAATTTTTAGCTTCCAAGGAAAAAAGGCAATATAGTTCTGAAGCAAAAAAGCATCCACTGAGAAGTCACACATATATAAAGAAGAGCTTTCCTGAAGTCCACATGAGTACTCTGAACTATGTCACACTTGTAAACATATAATGTGAAAAGTCTGTACAATAGTAGTATACTTGCCCCAAAAGGTAATTAATGCACTCTAAAGCAGTAAGTTATGCCACTTTATAAGGCCTTGCTCCTTTTTTCTATTCACCACAGACAGCATTAGTTACTCCTTTACCATACTGATAATTTACAGCTCCAAAAAGCCCGTTCTCCATTATTTTTCAGTAGACGCTCAGCCAGGTCTGTGGCAATATTACAGGAATTTTAGGCAAGAGACAGCAATAGCCACCATTGCTGTTGCAGAGTCCCAGTAACTACCAGATCCCTTGTTGTAACACTCTGTATGTTGAGCAAGCGTTAACCAGAATAATCTAATACTAAGAAAGCAGTATATCTAATTGCCCTCTATGAATTTAAGGAAAGCGAGCTTGTGCGTCAGGTAAGATAAGGTATGAAGGCTAAGATATATAAGCACTGTATACAGAAATAGCCACAAAAACAAAGGCAGCTGTCACTTGGGGAACAGAGGGAGGAAGGAAAGTAGAGAAGGGTTTGAAGTCCAACTCAGAAGTTCAACAAAAATCATGAAGCAAAATTAGAGGGAGATATTATTTTAAAAAGAGATTTGGTAAGAATAGCCAAGCATGAAATAACTTTAGGGCTGTCTACAAGGAAGACAGCAACTCTACAGTTAGAAATTTTCAGTTTAAATATGAAAGTACCATAAACCTCTATTTAACATTTGTACCTATCCTAAAAGAAAATGTATTTTAGGTAGCTGAATAGGAGGTTGAAGATTTCTTTTTGGAATTAATTTTAATTTATTTATCTCAGTATAAGTTTTACCAGTATCAGTGTCATTTTACAGACCTTGCAGAAGGTCACCATGTTTCCAACTAAAAAATATTTTATACCACTCTCTTCAAAGCCCTAGCAAAACCACGCAACACATATCCAGTCCTCTCTCTTCACTGCATGCCCAAGACAGCCATATGTGTTTTCTTGCCTTACATTTCACTACATGCTACGGAGACCACTGGAGCAAGTACAGAGCAATGTTCTAGGACTCCAAAAGGCAGTTTATTGTTTCTAACACTGTAACGTGGATTTTTCCTTTCAAAAGCAAACCAAGATTGCATAAAGACTCCTCATTAACTGATATGTTTATGTTGTTACTAGCAACAAGAGAAAAACACAGGAACATCATTTATTACAGAGCAATAGCTGAAGAGGAATAATGCTCCACTGCAGTTATTTATCATCTCCTTTCACATCTTTTCAGTAAGCTACCAAACAGCATCACAGTAAGCATTTGCCCACTCTGTTTAAGACAGGTTTTCTTAATAACTATGTAGTATTTTTTAAAGTTTTCCCTTCTCTAAGATCACCGTCAAACTACAGGAAAAAAAAAACATACTGTCAGATGTCTACCTGACAGTATCTAGCACAATTCAATGCTTCAAAATATTTACATCAAGCAGCTTTTTTTTTTTAAAAAAAAAAAAAACTTTCAGATGTGGGAGAGAATGTTATCACACATAACCATGAATTCGTTTTTCTATTATTGAGTATTTCTGCAGACAGACAAGTGGGGAAGACCACCAGAGGTCTTACAAACTAATTTGTAACCCTTCAAATCACTATTTGTATGTGCATGTTAATCTTTTAGCATCCATTCCCTTACACACATAAATATACACAAAAAAGCAGACAATGCATACTCCTGACCACGTACTGATACAATAAAGAATACTCCTTTTGAGCAATTCCTCTAAGCACTTTGTGTAGCTTTTACTACAAGCTATTCCAGAATTACTCCCTTCGGAGAGGACAAGGACCCAACCATGGACAGGCTGGGTAACCACCGACAGTTTGTCACTATCTGACAAGAAACAGCAACAGAGCAATTCTAACAAAGTTTGAAAATGAAGAAGAAGATACCAGAGATCAAGAAAATGGCTTGAAAGCCTCTTTTCTGAGATCTCGGGAGGAACCTCATGCATTTCAAGGAATTCAGCGTTAAATGTACAAAAATGCAACCAAAACCCACACCTTTTCAGAAAGGACTCCTACCCAACACTTCTATAGGCCATCCTACTCAGATCCTAGTCTTCAAGCACCTCCAAGCCCTTCCCCAGAGAGCCTAAATTCTCTTTTGCCCTCAGATGCATCTCACTGTGCACACTACCCTTCTCCCCTTGCCGTCACGCACTTTGCACCAGTGCTCAGGCTTTCTCAAACCCATAGTGCTCAGTCCCTGCTCAATGGCACTGCTTGGGGAAAGGCAGTCACTCCTGCAGAAACACGGCAGGCGTCCCCCTGGCTTCTTGTCCTTCACTCCAAGTTCATTCATCTTTTGACTCTGCTTCTGCTCACTGAAACAGGTGTAACTTTTCTGTTGCACAGCTCTCCATAAAAAAAAAAAAAATAAAAAAATTACACCCGCCCTGACTAAAACAATACATTCTGAAGAAATTAGTGCTGAAAGCAGTGTCAGACTGCAGAATACCTAGAAAACGTGTGGTGGAGCAGCTGCATCTTTGCCCTCACCTTCCAAGTCTCCTCAAACTAGCCCTTCTTCCACTGCCCTACCCATTTGACAGTGATTTTAAAATTGAAGAATGTAAAAGCTGCTCTTAGAAGGTTATGAAAATAAATGCTATTGTGTTACTTAAGAACAGAACATACAAACATCCAACATCCTGTCCCTGGAAGAAAGTGCAGAAGAAAAGACAAGTGGATAATTATAGCTTCCCACAGTGCTGCTTCAGGACTCCTCATGCCAGAGGCCGTATCTGTATCTTTGGGTTAGTCTTTTTGTTCATAAAACATTTTGAAAAATGTAACCGAAAACACATCAGTTATTCCTTGCAGCCTGAACACTGTGCAGCACTGCTAGAGGGAAACAGACCAAATATGCTGTTTTCATCAAAAGGCATTTTTAACCCTAAAATTTACTCTATACGTGGATGAAGTTCATCCCAGACTGTGGGATCCATCCTAACAGTTATCTTAAAAAAACATACATTACTTTTAAGCAACTACTGCAAAACAACTTTAACAGCACCGGTCAAGGCTTGCATCTCTGTTTCATCATTAGCTTCCTTTAAAAAGAGATGGACTTGTAGAACAATGATTTTGTTCTCAAAATATCTTCTAGATGTTAAGATAAGAAGACTAATCTGTGCTTTAATAAATAAATACATTAAATCTGAACTGCAGAGGAAGACAGCAGCTAAATTAACCCCATTGGGGTTCCTAGCTCTGCCGTTTTGCCTGTTTTGTTTGGTTTTGTTTGCTTGTGTGTGATATAAATATTGAACCATTTGGCTCAAAATATTCCTGAGTATACACAGGAGACTTGCAGAGCCAGTTCAGTGTCAAGCAGAGGAAAAGGAGAGCAAGTGACATCCCTTTTGCCTACGTAATATTTTTTCCAAAGTTTGCTTCCCACAGTTGGGATTTAAAATAGTATCTTCACTGCATTATAAAACCAGAGTTATAAGTTCACAAGAACCGTATCATTTACCACAGAATGAGTGTGTATCAGATGAGAAGGAATAAATTAATTCCCCTGTACCAAATTATAAACCCATCATTACAGATTTTTCCACATACTTTTAATCAACAGGAGAAAACATGTCTGCAAATGGAAAATGAAACAGAACGCTGGTCTTTGTCAGACCATTTATTTGTGCTTAGGCGATTTTCCCAACTGCTGAGATAATAAGGCAATGTACGTGAGATCACTACCTACTGTGACACAGGATTAAAAGATTTTTCTTCACTTAAAATGCGTTATTGGTTCAAAGGATCAGCAGCCTAGTTTTACTATACTGAAAAACAGTGTGTCTATATAACAATGAAACAGGTCTTGTTCTGTGCGCACTATTCGAAAAGCTTTCAATATTGAGTGAAAAACTGTTTAAGTGCTCAGTTCTGGCATCACATCTGTGTTTCTGCTTATCATAAACAGATACCTGTTAAAACTATTTTAAGTCAACTTTCATTGAGTTTATTTTCCGCAGCCCAAACATCCTGTCACTAGGGAAACATCTGTAGGCAGGAATGCAAATTACCAATTACGTCTGGGGAGGCATAAAAGGAAAAATCATAAGAATTTGCCTTTGTTTTTCAAAAACTCTACAATTAACATATTTCTGAAAACTAGTTCCACAGTTCTGCTGGACTGAAACAGTTTTCTGTTGCTGAGGGTTTTTTTCTCCATTTAGTGTGTGCCATAAAACCGTCCAAAAACTATCCTTTATCAGAATTCAAATACATTTTCCAATTTAGTGCTGATCCGGACTAAAATCCCCACCTCCCAAATAATATTAAGGAACTTCTAAAACCCATCTAGTTCCTGAATACAGTTAAAATGCTAACATGGACAGAATTTAAAGCTCTAAGACTAAACAAGCAGAAACTGTCTGAGTTCTGAGTACCTTGGTAAATCAGCAAACAACTTCCAAAACAATGGCATGCACATTATAAATGTTTAGAGCTTGTCTAATCAAGATGTAACACCAATATGGGATAACATGTACTTCATACAACTGGGGTTATTTCACTATAATTCCTTGCAGATGTTTTTATTCCAGTACAAGAGCAGAGTATGTTGCTTTGGAGGCCTCTCAGAATTTTATTTCATGTGGTATACTGGTATAATTAATGCACCAAATAATTATACGGGTACCTTTTTAATTTCCTCAGGCTAAAACTCAGAAAAAACAGAGACTATCAAAAATAAAAATTAAACAGCTGTCTAAATTTTGAGGTAACGGTATTTGCCCAGTCAAACTTTCTCTCTCTTTTCAAGATTCTTTTTGAAACTACAGGTATCTGTAACATTTTGATTTATTCAATATTAGAAGCTATTTAAAAAGAAGAATTATAACAAACTTAATCCTACAAGTTCTTTCACTTAACTATGTATTTTTAGACATCCTACATTTCAAAGTTATTTTGGAGAAAGAGCTAACTCAAGTTGAAAGGAAAAATAACCCTCTACTGAGCAAAGATTATGAACAATCCTGTGCAGTGTAACATTGCAAGTGAAGATACTGATATTTTAATCCTGGAGGTGCCCTAACAAACTGTGTAACATAAACCAAGGCACTGACTTCTTGATAAATATTCTAGCTATCTAATGGGGATCACAGTTATAAGTGTATATGGTTATTTAGAAAGAACTAAAAGTATTTCAGGCAAAAGTCAGAGTTCTCATACAAGAGAAACAGTTAAAGAACAATTGCTACAACAAAATAACATACATGAAAATGCATTTAATAAAATATCTGGAGAGCCCCATTCAAGTAAAACCTGACTCATTTTTTTTCATGCGGTTACACGTTAGAAGCTATCAATGTGAAATGAGAGACTAGAACTTCAAAAACTTGTTAAAAAACTTTTTTTGAATTATGCCAGTCTAGTACCCCCAAAAAGAACATGCTGCTATTGAGAAGTCCTAAACATTTTTTTTTTTTTCCCTTTTAACTCTATTGCTGAGACGTCTTGTGTTTGTGCAGGCAATCACCACTCAGCACAAGAGTGTTAAATGCAGTAATGGATGTGCATCATTCACTTAGAAAATTTTAGGTAAAAAAAAAATAATCTACCAAGTCAACACATTTGGAAAATAAAAGATGAAAGATACAGTTAAAAAAACCTGCCAGTTTATATTTTAGGGAGGTAGTTCACATATGGACTATAAAATTATCTTTCCCATTATAAACTCCATTTTCATAATTAGCTCTGTCCCATAAAGTGGCTCTTCAATCCCACTTGCTGTATTTTCACTTTGCTAACAGGCGGTAAACATACTACCTCTCCTTTTATTAACCTTGCTAATTAACCATCAGCTTGAAAATACATATATCTGCCTTACAGGATTTTTTTTTGCAGTTTAAACAAACTAACCTTAGTATGCCACTTTGGAATAATATCATTGTTACGCAACTGAGTTAGCCAGAGTTTTAACATAATACTCTCAATTTTAAATGGGAAATAAAAGCTTATCAGTTATGGAAAAATAGCTTGAAAAACCATTAATATCCAAAACTGTATGAACTTTTTTTTTTTACTTTGTTCACCACAAAGACTATCCTGTTCTATCTGCATAGAAATTTTCATAAACAGATTTTTATCAATGTCAGTATCATCATGATACTGAAAGTGGACTACAGAATGCTTTAGCAACTGTATATTAATTTGACCCAATATTTGAAATAACTGATTTTGTAGTGAATGTATGAAAGTTTCAATTCAACATACGTGACCGAACTGCATCTTTCATTAAATACATTCTTAAAGTGCTGCATATGAAGACCTGACGCAAAGTTACAAAATAATGTTACATATGAAAGGGTATTGCAAAAATTATTTCCATGCAACAACAAACTTCAACTCTCAGGATTAATTTAAAAGATCCATCAGCTAGCTAAATTCACTACCCTGTTTCTGTTCAGCAACTCCTACAGTTCTTAACATCATGCAAATTACCTGGATCATGCACTGCATAGTGCCTCACTTGATAACTATACATTTTCCAAATATTTCAGCATTCTAGCCTGCTCCAACTTTTTCATATAATAATTTCCTAAGAGTATTGGGATATTTTTAAGCTAGTTATTCCAAGATGACCTTTACAGAATGTGAAGGTCATGGGCCCCAATCCATTTCAAGTTAGATAAGCAAGTATATATGATTTACAATTACTCTTTTTGACTGCTATGGAAATCGGAGTACTCTCACAACAGATTAGCAGGGATGCTGCCCCTGACAAAGGAGTGGAAAAATGCAGCTAGATCCAGAAAAAGAAATCTGCCTACAGACTTATTGCTAGGGGAAGTGAGCCTGAGCTACGAGTCAATAACGTCGATCACCTTGGGCAGGGGTTCCGTTCTATGGGAAGAAGATAGCATTAGCTGCAGTAAACCGACCAAATCCAAAGTAAGATATTTATACTTATTCCATTAGGTAATTTAGATATATGAGGAATTTCAATTCCTCATTTTCCTTCCACCAATACACGGACTAATGTTTAGCTCTGGTAAAAATAACCCCATCCCTCAACTCCAGTTTCCTAACTCACAAATACTGAAATTCAATTTTGGTTTAAACGAATTTTAAGAATACATATCATGTATCAACTGATTTTTTTTTTTTATAAAAAAATAGAGACATCCTTATATTGAACATTCTCCTCTGTATGCAAACAAGAGAGCATATTGTAATTAATTATCAAACTTTGTGATTCTCAGATTCACGAAGTGTTTACATTAATTCTTTTCCTTCAGTCACATTTTAGTCGATTCAAGGTATCTGCAGGTAATATTATAAAATAAACCCATTTTACCAAGCAACATGACAATTCACCAGGAAACAAAAACATCATGCAGGGACAAGGCAAATCAGTACCTTCATCTACAATGTGTGAATCCCTCAAGCAGGAAAACCAATTATCAGATAAAAATAGATCAGCACACAGCCAGGATGGCTTCAAGCTCACTGAGGGCTTGAACGAGCGAGCACTGACCAAAAAACCTCCCAAAACCAGAGACACAGTGGCAGGAGGTTATATAAAGCTAGGAAAGCGTATATTTGGAAGTGGTTGCCAATGCTCTCTGGTAGGCAGCAGGAGGCAATACCCCTGGGATGAAAAGGCACAAATATAAGAAAATCCTTTAAGCAAAGTAACATTCCGCTCATATCTCGAATACAAGAGAAGTCTTCAAAGAATGCCCAGCATTCACAGCATCCAGCATTAAAAAGGCCTCCCCTGTGCAAAACAAAGGCAGTGTTCTCCTATGTGTCTTCACAGACAGAGCTGAAACGTAGATTGAAATATGCACCAACAGAGAGATTCAAAACCTGAAACCACATTAAAAGATTTCCAGAAGCCAGAGGATGAAGGTTTATGCTATTAAGGGAACGTCTGGAACCTTGGATCTGGACATGGGTCTGGACAGAATTTTTCTTTGGGAACACATATTTACAACTGGCTAATAAAAAGAAAACTGTCAATGTGTTAGAAATTAACACTCAAGGTCTTGCAATACTATATATTCATTAAGAGACAAATCAGTAACATTAAATCAGTTCTGGATTTACTTTGCACTTAGAGCAAAATCTTGGCATTAACATTTACAATATTGAATTTATTCTTATTTTTGTTACTAATGTTTAAACTGTAAATGGTAAAAATTAAAAAGTGGCTGCAGTATGGAATTAATTTACCTGTGTAAATTTCAGTGTATATTTCTGGAGAGATTTAGAAAGTTAATATATGCCTTAAAAATTACGGCAAATTATTAACTGATATGCAAATATGTTTTAATACTTCCAACCAGAACGGCTTTGGCCTAGTCCTCTCTTTCTCCTACCCTTTGTACAGTTATGCACCTGATGTTCCCTATTGCAAAAAGCTCCCAAATATCAAAATGACTCATAAATCCATTTGATTTTTAACTTCCTTTTTTTTTTTTTTAATTCTCTCTTCAAACAGCTGAGGCCAAGAGCATGACAAGCTCCGTCTCTCTCCAGTTCATGGAAGCAATGAGTATTAACTCAGTATACAGCAGTGTCAGAAACCGTTGTGAGAATGAAAACCTCAACTAAAGAGATTCTGGTTCTTCCTGAGCTAGTATTTCTGCAGACTGGAGCTGGTTTGGATTCTTACTCTATTCCTACGGTTCTACATTTTCTCCTTCAAGCCACTACGGCACTGTTCTGCTACTTTTCCTCTCTCAAACGGGTAAGCTTTCAGATGAGGCAACTTGCCTCAAGAATCAAATCAGGTTCATAAACAACAGTGGCCAAACCTGTGGGATTCAAGGTGGCAACAAGGCAGAAGGATTTGGCATTTTACATCGTTTGGTGGATGCAACCAAACCCTGACTACCTCAAAATGCTGTGAGTCCCTAAAATACACAACCATATGGAATTTCCCAAATCCAGCTTGTAATCAGTACCCAAACTGTCATTTATACGGATGATCCTTGATAAAAGGAATATCTGTTCTCTCTGTTTCCTCCAGCAGGATGGGATATTGGCCCTTCCGAATCTCTGTTTATTTCACAGCTATTTTGGAGTGGTTTGAGGAAGAATGTTTATGTTATAATATATTGCAAGTAGTTAGGGTCAAACTTTTTTCCCCCCCCATCATCTTTTTTTATTGAAATGCTCAGAAACAGTTTACATTCCTCTACTCGGTATTTATAACTGTCTCTTCTGCTCTGAAATACAACCACAGGCATTGCGACAAACATACTGAGAGGTTATCTAGTTACAGCAGCTTTTCTTAAAACCCTGCACCCTGCCAATGTACAACCACGTAATCCTCATCGAAGGGTTGATTTTGGTCCTGCTTTGTAGTTTTGCTAAAGACACGGACAGTATTTCACTTCTAACATCGTTAGACATTTATTTGTATTTTCTCACTGTAAGTCTGACTTTTAATAATAAATTTCCATAAACAGTTTTGTTGGGCATGAAAACTTCACTTTTTGCTGCGATAAAACAAACGATATTGTCACTCTTGTTTCCTTTTCATAAATTCTGGTTGTTTAAAACAAGGTTTAGACACACGGCCTGGCCCTGCACCAACTAGTCACAAGTTTGCTTCTCCCCTTCCCTCTAATAAGTCTACTGAACCTCTTTCAAATGGGAGTAGACACTCTTTGTGCATAGCTACTGATATTAAATGCATGAACAGGTAACTCACATGCAACGCATGCTGGTCCTCCAATTATACGCTCAACCCTTTTAAGCCTTTTTAACCATATCTTAGACATACTTGCTCTTTAAAAAGTTGCTGGAATATTTCATACAATGAAAGTACTGTCATTATTTTTATACCGAAAGCTAGTTCCAAACAAAAACATCAGGGATGGAGGATTACTGTTCTTTGTGCCATGTATTTATACTCAGACTGTTTTTACTTCCAAGCAAAGTAGAACCAAACACTTTCTATTTACGGTAAGGAAATTAAAAATCAATATTTGTATCACAGCAATTTGAGAATTTTAAGAATTCTCACTCTTAGAATATATTAAAAACATACAGATAATTCTCACAGAGCTAAGCCTAAGAGAAGTGGCATCACCAACAATAAAGCAGAATCCGAATGAGCTAGCTTCGCTTCGATCAGCTCCAGAGACAATTCCACAGCTGCCACAGCAACAAGCAGAGGAGCCAGCCAAGAGACCAGAAAAGAAGCCAAAGAAGAGGTGAAGGCTTGGGAGCCAGAACTTGGCATCCGGGTCTTACAGCTGTCAGGGACACTCATGAGAGAAGTCACTGTTGTCTACAGTTTTGGGAAACAGGAAGAGGAAAAAAAAAAAAAAAAAACCCAATCTTTTATCTGCAACTATTATGAGCCAAGTTAGCACTGAAAGGTGATACATGCCACCATTTGTTTTGTCACAGCCTTGTGATACCAAGCCACTACACCAAACGAGAAAAGTGTTACCTGCACAGAAATACAGTTTTGTAGTGGTGTGGAACTTTAGACTCCCAAAGGGATGGCTTCTTTTGGAAAAGAAATATCTGTGAATAAGATGGAAATAAAAACTAGACAATTACTCTTTTTTTGTGTTTCAAAATATAAAATTTTGCCTTAATTTTTTTTTTTTTTTAAGGGGGATATCCTGTGAAACTTTCCTTTAAACTCTGCATTGTGTAATTACTACCAGCAATAGCAAGAACTCTGGTATATAACCAACAGTTTTGTTGTCAAGTTGTATGTACCTTTTATTAAAAAAAAAAACAAAACAATGTATCTAGACATTATTGAGAAAATACAAAGCTGCACTGTCTACGTTAGGGATTCCATACCTGCTAATGACAGAGACAAAACCCAGAATGACAACTGCACATTTTAAGACTCATTAAATAGAATTTGCAGGATCTCTAAACAAAAGAATAGAATCAGACCAACAACTCCAGTTTTGCAAAAATTAATTTTAAGTGCATATGCATGCAAAACCCCAAAGCTAGTAGCAGTTTTCAGGAAAGCTGTCTCCACAGATTCTGCGGTGACAAGCCAAGCAACTGCCAAACAATGTTTAAAAACAAAAGAGAGTCTCTTGCAAAGTGCCAAGAGAGATGTTATATTCTGCCATTACAACTCAGGCTTTATGGAAAGCGAGGATACTGGGATTCTCATTGGCAGCGTGAATGAGGCACACTCTCTACTAAGCAGATTCCCAAAGAAATATCTTGCATGTTAGCGTGGACTGTAAAAATGAAGAAGTGTTCAGCTGTGATGAAAAGCAAAAGAAAAGTAGAAACCAAGATAACGCAACCGATGCCAAAAAATGCATGGCTTTTTGAGAAAAGTGCTTTAAACATAGCTCAAAGAAACAGCAAAACTTTAAATATTTTCATTTATTTTCTCCAGTCTTGTCTTACTCCTAATCAGCCTCTATGCCTAGTGGTAGTGAGATACAATCTCTCATTTCATTTTCTGAGTTCAGAAGAACTAGGAATACCAAATTGCTAGTTCGCAATATTCTAAATTTTGTAGTCCGATATCCATCTTTTCAATGTCACACTTCCATATGTGGTGCTTTTCTCTGTTTTTCTTGGACCATGTGAAGCATCAGAAAGCTGTCTCAAGGCAACCTTTTCAAGCACACTTTTCACTGTTATACAAATAAGCCCTCTAGTGGTAAAATAATCGTGAGACCTATGATATTCAGAGTTTCTGTGTACCTCCTCTTTGACAGGATAAAAATTTTACTCTCGTAGTATCTCCTAACTAAAGTTTACCTACTAATGGCCTATCTGCAACTTCTTTTGAAAGCTATTCATTGAAGATGACAAGCTTACCTTATCTTAAGCATGAGGGCCTGGTTTTGTTATTAAATCCAAGGACAAAAACATAATAATCTAAAAAGAATAGAACTGTCAACAAAGGTACAAAACTAATTTAGCATAATGTCACAGAATTCTCCTGATTTTATGATTTTTTTTTTAAATTATACTAATACATAGATAATAAACTCCACCACACACTAGCACCAGAATTTGATTACCAGAATCAAAAGTGAATGCTTGTGTTCTTTCCCTTCTAAGTTACTCCATTTCCTTTCCCTTCCTTAAATATATTTATTCTCTACTTTTAAATACTAGCTAGTGACCAGAAAACAGAAAAACCACCAACTCTGACCCATGTTTATGGCAATGATTTGCATTATGATTGGCAAAATGTTGCCAATGCATCAGATATTTTATCTCGGATAGCAACTCGGCTTCAAACACTGTCAGACTTAAGACTGTCAAACGTTCCTGAATATTATGTTACCATTTCTTAACAGAAGACTAGCACGCTATCTAAGTTTAAAATAAAATAGCTATATTTTAGATTGCCAAGTATGGCTAAAAACCTCCCATCCACATACTTGCCTTCTTGCTTTAATGCAGGAATCCAACAAATTGTTATCAGAATTACAGCAATGGTCCAAAGGGACTGTACATACTAAAAGAAACACGTTTCGTAGTTCAGTCACTCTGAATCCGTACATACCTGCACATATTCAGCAGTTCTAAAGAAACAGAATTATCTGCTGTTTGGCCAGATCAGACCTTTCACTACATTTTTAATGGCTCAATAGCTCACTGGCGGTACCTTGGTGTATTTGCAATCTCACATGCTGTTATAATGAAGGAGGGTATGCTGGGAGAGGTCACTAATCACCTTCCACAAACTCTGCTTACTTAAGAACACCTCAGACTCTTTCTGTTCTGAATAGAGGCAAGTGTAGGAAACTGCGTCAACACCATCAGCTCACAGAATAGACTCCCATCTTTTCTCACTGGGATAAACCTGCAGCCTACTAGGTGGAACCTAAAATGAAGAATTCTTCAGAAATGCAAGCGCCAACAAAACTTCATCATCACAAAAAAAAAAAAATATTTTGGCCTATGTAAACCTTTTTTGTGTGATTTTTACCCATTGCACACGTTTTAACACAGACATGCCCATGCCTTGATATAACACTAATTGGTTATAATTCAGAGAACAGTGCCAGAGGATAACACATTTTGTTATCATTTGTTTGATAGCTAGAAACCAATTTCTAAAAATCAATGTATATTGCTGAAATTCCTTGCAAAACCATTCACAAATGAAACCATAGTGCAGAAATGCATATCACCTCAAATGCGGGTTGAGAAGGAACAATAAAAGTAAATGTAACTGCTTCAACAAGACTGACAGTAGCTGTGTCACTCTCACAACACTCTAAATCAAATTACTGAATAGGGAAGCACACAACTGACTGGAAAAGAAAATCCCTCCAACAGTAATCATGAGCAACTGTCAAGCTGGAAGGACTATCCTGTGGGGCCTATACATATCCGAAGCTGGATCGGATCCTAGTTCCATAGTTTCATTAAAAATTTTGGTGATTGAACAGGAAAATCTGCTTAAGAACTGCACATATGGTATCAAGCAAGGAGAAATCCAAGTGCTCTGAAGAACAGGATTAGAACTCAGTGATCCTGAAAAACTGAGGAAATGGCCTTGATCAACAAGATGAGATTCAGTAAAAACAAACACAAACAGCTACACATTGAAAGATGTACAGCATTAATTCAGAAAAAAAAGAAAGATTCGGTACAAGGTCATTGCAGAAAAGACAAAAAAATTTTGACATGCTAAAAAGAGCATCACATACAACATAGGATGTAATTTAACTTTTCTGTACTCAGAAGTGGTAAAGCTTATGCACTTGTGTATGGTTTCAGGTACCATAACTGAAAAACAAACAAACAACAGGCAGGAACAAAACCAAGTATTTTGACCTATAAGGAAGAGCTGAGAGATTTTTTTGAGTTCATGCAGTTTAAAAAACAGAAGACAAGGACATCATAGCAGTCTGAAGGTCTCATAAAGGAAGCAGTGGCCAATTATTTTTCTGTACTACAAGTAGCAGTCAGCTTAACTTGTACCTGGGAGATTTTGGTTAAAAGCTTTCCAACTACAAAAATAGAAAGTTCATTCATAGGTTACTTTGGAAGGCTGAAAACCCCCATGTCAGGAACATTGCATCTCCTAAGGTTGGTCAAGATACACATGATCCTGGTTCAGAGCAGGGAAAGAAAAGTTAGATAAGCCGAACATAAGGGCAGAGTCTAAAAAACACTCTGAATATTCATTCCCCACTCTCCCAGATCAGAGGATCTGTTACACTGTACTGCAGCTCCTCCACTTTCAAACAGCCACCCATGTTTTCTCCTGATGAAAAATAGGATAGACAGGAGCAGAGGGGGAACAACACACACTTGAGTCCCATCCTGATAAAGTCAAGCTTTGTCTGAGCTAGACACCCAAACACGAGGTAGTCCTCTCAGGCTCTCCACAGTTTCAACACTGATTTTCTAGATGTAGCTATACAGTTTATAGCTATAGATGGTAGTATGCACAAAGAATCTAACATGCATTTATCTTTAAGTCTTGACTGTTTGCCAATAAAAATCTAAGCTATCATTGTACGCTATAAATTGTATACACATGCACAAGAACGTGTTTGCACCAGCAGAAATATATCAACAGTATTGTACCCAGGCAAAATCTCTAGACAATGCACTAATGGAAAATGACAAGACAGGAGGCTTCTTTTGTTTGATGTAAGAGTCAAAGTTGTAATTCTCCCAAACTTTAACAAGAAGCCACGATACAACTTTTTACGTATTAGCCACGATTGCTTTGTAGGATCAAAACAAGCATCTGTCTCTTTTATGGCTTGTAAGATTATGCTCCTATCGCTCGCTGTATCTCTGCAGCTCAGATGTCTTCAGAGGGAAGCTGAGCAAAGCCAGATACAGCTGCAATTATTAATACAATGTGACACTGCAAAGGAAGCTGGATTCCCTCCCCGTTTTTGTTCAGTGTTTCTATTAGAAAGGCAATTCTTCCATATAGCTTCCCCAGCTAAAATTTGAGAAATGTATCATACAGCTGTATGTACTATTACACTTCAGCTTTAGAAGGTATTTTACAGCATACAGCTTTTGATCCATTGCTATTCGAATTATTTTGTATTTAAACTGTAACTACAGATCTCGGAGTTTAATCTACATTGGCGGGGAAGGGGGGAACAGGAGGGGGGAGCAAAGCTGCCATTACTGTTACTCACTCTGCCTTCAGAAACAGTTAGGGAGGAGGGGAGGAGACATGGAAAACAGACTAAAAACTCAGTGGATTTTGAACCTCTCATTTTAAAGATTTATACCAGAACAAAATTATTATAATACTATAACAGAGCATGCATATGGGGAGGTGCACCCCTAACATTTCTTCTTCAGTAACCATTATTGTTAAGTTCTCCAGGTAGTTAAGGGCTTAGGGTAACCATCACAGCACCTGAGGTTGCTTGGAAAGCCTGAGCAATTTGAAGGATTCATAAAAACAGGAACACAGAAGGGTAGAAGGCTCCACCTGTACTCAGCAAATTCAGTAAACAAGTCAGCAAATTCAACTTGCAATTTCAATCACACCGATACAAAGACCATGCAGCTGTCAAAGAACTGCAGTCTCAGTGCTACCTAGGAAATCAGCAGTTAACGTTTTGTGCTACATGTGGCTTTCAAGGTATGCACCAAAATAATTCAAACTAACAGTCCTAAAGAGGCAGATTCACTCATTTCTTCTGACACGTCCAAAGTCAGTTTTATTTGGCCATGAGAGGACCATCCAAGTTAAGGGAAGACCAACTCATGAACCTAGTAACATAATGGTACCAGCGTCACCTTTCAACCTGCTGTCTCCACGGGGAGGAATACAGCCACATCCCATTCTCGCTACCAGCCGTGCTTTTGACTCTTAAAGGACAGTTTGCACTCAGAATTTAAAAGTGATTTTAGTGTCTCCTGTAATTACAAGGAGTGAAACTGAAATAGGAGTACTTACAGGAATACTCTACAGTCTGGGTTGTGGACTCCTTATTCAAGTTTAAGGAGTTAACTCTCAAATCCTCCCTACATAGACATTTTATGCTTTTTAAAAAAAGTAAGTAATACACTTTCCCTAGAACTGCTTTGTTAAACTGGCATGAAAAACACTGGAAAGATACCACGCTACTACTCATTATATTTCTGCTGCTTGTTCCTGCAGTTCCTATAATTACACAGGAAATAAAGCAGGACCACCAAATGCAACCAGTGTTAGAATAAACCAATACTTCAATTTTTTCCAACATACTGTTCTTCAAGATACATTAATAATTTATCTGTTATAAACTACTCCTAGTACAGCCATCTTTTTTAAAAATTAAGCCTTTAGAAGCTAGAAGAACAAGAAAGTACTTGAATTCAGTAACTTTATAAGTTGTAACAGTAAAAATTTAAACATTTCCTTTAATAAACTGTTTATTCCCATTTCAATGGATTTTAAAATAAGTTTTGCTCAGAATTTGCAATGGTTATAAGATCTGAGATGCAGATAAACTCAAGTATTGCAAACTCTATATTTCGAGTTTAATAAAAGATACCCTTATGTTTGATATTGGTTTATCTGTAATCCCTATACCACGTACGCACACACACACTTACTTTTTATCTTACGACAAATCCTCTGACTAAAACTAACCTTGATCAAACATATTACAGTTTATGAATTCTCAGCAGCTTCTAACTGTATCTCCTTTGTATTATTCATTGTAGAGATTTAGCCGATTATAGGCATGCATTAGAAATCTCGCATGACTTCAAAAGGACTGTTCAAGGTATCAGAATAGAAAGCAGCAGCATACCAGGCAGCTTGCACACTGCCACAGTTAATGAAAAATCCCTTTGAAAATTACACATCATTCCACTAATTTCTTCTGATCAGAAGAGTGAAATTCTGGATTGACACTTCCTTCCAGTATAAGATAAAAATTCAGTGCCAAAATGAAGTAATTAAGCCCCACTTCTTTTGACATTTACTTTACAGCATGACTCATGACCATCTTTAGCCTGCATTTAATAAAATGTTTCACAGAGACTATTAAAAAAAAAATTAACTCTATACTACAGCCTTTCAGTCCAGTACTGCATTTTATTGCCCAATGTGAGTTCCAAAATCACTTTTCAGTTAAGTGTGCCAGGTAGTTCTCAGCACTTAAAAAACAAACCAAAGTAAGCAAACAAAAGACAAAGGGATTTATTTTTTTTTAAAAACCCAGATCTTAAAAAGCAACTGATGCTTTGGAACTTTTTTCTAAAGAGGGTCAGGAGAAGAAAAATTACAGGAACAGATTTAGCTCATTTTTAAATAAGAGACTGTAGAATTCATGCTACAAGTTTCCAATAAATGACTACTAATTACATTTACAATACTAAGGAGGTGTGTAAAAAAGTCAACAAAATGAATACAAAAGTCGATCCAGAAGGCTTTGCACTCCAAACCAGAAAGCAAATTCTTCTGCAATCTTATGACTGGAAAACATGCAAGCAACAATATTACACCATTAAGATTCTCTCTGAAAAGAGGTCTTTTATATCTAAATGACAATACAGAGGCTCCAACACAAGTATGACTGGCTTTCTCCTGCTATTTGGAGACAGTTTTACTGATCTCCTGTTCTCCATCTCTTTTCCAACTGCAGCTGCAAACCCCACATTTTCTACCTCTGGATTATCTGCTCAGAACCACCCATTTTCACTCACAATCACTGGAGGATATAAATGAACAACTGGATTTATCCTCCAACACTACACAGATCTTAAAAACCAACCAAGCAAACAAACCAAAACATACCACCTTAGACAAATGTCCTGGTTTATATAAAACTTTGGGGACAGGAAGAACGCCACAGTCCCTGAGAAGGAAGGCTTCTAGTAGGAACAATACAAAGAAATGCTACTGCAAACTGCATCAGACATGTATGAAAATACAGTATCTGAATCCTACAACTCTACCTATTCTCTAGGAAACGCCATTATTCAGGCTTGTGCTGGCAGCTACAGATACACACTTGCCCAAAAGTATTTAAATAATTTAACTGAATAAACGAATGCGTTATTTACAAAACAAAATAATTCAGTTCCATGAAATGCTAAGCCAACCTTGGAATGGTTGTGAAGCCAGGAGGCTTTGAATGTTCATACTCTGTCTTATCATTAAACAATTACTAAGCTTAATCAAGTGGAAGATAAACAATGAATATTAATAGGTATTAACTTGGCTTTTGTCTGCCCGTTCATCTTCCAACTGCCAGCAAGGAAGCTGTATGTCCTGATCAGGCTTGAGCTGGAAATATCCTATTTATGAGGAAACTTATAAGGAAACTTCTTTGTGGGAAATATTAAGTTAAGTGATTTCTAAAGAGACCTGAAAGTTTGATTCTTATAAAGTTCTTTAAAATGCCTTGTAATTGTCTCCAAAGATCTGTTCTCTATTCATCTTTGCTTTTGAAGTTTTGTCATTTTGGCAGCTTTGCACGATCCCAGAAGGAACAGAAAAAGATATTCCTACTCAGCCTTCTCCTGCTGTTTTTCCAGGTTGACACTTTTGAAGCTCTTATTAGCATAGTTATGTGCTCTTTTCCAAGAAGAATTCCTAAGGTATCTCCCCTATCCAACCTTACTAGTATACGCATGGTTTAAAGATACAGCAGTATCTACCAGATAATGTTAAATTCATGAGGAATGGCACAATCCCAGAAGACATACCCATTTCTGCTTCTTACTTAAGGGACCCCAACATGAGTTAAAGCATTGTTGGGATCCTTCTTGAAAGTTCAGGTCTTTCAGCTAACTAGCACCTGATACCTTTGTAGCTCCCTGTTCCTACCACCACCTGGCTGACAGCAAGAAGAGAGTATTCCCTTTCTGCTAACACTATTTCTGTTAAGACATCCCACAGGTTTTCTCTCCCAGTGAGAGGGCTTCCTGTGCCACCTATTTCTTAACCTCCACTGTGTCCCACCCACACTGGCAGTATCCAATTCAGAATTAAAAGTCCTTCTAACACAGAAAAGACAACTGAAAATAGCAAAGAAAAGCTAGAAAAAAAACATTCATATGCAGCTCTGACCAGCTCATTTTCAGTAACAAGACAGGTCTTTTAAAAGGTTTACACTACAAATCACCAGATCCTGGGAATTAATTTTGAGGAGGTATGGCTACATAGTCAGCTATACTAATATACTCTTCCCTTGGCCTCTGCTGCAGAAAGGATTCTGGCCTACAGAGACCCATGATGTGACCTAGCTCAGCCACTCCTTTGTACATACTACATGATCAATTCGATGAAAAAGATCTCTTGAAAAAAATAAAATAGTAAAGCTGTATTTCATATACTGGGGTATATATGTATATATGTATTTCATATGCTGGGGTAGACACAGTAGTAAAACATATCAACAATTTCAGTTATCAGGGTTGAAAATCCTGATGGAATACAGTGCTTTCTTGCTCTCCTATGCATCACGATGCATACCCAAATATTTAACACATTTCAGTATTTGTACATGGTTTGAACAACACAATTCATTTATCTGTGTGATTATTTTTCACCTTCTAACATAGCAAACTGAGAATCTGAAAAAGCACTTGAGAAAAGAACAGAAAATTAGGAACAAATTAAAGTGACTAACAAGTAGGCAAATGAACAAATACTGGTTTATATCCTTTTTTTTTTTTTTCAAAAAGCCATTGGACTATTTAAGATCGATATTAATATGCATTTTCATTTCTATAATAGTAGAAAGCTATGGAATACAACCAGCAAGTACAAACTTACTTAGATCTTTAAATTTTTTATGTTTGTTTTCATTCTGACAAGTTTCACCATTAATCTTTACTATTCAAAGTGCCCAAAAATCTACACTAAATCAGAACAAATATCTCCAAAGAACCAGTAGATGGCAATAAAAAGATCTGTGATGAACCTTGATTTTGGAAATAAACATGGTCCATTTTAATTTACAACTAGCAAAATTGCAATTTTTTTTAGCTAGTCAATATGGTCCCAGGAGTCTGGTTCAGCAGCAACCATTTTATAAAATTTTATACAGACAAATCCATAAATCCTCCCCCCATCAGTATGGTTAAAACTCTGACTGAGGTGAGAAAAAAAAACAACCCTGAGAACAATCTGTTCCCCTGTTACTCAGAAGAATAACTTATCTAAAATATTAGATAACGTTATATTCAAACTAAACCTACAGTTTCAAGAACCTTTTGCCAAGTACAGTTTGTATAAAAAGCACAGAAATTTGAGTTCATTACTATTCATAAAATGTAGTCAAACACTAAAGAACCAGTAAACTTTGTTAAATCTTTATACTACAGTAACCTTTAAAAACTTCCACTAAGTGTGAACGCTATCCAGCAACTTCTGATAATTTTTGCCAGGGCTTCAGCTTGAAATTAAAGTATCAGCTATTTTTTATGGCTCACAATTGCAAATCTAGGAATTCTAAACTGAATTGCAGTGGCTTACCTGTCTAGCATAGAATATAAAAATCAAATTACTATTTTGTACAATGTTAAAAATGAAAACATACGCATCAGATTTTTAAAGGAGGACTTCTAGATGTGATTTCTTATGTATATATATTACGTATATGTTCGCAGCTGAGGTAGAGGTATTCTTGAACAGAAACAACGTTAATTGAAAGTTTATCTAGAAAGCAAAGTATGAGGATGCTTGGAACCAGAGGACAAATGTACCTTCTCATCTACTAGAATCCAAACTGCTTGATCCTGGTAGTGTTTCCCCATTTCTTTGGCACATTATTTCAGAAACAACTGTCAAGTTTACTGCTGACCTGATTGAGTGTTGGGGCCATTACATTAAGAGTGCTCAAAAGAAGCTCAAAGAACTTCCACTGTACAGCGGGAGGCCTTTGATGAAGAAATACACTTAATAAAAACAGACCACTAGAGAAAAGCAGATGTACCAGACAACTCTCAACCACATTGATTTTAGATCAGCTATCGCTTTTAAACATAACACCACTAACTTTTCAGCTTTATTAACAAGCTATGATTCCTGCACTCCAGCCTTTGATAAAGGGACTGCCAGCTCCTCCTCATCCAGTATATCCTCAATAACGCGTACGAAAGAGTTACTTCCCTTATTCCACTCCGTACCTCTTACGGAACTGACTTTAAAACATATATGAAGGTCATGAAGATCTATTTCAAATCCTTATGAGGACTCCATGAAATCAAATCCACACAGCCCAATCATTTATTAAGCCATGTTTACTACAAATATGCTAGTCCTGTCCTTACACTAAGGTCCTCTTTTTCATCTATACCAGAGCTGATTACATTCTTCCCAAAATCGTATTTGTAGACTGTAAGGCCAGATTTCATACTACAGCTATCAAGAGCCCTTCATGATTACTTAGTATGTCCAAGCTAATCCCCAAATGCCTCTATGTGACGTAAAACATCCAGGCTAAGTGCACCTCTGCATAATAGCTTTCCATTAGTTTACTACATTTGAGTGCTGGATACACAGTGAGTTACTTTTGGAGATTAGGATACATTCATGGTAAGCAGCACTTTACAGCTATTGCTTCAAGACACCTCTATTCATGTAACATTTTAAAAAATTACAAAAAAAAAAAATAAAATCACCTTTAAGAGTTGTACATATATCTTATTTCTTGGACTCATCTTTCAGAGTAGTCCTGAAACCGATATAACTAGCATTCTTCAAATTTATGAGAGTCTAAATTAAAAAGAAATAGTCATCAGGAACAAAACTCTATGTCAACAATTTTCAAAGACAAATAAAAAAGCACTGCAGAATTAAGGTTACACCTTGTTTTAAACCACTCCAACTAGTCACCAAATGACTCTGAAGACATTTCCTCAGTTTGTTCAAATCACTGCAAGAAGTCAGAGGTGATTTGGAACAGTTTCACACCAGCACAGACGCTTACTTGGAACATCCTACCTTGCACCTGTGGTTCATACCAGAAGTACATGTCTATGATAGAGCCTGAAGAATTAAACACACTTTGGGATATAACTATTTTTAAATTATGTTGATAAGGGCTTATTGTTTCCTGCTTTAAGGACATTCGCCTACTACTTTGAAAACTGTGCTTGCTACACCTAGTTAGCTTCCATCCATAAGAAAAAGAGGGGAGTTTTATGATTCTGCTCCTTGTTCAAACCATGTTGCCATGGAAGCAGACATTGGATTGATGAAAATAGGTCAACTGTTCAAAAAAAAAAAAAAGACCATTGTTTTAATACTTTAAAAATATTATTAAATGTTGTTAATGCTTACCATTATTTATTATGAAATGCTCAATATTTTATTCTATTTAATCAGCATTTACTGATATGATATGTATTCCATCCAAAAGTGTAGAGAGCAGTAGAGTTAATGTTGTTATTGAAAAAAAAAATTATTTTGCATGAATCTGTAAGGGCTGGACACAGAACGCTTACAAGAATACCACACACAGTTCTTCATTACGTCTGTACTGAGTGATGTCAAATGTCACTATATAACCTATTTCCATTTGATGAGTATGTTATTTTTAAAAAGCACTCACACTTTTGGAGAAAAAAAAATTGCTAACATTGCTAATACCTGAGCTTGTCTTTGGTAAGAACAGGCAGGGCTTTTTCTGTTTACCTTTGCACCAGATATAAATATTCATGTGGAGTCCCAATTACTTAAACCTGATAAAAATATTTAATAACAGCTAAGGTTTAAGTAGGTTACCCCATCAATTGAACATGTGAAAGCATACATAGCCTACTAAAAGAAATTTCTTGTGTTCCTTAACATTTTCACACCACCTGATGCTGGCAACACCACATAAACATACCGTAAAATGCTCATCTCCTGCAGCAAACACCTGGAAGTAAAATAACTCACCTCTATCATGTGTTTCTGCATCTCACTGGGTGATCTAAAAATGCATTTCTATCAACACACTGACACATCCGACAATTTGTTCCTACCTTGACACTGATGAACCAGGTTTGTCCTAGAGGTTTAGTGTGATATACGCTGTTTCTGAATTGTTCTTTACAACTGAAATGCACAGTTTTATCATTAATAAATACAGTAAAGGTGCATAAGAATACTGCCAATGCATGAAATTTGTGTTCCTCTCGTAGTTTAGGGACCTTCCTATAGATGAAGCAATACTTACAGGAGAAAGACTCAGTGGTGTGGAAGTCCCACAAATTTAATCCAGCACTAACATACAGCACTGCCGTGTGTCTTACACATATAGTTGCTTCTGATCTGTTCCCTTTCACCAGTGAATTGGGTCAGACAGCTTCTCCCAGATCAGTTCACTAATCTGATTCATCATGCACCAGATAAAAGAAAGTGCCAGTGTAACAGATAAAATGGGAATAAATACCCAGGAAGCAAAGGCAAAAATAATCCCATCTCTTTAAGATGCCATAAATCCATGCTGCTTTTGTTCACAGTCCCACAGTGTCTAGTAATCTTCCTCCTTTTTACCTTTTGTAATCAACGTTTTAACCTGAAATACATACAATGTAACTACCAATACAAAAAATTCATTTCTGTAACTGAGAACATATTTGACTGTCAACACAATGGAAACTGTCTCCAACAGAAGTGACAATCGTGTTTGTTGTGTTCATCTTCATACGGTTTTTGAAAGAAAACTTATATATAAAAATGTGTTTCACTTTGGAGTACTCTTTTGGACTCCAGAAACTTCGTAACTTGTGTTACAAAACTTCTTGCAAGATTGTACAACCTGAGCTATTCTCTGTTAAAAAAAAAAAATAAATTAAAAGAAAAAAGACACTCGTGAAGTTGTTAAATATTGTTTAAAATGTACTGAAAGATTGTCTCTCAGGAGACTGCAAAAGTTTTAAATTTCACATTGAACAGTTTCAGAACTGTTTATAACAAACAACATTCCAAAAATCACATGGCTTGTTATGCTGCAGAAAAGTACTAAGACTCATATGTTGGGTTTGTGTCTTTGTGTTTTCTCAGAAAATTAATAGTTTGTCATAACACAAAAAACAGCCCAAAAAAAATTCAAACCAGCATACTTAAAAGTATCAAGCATATTGGATACTTGTGACTAAAACTATTCTTTAAATATACCTTTTCTGACAAGTACAACATGGGTTGTTTGGGGTTTATTACTAAGAAGAACAGTAAGAGAAAACTTGACTTTTCTTTAACCAAATGGTTGCCTTTCTGCTCTTGCTCATCCAGCATGAGACTCCACCTGCCCCTTCATACAATGTAGTTAATTATAGATCAGTGGGCTTCGTCAAAGTTGCTTCTCAGTATAAGACAACATTTTTGCCTTTCCTTCCCTCAGTACTAATTTACCTTTTCTCTTCAAACTTTCTTCCCTTTATTTTCTTAATCTCCCTTTCCACAGCATATTCGGATAATTTGAGATACACTGCTAAAAAGGAATTCCAAGAGCTGCCTAATTACCATGTTGTATTTCCTGTCATCTAACGAATTGCATATAAGCAGAAATTAAATTTAGAGAGAAAAATACTGGTATTCTCCTATGGCTGACCAAGAAAGAGAGGCCTGCCTAGAGACCATGTAGCCAGCTTCACATTAAAACAGATAAGATGGGAATAAATGCCCAGGAAGCAAAGGCAAAAGCAGCCCCATTCTTTAAGTTGCCATAAATCCATACCGCTTACATTTAGTCATACAATTTTCATAATATGATCTCTTTGGATATGTTGTCAAGTAATGAACTACAGCATTACATTTAATTTGCCAAATTAGTTTTATATTAAAATACTTCACTGAGGTTAATGCAGGTGTTCACACGTGCATAATAAAAGAATACATCAGCCTGTCTGTAGACTCAAACTTCAGTAAACCAGTTGACACTCTGCAAACCTTAAGGCTTGGAAAATAAAACAAGCAAGCTCATAATTCATTGCATAACCCATAACGCATCTAAAAACAACAGAGTATGTGCTCCTACTGCACAGGTGACGCAATTTAACAACTGCACATAGACAACCCAGACTTTTTGCCACAAGAAAAGTAATCCAGTTCCTAAAAGCTAAAATAGCATAATGTTGAAAGTCAAGGCAATGCAAAACAAGAAAGCTCCAAAAGAAAGATACATCAGGGCAAAGTCCTACAAACTGTTGTTGTATAAGACACCCATAGTCATCCCTCCTTGCCTGAATAGGAATGACACTCAAGTGTTTACTACATAGAATTACAAAAAGATGAAACCCAAATGGTGTTACAATCAGTAGTATTTATAGTCATCATGCATACTTGTTTCAGACAAGGCTTAGAGGAAACATCCATAAAGATTACATAGGAGGTCTTTGTAAGATATGCTGGGGTCACAAAGCAAGAAGAGAAACATCCAGTTCACAGAAATACGGTTATTTTTGTTTCTTGAAATAGCACTAAACTTCTTGAAATACATGAAGCAATAAATGCACGGTATCTTGCAAATATATGGAAAAGTATGGCAACAACATTCACAGTACATGAAAACACAGAAAAAAAAAAAGAAAGAAATCAAAAAGCAAGCCTTTGAAACACTTCTTTGGCAGGGAAATCTTCATTTTCTTCTAATATATGGAGGAAAAAAAATTCTATTTCCTGGTATAATTTCCACTGTTGTTCATGTTATTCGCTACAAAGACACGTGCGCTGTTTTAAGGCAGACTTACCTCTACCAATGCCACAGTCAGAATAAGGTCCGTTTTTGAGTCTGCAAAAAGGGCATTCACTTGTGGAGACATTCCAATCAGTATGCAATTAGTGACTACCGATATTACGCTCATAGTTTCAAAAGCCAGCTGAAATAAAACACAAATATACTTACAGTTATGACCATTACCTCTAATTCACCAGTCCCCAAATTGCTCTGGACAATACCTGTCTCTTCATTAAATCCTCAGAAGACCCATAATTTTAACTTCTTATTTTCCTTCATCTTTTGAATTATACGACATAAGACTTGTTGGGCAAGCAGTCCAGACTTCATCAGCTTTAAAAACAGGCAAGCACAAGATCACAACAAGGTTTCCCTTACCACAGAGACCATCTGGCAACTCTGAATTTTTCTCTAATTTGATTTCTGTCTGTGTGTCTATGTCTGTTTTCTGTGAAGAAGTTAAATACCATTCTTCCACAATTCCATAGTACTGTAAAGACCTTGAGAAGTGATTTACAGACCACTAACATCCTAGATGTAGGTAATGCTAGGTCATCTCCTAATTTGGAATAATCCAAAAGGAGAAAAGTAGACAGAAAAGCAGCCTTATCCCTGGTATCTTCATGACTCATAATCTGAATACAGATTACGCACTCTTCTACAGTTGTACTCCCAAACAGAAACTTCCTTCAGGATAAAGGAAAAAATGCAAAACTCCTAGAGGAACTAATAGTCCCAACACTCTGTTTTTGGAGGTTTTGTCTGAATGTTAGGTAATAGGAAAATGTAATGATGGTTCAGAATGCCTTTCTTAAATCACAACCAGTTACACAAGCTGAAGTTTGTTGAAAGAAAGACTTATATTTAAACACATGCAATTGCACAAGTCTAAGAAGCTCTTGCCTACAGAGCTCCCACAAAATGCCTGAAAAATATTACTACAGCGTGACAATTACTTTTGCAATATAATGGTTACTTATGCCAAGATCCTTTCTGGAATGAGAACGACTGACATTGAATTGTAGCAATTGTCGCAATGAATTAGCAGAATTAACTTTCTTCTTGACACCAAGCTGGTGACTCAGCTCACCTGATAAAATAATTGCAGTATTCCTTTAACAGAAATCTGTCAGCCAATGCTCTGACTTCCCATATGAAACAGATAACTAACTTTTTAATTAATTATTTTTTATTCACAAAGCAAATGCATTTCTACTATTAGTTAAAAACCCACACTATAAAAAAAAACCAAACACATGACCATACCATTAGTGTTACGTTTTTTCGGCCTGCTCCCTAGACTGAAACAAAACTACTCTAGCAAAACCAAATGCTATTAATATACCTGCAGCTACTCTTGGGACTTAGGACCACAGCCTCATTTAACTGGTGGTCACACCACTGGCCAATGCAGCTATGCCATGAAGAAGCTGGCAGCATAGAAAATGCATCAGATGTTAAAATGCAATCAGATTGTAATTTACACATTTTAATGACTTAATATTAAAAGACTTCTCCCATAAGTCCACTTCATTTAATACCTATGTACGTGTCTAATGAACATTGCTCAGAATACTCTGTTTGCATGTTTTTACAATATGTTTCATTCAAGGTTTTCCCATTCCATCTCTCATCTTCCATTTGTTTCATTTGGTACCAACATTTACAACCCCTCCAAATTAAACCAATCCACTAGTTTATTGTGCCCTTTGTCTCCATTACATACCATTAGAAAAGCTATTAAATAAAACTACAATATGGATCACCCCCTAGAAATTTCCTCCAACTACTTCACACTCCTTATTAGGCCACTGCTATTACAGAATGCTAAAGTCTCTCAATGTGACTTAACAGCCTTCTCTCTTTTCAGAAAAAACTCTGGTTTTGGAGGAGTTTTACAGGGTTATTTTTAGTTAGAATCAGTTCACTGACACAGCATAGTCAGCGGGCTCCAAACCAGCTGGTGCTAGCATGATTGCATGGGCAAACAACTGAGGACAGAAAATCCTTAAGCCAGTACTACTAGCATGAAATTGTTTAGATAGACTACAACGTTCAGGTTATGCAGAAAGGTCCAGCTCCTGCTCACAGATCCAGGTTACTTTAAAATTAGTCAGCTTGAGTACCAGTAATCACAAGGGCACACAGCCAAACATGGCTTAGGAATCCAAGTACTTACCTATCATTCTTTTTTTTTTTTTAACCCTTGCTGAGCTCCGTGCTTCTGAGATTGCATCGGATGTTACCATGTTAGCATTTCTAAAATACTTTGGCTGTAAAGAATAAGAGGCAGTATGGGGTAGCTTTGCTTTGCTGCAGTTGCAACAGGAAAATACATACATATACAAAGAAAGGATTTGTTTTCTTTTCAAAGGCAACTGAAAGACATCTGGTCAAAAACCATACAAAGAACACTGTTGGATAGATAGTATCCTAGGGCATTGAAGAGAACAAAGTACCTACTAAACTAAACTAAAAGTGGCTGATAGGTCAAATACACAGCTTAAAGACATTTGTTGAAATCTCTTTTAAAACAAACGAATAGAAAAAGAAACACACAAAAATTACCTGCCAAACACCAATATTTGCTGTAGGTTCTGCAAATGGCCGCTTGTAAACTCTACACATCTTCAAGGCATCGGAATATATCTCTGTGATGTTGTTTAACACTGCAAAGACAGCTGCCAGTGGATAAACACAGGAGAAAAGACTCACATAGCCAAACTGTAAGAACAACTCCAGGTAATCATCAAAAGTACCCTGAAAACCAGCAAAAATAAGAACAACTTTAACCACAAAAAAATACATGAAGAAATACAGAATCAACAATACAGTTGTAAACATGCTTCCTCATCCCAAATCAGTTGTTTGGGAATGACTGGTGGTAGAAAACAACAACAACTAATACATTTCATTAATTTGGAATTATTAAATTACCCAAAACTTCTTAATAAGGTGAGGCCAAGGTTTTTCCTTTTGCCTAATAAATTTTCTGCAACAGTCACACTTCGTATTCTAATTACATGAAGTAATTGTATAAGCACATTCATCCCATTCAAGTTCATGACTACCTCAGTGAAACAGTTACAGAAGGAACAGCGGGGGATAGTAAAACAGCATCACGCATTTAAACTGGCAGAACATTCTCCTAAGAGCATTGTGACACGAAAAGTCCTAGTATTTTAGACTGTCCACGAAAGACCTAACCAGAAAGGTAGGTTGGTAGATAGGCAACTCTCTTCTGGTATTTCTCCTTGTTTATTTCAAAACAGATAAGTCTGAATTTGTTGCCCACTTGAAGGCTGAAATGACAGAATGCAACACTGACATGTGAAAGGAACAATTAATGCAAACAAAAAGGCCAATTTTGGCAAATGTGAGACATATCCATCACCTGATCTTTAAACCAAGAACATGGGTACCTAAATATTGATTAAGTATTCACATGTAGGTTATTATGCATATTTGCATAACTGCTACTGTGTAGTATTAATAATAGTTTTGTATGATTGCAGCAGTTATTTATGAAAGCAAAGAACAAAACCAACTCATTTTTAAAGAAAAGGTGTTGGCTGATCAAAGGATGGTAAAATACCATGAAGAAGTTAAACTGGGATCTAGCTACGTTGCATTCGCCCACACCCACACATTTTCCTCTCTCTCAAAAATGAGAACTTGAAAAGCAAGACTTGACAGTAACTGAGATTATTACAAGAACAACATAAAATTGGTTTTGGCTCCATACATTAGACACACGGTTCTCTAATCTTTTTTGCTGGTTATAGCTGTGAAAATGACTGCCTCTTCAGCACCTAGTGCCTTTTTTCCGACTAACAGAGAGAGACAGTAGAAGCCTGCAAGCTCAGAAATCATCATGGGATGATCATTAGCTGCATTCTTCACTTGAGCTCATTCTTAAGTTGTGTAGTGTATCTAGGTCTGACAAACTGATCTGCAGGACAGACCCTGAGGAGCTACCTAATTTTTAAAACCACTGAGATTTTTCCACAGGAATGTTTTGTACAAACTTCTAATTTCAGTAAGGTAGGATGTTTGTGCAGAATCACTCACTGGAGTGGCAGTCACGTTATTTGTCCCTATCACATCCTCAAACAAATGTTGCAAGCAGGGAGCAATGCTTCCCTTTGTGCTCCTCCTCGTAACTGCACAGTATTCCCACTGCTTCCTCATACCTTTCTTCTCATTTCCTTGTCCAGTACCTATTGACTTTTAGAACAGCAGAGTATGAAAAGAAAAGGAGTATTTAGTTTTCTTCTACTCAATTTACGACGCTGTGTGCAGGAAGAGAGGAGTCCCATCTGACAGGACGTTAAAGAAATTTCAAAGCATGCCATTGTCAGCCACAAAAGCAGCATGTAAAATATGGCATCAAGAAATCAGAATCAACAAAGAAATTCAGGGATAAAATGAATTAGAGAGAAGCCGAATTTAAAAAAAATAATTTAAAAATGACTGCAGGATGTTTTTACATCTTAAACTGGGTTAAGGGCTGGAGATCTGATGAGACAGAAAGAGGACCAAAAAAAGATAATTAAATGTTAAAGAGTAAGTGAAGGAAGGAAAAGAAAAGAGCCTGAAACGCCAAATTCTGTCAAGATTCCCACTAAACTCCTCACTTACTAAATGTAGTCCAATGCTTCCCCCTTGTGACAGATTAATTTTAGAAATACTCTTGCCTGCTGACAGCTCACTGCTTGCAAACAAATCAATGGTCTAATATTGTGTATTCACAAGCACAGCACAACTAAAATCTTTAGATTGAAAATAAAATTAAGGCCTTGAGCACACAATACCTCGAACTAAAACTGAGGCTAGCAGTGGATACCTCCAAGGCAAAGTCATAACTTTACAATTGACCTGTTGGGTCCCTGTGGAAAATTATTCAGGGCAGAACGGTATAACAGGTGCAGATACATTTGATCCAGCTCTGCACAAGAAGCACTGGGCAGTGTGACTCAGAGACACCACACTGGCCTCGTATGTGCCAGCTGAGAATCAGGACTCAGCTCAGGCCTGAGAGGTAGAGCTTATTTGATACAGCATATCAACACCTGATGCCAACACACAGCTTTTGGAGCTGTGCTGGTCTATTTGCAGGCACAGTGCTGGACTGTGCTGATTTACTAGTCCAGACAGACACTAGCTCGGGGATTTCTGCTGTGTTCTCTATTGTTAAGATAGCCATGCTCCCTAAATCTCTCTCTCCTCGTATAAAATGTGTGAAACACCAACCTTCCCAGAGGAATGCAACTATTAACATTTGTACAGTTTTTCAATTGCAAAGGTAGTATTTCTTTTTCCTCTTCCCATTTCATGGCACTTTATGCAGAAAGAGAGGAATCTGATACGGTATTGATATCAAATTTCAAACTGCTATTCTCTACCGTTTACATAAAAGGTAGACCATCTACATACAATTCTTATTCTGTAAAATTATAAATCATACAGTATTAAGCCTCTTGTGACTATGCTTGAAGCATCTGATAAGTAAGTTGCCAGCCAGTCTGTAAGGCCTTAACATACACACTCATGTCTACTTTGTCAATTCCTTTAGAACTGCAGGTAACGAATTACACAAAGTCAGCTAAATATAATTAATAATTGTACTGGGTAGGAGGTGGAACGGAAAGGAACCAGGAAGACAGCAAATGCCAAAGCTGTAGCTTCAAGAAGCAAAAGCTTCCAGCAGTAGTACTGGTTTGAAGAGCTGGTCTCTTCCGCCTTCTCCATTTCTGACCCCACCCAGACAAGAGCGTACTCAGGCTCTTAATTGACAGTTTAAACTACTATCACTGCAAAACCAAACTAAAACACCAACAGCTTCCCCCTAACCTGTGACAGGCTACTTATCCTGGTAGCCCTCCAGGCTACCCTTGGTGATTAAGGGCATATTACACAAATACTTCTTCCAGTGATACAGGGTTAGGTACCTCCAGATTCATCTGTTCACTCCTATCCCTTCGAGCTGATGTAACTGGGATCCTGCACTGTATCAGTTTCTTGACCCAGTGCACCACACAGCTGTATAAACAACACTACCAGCAAAACTGATGAACCTGGAAATAAGCTGCTAGGCCAAATAGCCAGGAATATTTTAGGTTGCACTGGCTGATGTCTCTGTCAACTACAGAGCAGAAAACTTTTAACTCTTTTACAGTAGTAAAACGTACAAAATAGGTGCCCATTTCTTTCTCCAAGTTGACTTGTTCGACTAATGACAGGTCCGTATCTGTTTTCAGAGAACACATGCGTTTCTTCATCCTCTTCTTATGTCTCTTTTGGAGCCAGTAAGGAAGCAAGGATTCTGCAAACTGATTAAGGATCTGCGAAGTTATCAGCAAAGTGGCCA
>VZSZ01008944.1:131867-145748 GCA_013398815.1 Ibidorhyncha struthersii | reverse complement strand
AAAAAAAAAAAAAAGATAGGACAAAAAAAATTAATAGATCTGTGATAAACCTGTGATCATTTCTAATTTTGTGTGTTCTGGTAATACTGTAAGTTGTAATACTATAGCAAAAGAAGGCCAGCCTAACAAAACTAGCAATAGCATATGAAAGTACAGCTGCTCTACTTCCCATTCTTTGCTATGTGCTGAAAAGGACATAACAGGAGATAGATGTCTGAATATTTTTTGGATCTGGAGGTATTTTGGAGAGAGTACACAAAGTCCAATGAAGGGTAAAGATACATACTTAACCTACACCAACACCAATAACAGAGCTAAACCATGAACTTTTTTTTTTTTTTCTTCTTGCTTTTTACCTTAAAATATAGGAAATGTCATGAATGTCATGTCTGGTATAGATATGTCAAGTGTTTTGCTAGAGAACTTTCAGAGGAACAGAGTTCTTAAGCTGAAATTCTTGTTCTTTTATTCATTAAATTTAGCGCAAAAATATTTTCCTTATACTTGATTTTCATGCATTTGAGTTCAAAAGATGTTAAGAACAGAAAACTGATTTCAAATACCAACTACAAATTATTTTTGCTTTTATTTATTCTCAGCTTTTCACTGTAGTCAGAAACTTAATCATTCTCCTAACCTCAAGAGTCTCTGATTAAAAACACTACACAGAAAATCATTTTCTAATATAAAGGGAAAGAACAAGGAAATGAAAATTTTCCAGCCTCACCTGTGTGAGGGAATAATCAATTTATTTAAAAACAGTTCCTCATTTATATGGAAGGCAAGAATTGCTCTACATTACTGTTATGATTCTGCAATTGTGCTAGAGGAACTGAAATATGGAAGCTGTATTTGTAAAAAAATATTAACTCAACAATGAATATATTTCATATATATTTTAGAAAAACAATTAAAACTAAAGTCCTTTTTCTATCAATCTTTTATTTTCTCAGATTCATCAACATTCTTGAGATGTTCTTGGAACTCACCTGCCTCAAAAGCTTCATATCAAACAGCACAAAGGCAATGTAGAAGAGAGATGCAAAACAATTCAAGAAGTTGAACTGCAATTAAAAATACTTGTTATTAGTACTCAAGCAAAAGTTCAAATGCAGAATATTATCTAACTTAACAGTTACCTTGACTAAATAGCTTCCATGCAGATTTAAACTGTCTGTTAAAGTTTTCTTTACCTTTTAAAACTTAGGTCAGAAAAACTTCATTTTCAATATTGGTCCTACTCAGATTTTCATTTGACAAGCTTAATGCTTTCCTAAAGCATGGTATACAAAGAAATGTGGACATTAAAAACACATCACCTTCTACTTAACTTTCATCTTTTGGCAATTTCCCCACAGGTAATGCAATAAAAGGGATGTATTCATCATAATTTAGGGTAATGACTTCTTCTTCCAATGAAGTACTTTATCAAAATACATGCATTGGATGACATATCTCTCAATACGTACAACTGTTCCTCAATATATGTTAGTTAAGCTTTATGTCGAATCACTTCAAGAGGTTTTACAATGAAGACAAATATTCCCTGCTTCTGAAATGAGACATAATCACAGTATTGTACCTGAAAAATCATAAGCAAGCTCTGAAGTAGGGGACAACTTTTCCTACTTGCTATCAGTGCTAGAGCTCATGGATGACATAGGTAATACTGGGGAGTGCAGAGAGCCACTCATAGATTGAAAGTGAAACTTAGGGGGGATTACATTTGACATTTTAGATTTTTTTTTAAGTATTTTGTATAAATTCTCTATAGGGAAAAAGACAGGGTGCTATTTTTTGAGAAAGGCAAACACAAAGCTGTAAACAATACATACAAGAGTTTTAGCTCTAGAGGTTACCAGTAACAGAAGGATAACAAACATTAAAAAATGATAATGAAGAAGCATGCTGAGTTGGGGGGGGGGGAACTCTGGAAGAGAATTGACCAACCTTTTCAAAAAGGCAACAAGGATATTAAGTCTCATAATAAGCCAATCTTTACAACTGCTTTTACTGAACATCTTATATGGGAATTCGAGATTTACAGTACACTTCCTTAGAATAAGTATTGCACCTGGGTATACACCTAAAAGAGCAACAAAATGTATCTACATACACACACAAAAACAACTTCTTCAGAGCCACAAAGTAAATAGATCGGTATACACTACAAACTGCATAGGAACAGACAGATGGACATATATCTCCAACCTCCTCTGATCGGTTGTCTGAATGTTAGTACAGGTGGAAGTTAATACATGAACTTTTTAAAATATGGGTTTACCATAAAACCTTGCTAAAAGCAAAAGGAATAGTTCCCAGTTGAAGATAGGACCATATCAATTAAGAGAAAAACTTACATATACAGAATCCTAACAAAAGAACAAATCAATACAAATAAACCCCTCAATTCTCTACTATAAAAAGAGGCATCTAAAACAGTCTAGCAGTTACTGCAACCACTACAGAAATCCTGTTTACTCTGATATTTGTGCTAGTATTTGGCCTTGAACAAAACCGTACATCAGTGAGGTAATGCTAGGAAAGAACTAGTAAAACACATGACAAGTTCTCTTTTTAAATCATCTTACAAGCTGCTTATACTACATACTTACCACTAAAACCTTCAGAATTAAATGATTCTGATATGACGATTCCAGCCTGTGATTTTCTAAAATACCAACAAAATTATTGATCAGTAAACAGCAGAAGCACTTATCACATACTAGACATTGTTATACAAAGAGTAAACAACATTTTTCCTCCACCTAAAAATTACTTAACTGATACTTTATGGGGAATAGTTCCTTCAACACATTTTGCAGAAAGAATTTATCCTGTACCAGTACCCCACTTAACCTATAAAGCTAATCTGATGCACAATATCGACATACATATTTTTGGCTACAACGCTGGTATTTTTTGTACTGCAAAGGTTTTTCCTTTGACATCTTTCTTTCTTTCTCAGAAGAGCTGTTTTGTACGGAAAAACCGTCCATCATTCTTAATACTTAATAAAATGTGCCTAGCTATTGATTTTTCTTTGGCTGAAAACAAATGCAGAACTAATTGGAATATATCAAAAACAGTAAATGTTCACAGAAATCTCCCCATTCATCTCCAAGGAATTTAGATCAGACCCTAAGCTCTAAAGCAAGACTAGAGTACATGAAGTTCAACTGATGCATTACTCATTCTAAAATTAAGATTTTCAGTTCGTTCAAGATGTCAGACGCTGATGTTTGAGGAAGGCGGGTTACTAGAGGGGGAGGAAAGGGAAGTGAATGGGAGATTTCCCATTTCTATTTGCTGTTTGGTTAGATTGTACCTTTAAAGCCCTGGCTAAGCAGTAACTGAATGAGAAGGCAGCACACTAGCATCAGCTGTGTCAACAAGGCTGAAAGAAGAGACCATCACCTATGGACCATGCTCAGGAGAGAATAGCAGAGTTCTACTCTGACAGAGCATGAAGTTGGGCCTGACACATGGAAGATGCATTCGGGGGGCTGAATGCAATTTTTACTGTTAGCTTTCACTAAATGATCAGTTCTCATGATAAATGGATGCAAGAGGTGTGCTTAAAAATACCCCAGATTGTTTCCTATGCTTTGCCAGTTTAGCTGTTTAAGTCATATCTTAGCTGAAAATACACCAGGTAGGAGGGGAGGTAGGACAGCCACATGAGCTCTTCATCCTTGTCATGGTGTGGCAGCATAAACACATTGGATAGCACAGAAAAGGCACAAGCTGTGAGTGTAGTGAGTTACATAAATACGGTTCCTGCTGAATACAAAACATCAGCTTAAAACCAAAAAAAATCTGGGTTAAAAAAACCCACGGGTTACCTGTCAAAGGCATTTAAGTCTACCTGATCAACACAACTGGGCATTTTGCATAAAGGCTTTTTCTTGCAGTATAGTGAAAAAAATGAAATAAAACAGTCAGTTGAAACTAGATATGAATTTAAAAGTCATTATTTAAAGAGAAGCCTTGAACAGTCATAAACAAATCAAGAAATTGCTTGCTTTTACTATTGCTGCTGTCAAGTTCAATTTCCTGAGCAAATCACTTTGGCACACATAACCAATCCCCACTGCAACACCTCTTTTTATTCTGTCTTCTGCATCAATCTCCCTTTTGCTTAATCTTTCCTCGGTTAGTTTTCTGGGCCTCCAGCTTTAGTAACCTGGATTCTGTCCTGTAAATGTATACCATATTGAGCTGCACGAAACACTTAACTTCCCATTAGCATCACCTATTAACTTTGTCTGAAATTGATGGCACATGTCTGTAGAAGTGCTAAGACTCAAAATAAACACTAACATTTCACTACCCTTATGTTAGGTTACAAAACGTAAGGCCCAATCTGTTAAATAAGTCACACACATAGGAAAAGCAAGGCAATCTATTATAACATTCCTCCTATTCTGAGTGCCCAGAGGAAAATATTTTGATAGGGATGTGAAATCTGTCTTTGTTATATATATAGCATACACAAACACTCTCATATGGCATGTAGTTGATGTTTTTAGATTTTGTTCCATTATCTCAGTGCCCCTGTCCTCTGCACAGATACATCAGTAGACTAAGACATATTCAGCTGACCCAGGTTGTGGATGCAAGCTGCCAGGACAGCCCCTCCTGCCACCCACCTCTGAGCTCCCATCCTCACAATTTCACCTTGCCAATTTTGCCAGCACTATGGCCAATCCAGCCAAACGTGAGTGAAAGGGGCTAACTTTAAGGAAGAATAAACAACTTTCTTACCCCATGATGTTAAGAATTCAGCAGCATACCGATAGATACGGTTCATAATTTCAATCACAACAGCATATATGATACTGGGCACAAACAGCATCAGGCTGCTGAAGTTAGACTCATTCTCTTCATGATAATCCAGAGCCCACTGTTCCAAGTCAAAGTAAATCATCATCACGTACAGTGAGAAGTAGAGGCAAAGGCACACAAATGGTAAGGACACCAGATAAATCCTTATCTGTCTCTTAATACTTGAGTACACTGGTTCCTCCCTCCCAGTGATGGGATTGATACCCAGGACACCATGGAAGCCTGGTCTTGGTTCTTCAAACTGTCGTTTCATCAACAGTGTCCCCCAACGGTATGTCATGATGGCACAAATCCGCTTCCAAACTTCCAGTATCACAGTGGACCACAGCAGATTGAATGTGGCAAACATCACGTATTTGTCATAGTCTTCCCATGCAAACACATAATAAGGAATCCCAATGACAGCCATTGGAATCAAAGCAAATGTGAAGTACTCCAAGAAGCCAAAGTAGAGAGCAATGGTTTCACCAAAGTAGCAGCGTATCTCATCTGCAGAGAAAAATGAATCAATTAAGACTACACTTAACATAGATGTCAGTATAATATCAAACTTGATTTACAGGAATCCCTTGGCACAAAGGTGGGTTTTTTTTCTAAATAATACAACGAATATTATTTCTTTTTTGTTCCTCCTCCTCCCATGTTCCAAAAACTCAGGTGGTCATTTGAATTTTTTTAATGTTATATATATACACATACACACACATATATACATACATTCAGATGGCAGGGAAGTCAAATATGTCAATACTTACCATATCAACATCAGACATTCAAAACACTAGCATTCTTAAAAACTGAACGTATCAATGAATGGCTAGGATGGCAGAGAAGACATTTGGTATAAAACTAAACTTTAACAGTGAGTGACAATTAACTTCTGAAGCTTCTCACTGGTATATGTATTCCTGGGAAATAAATTTGTTTCAGCCTGCTCGGGGCGAAAAAGGCCTAATTGTGCTTTGCCAGCCTTCAAGGAACTAAAGGAATAAATGGAAAGGTATATTGAAATCTTAAATCTTAAACATGTCAGATAGCACACCCAGGCTGATACATTCCCTTCAGCCGCATTTGTACAATAGTTGCCTTCCACACAGGAGTTTCAATTCTATAGATACTAAACACTGGAGTAGAAGTTAGGAAGGAAACTTAGTCTTCTCACACAAACTGAAGAGAAAACTTCTCCAGAAGAAACCCTGCACTCTATTTGTAGTGGAATAAGTGTTCACATACCTAACGGTTGATAGCCAACTTTGACTTGGCCATACCAGCTGTGACGGAGCTTTTTCAACTCTTCTCTGTCATGCAGTGGGAAAATCTGAACTAGAATACCACTGGTCAATAATCTTCTCACTAGGAAAAAAAAAGAAAAAAAAAAAAAGGTACCTAGTACTCCTTCAAAGGACAGTGAAGTTGATGTAAGCAAACAGGCTACATTATGTAATGAGCAAGCCTAAAGTTACTTTGAAATAAATCTAGCATTTAAATCCTAAGAACAAATAAAATGTCTGCATGTTAGTTAAAAATTATCCATTATAGACAGCAGTTCTACTTATTCCTACAAAGACTGTGCTGTCCACTGGAAAAGAGAGAGTAACTTTATAGCTATTAACTATTCCATAGGTTTGCAATATCATCAGCTGCAGCTTGAATAACAAAAAGGGCTACAGGTCAAAACCAAAATGCCACGTGGAGCTTTGTGGGTCTGGCTCTTGCATTTGAGCAAATCAACACAGCAAAAACAAAACACTACACTGAAGAGCCACTGTTGCATTAATTATGGGAAAGATACTAAAAACATTTTTGAATGATCAATTAATACTAATTCACATAAATTACAACACATCTTCATTGCAAAAAACCCAAATATTCCACAATTTGTATTTAGCTTTGTTATGGAAAGCAATACTACCTGTATTCATAAACAATTAACAAACTATTCCAGAAGTTACAACCATAGACATATTAAAAAAGAAAATAAATTCAAATACAGGAGAGGGGAGGCACTGGAAGTTGTGTGATAGTTTTTTTACCATCTCACATTGGCAGCTACTTGACATAACTAGAAAAATACCTTAGCTATATAAAACATTACCAGTGTAAACTCATCGGACATCTACATTTATTTACATTTCTTGAACCACTGACATGCACAGAGCTGTTTCTTCAATGACCCTGTTATTACCAGGATACAAATATTAGAAGATAAACTCTCCTAAGAGATTGTAGCATCTCTGACAATGAACTAGTTCCAGCTACCATAAAAGTAGCACTAGCTTTCCTTGCTTCTTTCTCCCATGAAAAGGAAGAGCTCTTCAAGCAAAGGAGGACACATGAAATCAGATGAATGAAATAAAACTTACTTCCTTCATATTGTGTAATTTATAGCTCTGGAACACTGTTACTCATTCCAGTATTTTTATACAGAGACCATCCAACTATATCATTATGTAATTTTTGAACACAACTATTTTTGGTACTAATTATAAAAGTAATGGGTGACATCGATATACATTACAATTATCCAGCTGAAAAGAACTTAAGGCCAGAGTCTCAGCCCCACAGAAAGACTCAGGTTCTCTCTGGAAATTATCTGATCCAACTTCCCGCTCAAAGCAGGTCCAGCTTAAATCGGGCTGCTCAGGGCCTTGTCTAGTCAAGATCTAAAAGTCTCCCAGGGCAGAGTTACCACAATCTCTCTAAAACCCTGTTCCAATGTTTCATTACCGTCACTGCGAAAAAACATTTTCTTGATATCTATACAGAATTTCTCTTGTTGCACTGTGCATCCATTGCCTTTTGTTTTCTCACTGTGGAGCAGTGAGAAAACAAAGTTGATTAAAAATAGTGGGACTTAAGTGTCTGAAGGATTTCTCTTCTCTGCAGGAAAATTAAGGTTTTTTTCACCATGAACACTATCCTATGTCAAAACAGTGAGCTACAGGCAAACTACATGGCTTACCAACTGATTTTCCTGGATACAGCTTTGCCTGAGGATATCCAGGGATCATTTTTTCATCTTTAGCTCTCAAATTTTCGAGTTCATGTTTGATGATATACTGACATTCTGCCATTGTAAGGAAATTGTGATTGTCATCTAAAATAAAAAAGAAGGTAGTATGAAATGGTACAGCATAGGAAGACAACCCTGGCAGCAAATAACCATTAAAAATGACTACTTGGGTGAACTAAGAGAACAAAATCACTCAAGAAACAAAGACACCCCTGAAATAGTAACTGCTGGAAGTTGAGTTAGCATACCAGCAAGTATACGCTTGCCTTGTTGAAAGACTCTTACTTAGCCATCCACTATTTCCCAATCTCAGAATCTCCATACCCCTTTCTGCCATAAAGTTCCTGAAGTATTTTCATAATGAAAACAAGTAAGATATCAGGACAAATCTCCTTTTCAGTAAGCACTTCACACCAAACATCACAGTATCTTGGTTTTTATTGCCCATACAACATCATAAGCCATTTAAGACAATTAGTTCTGATAAAAATACAGAAATAAGGGAAAACAATAAGAAACTTTTCAAAAAATCATAAATTTCGAAGAGCTGCAGCAACAAACCTATCGTCAACACCATCAATTTATCATCAAGGAAAGAGAGTCTGGTTTCCTTGAGATAACGACCAAGTGATCCCCCCCCCCCTTAGGAATGAGAAACTATAGTGATGGCCCTAAATACACTAAATAAGAAGCTAAAACAGCAACAAATCTCTAATACAAAGAATAAGAATATAGTATCAGTTACATTGGGGAACTAGAAATATTAGTAAGACAACACAGGCTGCAGGACTTCTTTTGCAGATGGTACATTTTTCACCTCATCTAAGCGTGGTCAACTATTTTATCCTCTGATCAGATCTGGACAAAACTAAAATTATATTAAGTGTTTTAAAAAAGACCAGGAGATACAGCAAAAATTATCCTTTAGGTTTACAGTGGCCGGAGTTCCAGCTGCTACCAGAGAATCTGTTAGCAGTGACAATCGGATTAGCATTAAGAATGTAAACACACGAAAAACAGAAATGGCACCTCAGCAACTGACAATTCTTCTCAAGGCTTCCTAATTTCAGGAAGGCAAGGTCACAAAAGAAAAGACACTGCAACGGTTACTGAACACAACAGCAGTGTTGAATAACTGGCACCAAACAAACAACAAAACTCAACTTTATTATTGATTCAGGCAGATTCAGAACCTTTATATTGAAAATGTGATGAAAGACATCACTGAAACAGACACATCAAAAGTATTAGCAAGACTAAGCTGGAACTCCAATATTTACCTGGAGAGCAAAGTGAGTTCTGCCACCATAGGGAGGTCAAATACCTTACAGGTACTATTTTTCAAAGAAAATGTTACTGTGTTGGCATCTCCTCAAAATGAAAGACAAAAAGGATTGATTTCCCTAATCATGCCCAAATTCCACTGAATGACTCCATAGTGTTATTTAATTATTTAGTTGTTTGATGTGTAAATATAATAGAGCAAAATATTTCTATTTTCTCCAGCAAATTATAAGACAATAAGCCTCAAAACTGGCTCACAGGTGTTAATAAGAAAATAAATTGCCATGTTAATTCATAACATTGATTGTTATTCCTGCACTCACGTTTATCAACTATGTTTTCTTGTCTTATTTTCAACAAAAATCTTTCATACAAACAACAGACTATTTGGAACACACAAAAGCATAAAGTAAAACACAAGCAAAAAGTGGAAGCCATGTGAAAGAACAAAAAAAATTAATTTCACTATATGATCTGAATTTCCAGAGGTAAAAATGAGTATTTTCTTCATGGCTTGTTCTTCCTATTTCTGTTCACTGTTACCATTCCAGGGAATAGAAAGACCGTGAAAGATTTAGCAGTGTAATTGCTTTTAATCTTTAGCCACAGCTTTGCAATGACAAAGACCCCTAAAATTGCCTACCTGCAAAATCTTTGAAAGTTTTTCTACTGCTGTATGTAAAAGTTCTCATTGAGTTATCATTACATTCCTTCACCAAACCCACAGTTTCAGCTCCGAGCAACAGCCTTAAGTGGGAAGCTCCAACTAAATAAATATTTTCATCTCCATTTTCCATGACCAACGGTTTAATCAGCAGTTGTGCACCTTTAAAGTAAAGAAAGGCAAAATAAAGAAGAGAATACATTAAAATTATGTCTCAAAACCCTAGTATTTTAGCATCCATCATATTGGGCCTAGTTATCAGAAGCACTAAAGCTGCATCTTTTTAAGGGCACAAAGAATTAAGGTTTTACCACCACCTGACATGTGGTGTTCAGAATCCTGCAGGGTCACCCCCTGATTTAGCCCCATTTCTGTAGAAGCACTCACAGACAGTGAACTGGAAGAATAGGGACAGTTTGCATTTACTCCCATCATGTTCACATCACGTAAGCAAGCAGTGCTTCTGCAAACAGTCCCACAAGTTTTAAGACAACTAAATTTTTGAAGTAGAAACATCCCTGATTTATCTAATAGAGGCCTGAGAGCAAGTTTGTAGCCACAAATCCAATAGCCATGGAAATATTACTGACCGTAAGATATAAGCCACAATAGCCATTAATAATGCCTTTCAAAAAATGTAAAAAAATAAGTCTAAGGAATTACAAGTTAATTAGCCTAACTTCAATTTCTGGAAAAATAAGTATCAAAATATTGCCTTTCTAAGAGCCTACAAGCTAGCAAAATGATAATTAAAATCCAACATTAACTTATCAACATTAATTGCTTCCTTAAATTGCATTCTACAACACGGTACCAGGTCCTGTAGACAGGATAGTAGATGTGATGCGTTTTCACTTCGACAAGGCTTACAACATTCTCATATGCAACAAGAGAAACATGCTCTAGACAATTAATATAAAAATTGACATCAAAACGATGTTGAAGGAGAGGTTATCAGGGTTTCACTGCAACAACTGAAGGATTCTAGAGTTCAACAGGCATGTGACTTTAAGCCAATGTTTTCATTAATAACTGGGTTAAGAGGGTTCAGTTACTACATTTTCATGACGCCATCATGAAGCTCTACTCTTACATAAAATTAAGCAACTTCGAAAAAGCAAAATGGAGTGGGATTAGCTAAACAATAATTAAGCCACAAACTACCTGATAACTAATTTTCTGTATGTCTTCATATAATGACGACAGCCAAATTGATTTCAAAGTGTTACAGAAGATCATACTGTACTTACCCCCATTTGCTTTTTTGTCCACAATTCGTTTAGTGAACCATTCTATGGTTTCCTCTTTGGTGCCTTTTGCAAGCTCAATTACTACCAGAGGCCTGAAGTTAGGCTCAAAAGTATCCAAGAAAGGCCAGCTTTCCGCCATCTTTTGAGAGCTTGCTAAGTACAAAAACAAAACAAAAATGCCAGTGTTAAAAAAATATTTGGCATCAATCTAAAACACACTAAACTTCACTATAGCGAGTTACATATGTCCATGCTTAGCAAAGTGCAGGTGCCCATTTCTGTGGACCTACCGAAAAGAGCAGTTTGAGTAACCTCTCCAATTGTCACTTGGCAAGATACTACCAGTCCTTGGTGGCTTTTACGCGCTACTCTCTAAGTAGGAAAATTGTTGTTGCTATGTATAGCAAAGTAGTAGTGATGAGAAAGTAAATTAAATAAATAAAAAGTAATAAGCAGAAACTATAATCAAAAGCAACAGCTTGCAACTTCCGACACTGCACGGTTTGTCAGAAAATGAAAACATTAACAGAAGATAACATTAGTCCAACAGATATCTAAAACCAATAAGCTACTCCTGGTAAGCATATGCAAACACATTACTCGTTTAAGGAGGAACTTCCTCAGTTAATCTTATGAAGCTTTAACCCTGCCAAGGAAACTTACACCACCTTGGATAGGTGAGCAGGACACCTATCATATAGATAGGTGCAAATTATGCACAAAGCACTTTGAAAGATAGCGTTCTGTGACAAGAGTCCAGCTGCAAAGCGTTGAGCATCAGCATAGCTTTATAAGCAAATAATCCAAATGTTCTACGTGAATTTATTCAATAGGGATCATTTAATCCTTTAGGTTGGAAAAGACCCTTAAGACCATCAAGTCCAACTGTCAACCTAACACTGCCAAGCCCACCACTAAACCACATCCCTCAGCACCACATCTACAGGTCTTTGAAATACCTCCAGAGATGGTGACTCAACCACTTCCCTGGGCAGCCTGTTCCAATGCTTCACAACCCTTTCAGTCAAGAAATTTTTCCTTAAATAGCCAATCTAAATGTCCCCTGGCACAACTTGAAGCTGTTTTCTCTCCTCCTGTTACTTGGGAGTAGAGACCGACACCCATCTCCCTACAACCTCCTTTCAGGTAGCTGTGGAGAGCAATAAGGTGTGCTCTCAGCCTCCTTTTCTCCAGGCTAAACCACCCCAGTTCCCTCAGCTGCTCCATATTGTTGACATTGCGTCTTCAACTTTTATGTAAATGATTCTACAGAGATCATTATATCATGCTTCATAAAGCAACTTAGAGGTGTTGATATAAAATAAGTCTAGTAACTAACCTGCTCTGTTTAAAAAAAAAAAAAAGAAAAAAATTAAAAAATCCAACCAAAAAACCTATCACAAACTGAATTTACTGAATTTAAAGCTGAGGAAAAGGTTTGGATTTGGTGGGGTTTGGGTTTGTTTTTTTTTTTTTTTTGCTATTAACTTCACTGAAGAAAGGATTTACCCACTGCCTTTAAGCAGTTTTCCCCCTCCTGTCTGAAGAGTGAAATTACTTTCTAAGTAAGTTGCTCTAAGGATGCAGTTCAGCTTTGATGAGTTATACTTGTGTGACTCACAGAGTAATCACAATCTCTAGTATTTCATATAAATTATCCTACAAAACACAGTGATACCGTAAACATATGCATATCAAAATAAACAAGTCTATTTTCTTTTGACTGGGGAAAAAAGCTTTCAAACCAAATTTCAATGGGTTTTTCAGTTGGTTTCACTTGACAGTTCATACGCACACAATTCTGCAGCATTTGGATTTACAGCTCTCAATCCAAGTATCTATGTCTTTAAAAGAAATACACTAGATTAATAAAGTATTTAAAAACATTTTAGATGCAAATCTGCACAAGCCGAATGAATCAGACAAACATAATCAGCAATTAGGCACTGTAACTGTGAGCGTCAATGACTGACTACACTGTCTTGATGTGTTACTCCACCTTACTGCATCACTTTCCATAATCAGTTTTATTTTTAAAAAAAAGTGTCTGTCACATTGTGTATATTACAACTTCTATGGAATTTAAAGAATCAAAAAGCACTAGTTATTGCTAGTTAACGATGGCACTTTAAAGAGCAGTTATCTTCTGAAAACAGCCTTTGTACAAACAGCACGGGACTCAGCAAACTTGGCTCCTATCATTTATTCGGAATCATCGTGTTTGGCGTGCTGACTAAGTAAGATTTGTTATTTTTTCAGGCTTGTTACTACTGAAAACTGGAACAGGGCCGAAGCACCCTTCCAACTTGCACTTGTGATCTCCTGTCCCACAAAGCAGGCAGGTCGACGCCTGGCACTGACCTCACGGGATGTAGCTTCGCCTCTTCTTGCATACCCGCGCACAGTACCACTTGTGACAGACCCAGAAGCGTGGGGAACGGAGACAAAAATGGACTTCTAACCCCCAGAGCCCACCTCCCCGTCACGAAGCCGCTGGGTGGCCGCCCAGGGCGGTCTCCAGGCCCGCGCACCCCTCGCGGGGGGGTGGGGGGCTGCAGCCCCTTTCCACGGGGCGGCTCGCAGGGTGGCGGTGCAGAGAGCAGCGGCACAGGCCGCCCTGCCACCACTCCCGCCGTCCCGGGGCCGTGACCGCTCTGAGGCGGCGCATAACGGCGCCCTCCCGCCGCCAGGCTGCGCCTCGCTCTCTTTTTATAGGAACCGGACGACCAGGACGGAGACAGGCCCGGTCCCCCCATCCCCCGCCGGCACGGGCGGTGACTCGCTGCCTCACGCCAGGCCGCGCACAGCCGCCGGGCGCCGCA
>VZSZ01008944.1:109862-131445 GCA_013398815.1 Ibidorhyncha struthersii | reverse complement strand
GCGCTGCCCCGCCCCTTTCGCGTGGCCACGGAGCAAGCGCGGGAGGGCTGAGGCGAGGCTTCGAACTGGCTGGCGGCCCGCGGCGGTGGCAGTTAACGGCCGCGGCCCAGTGGCATCTGTCTGTCCTTTGTGCCATAATGCTTTCAAAACACTTTTATTACAGCGTTTTACGAGTATCGGTATGGACTGTGAGTTCTCGCTTCATCTCTTTAGGTGTCTTTTTTTTTTTTTTCCTGCGCTGCCTCCTGATGGGCCAAATCTCCTTCTGGAGCTCCAGCTAAAAACCCTGCGCTTCAGTTGGGTTAGCTTTATTTCTAAACATCGTTTTCCACGGGCAAAAGAGGACGGTTTTGTGTTTTGATACCAAGAATTTTGTAGAGAATATAATTCTACGCATCCATTCGTAACTGAGAAAAGCAAACTGACTGCAGAGCAGCAATAGCAGACGCAGAGGCTGGCTAGCACAGCACGCTCCCCTGCTGGGCTTGCGCAAGTTCTTTTAAACCGGGTTCTCCGAATATTTTTTGTTTTGGACAATATTGGGGCCTTTCATGGTTTAGGCTGGGCTGGCCACTAAACAATCGACAGATGCTCTCTTTAACCTCTCCACTTTCCCAAAGAAGGGAGAGACAACAAAGGACAGAGACTTACGGGTTGAAAAGAAACTAAAAGAAACTAAAACTACTTTTGATATAATAGTATCAATAAGAAAATAATGAAATCTATACAAAACCAATATCCATCTCCCAGGATGATGATCATGTCACAGGCAAGCACTGGGAAAGTCCCAGATTGGACTCAGCAACAGACAGAAGCTGAAGTCAGGAACTGGATTCAGGAATGCACGGGTCAAGATCAAAGGCAGATGAACAGAGTCCTCCTTGGACGCCAGGCACTGAAGAAAGAGGGGTGATTCTTTGATCCCTCAGCTTTTATACTGAGCATGATGCAGATGGGGTAGAATACCCTGTTGGACAGTTTTGGGTCACCTGTCCTGTCCACTCCTCCCCGCAGGTGTGACCCCTTTACACTTTTCTGCCTCTGGCCCTCCAACTTGGTACATAACAAAGTTAGCTGACCTTGGTTATTACAGCAATAAGTATAAGCAAGAGCCTCCCTGCATACCATTCCCTGGTATTAACTATAAACATCAGACCTTATCACCGCCAGAAGAAGCCATTGTCTGAAAAATACGCTGTTAATTTCAGAGACCGCCATTAGTTAGAAGAGACTCAACTGAAAAGTAAAATTACTGAAAAGAAAATTGCTTCTGTTCTACCTCAGACCAGGACACAGTGTTTCTTGCAAATTAGGTTAACCTAGAGATGTGAACAGTGCATACAGATCTAGAATGATTACAGAACTGTCCCTCACAGTTTGGAAGGCATCGGCTGGGAGTTGCACAGTGTTTGCCTCTGTGGTTTATGCCAAGTAGGCACACACTATGTTGCTTAATAGCAAACAGCTCTGAGCTACTAAGAGTGGATTCATAACAGCTTACCAGCTAAGACAAGACTGGTGCAAACCAGTTGGCTGCAAGGCAACTTCATTTTGGCTTATCCACTGGAATTCAGGATTGACTGCAGGAAAAAGCCCCCAGTGTTAGACGTGTTTTAGAGCCAATGCATGGACCCCATAAAGAACACAACTGCCAGAGGGTAAGCTTTATCCTTCCTCTAGCATCTGGCTATTATTCAACGTGCACTTTTCAGCATATTTGGAAATACATACAGATTTAAAATTTGTAAATTTTACAATGAAAAGTTTGCTTGTATTCCATAGCCAGTATAAAATACCAGTTTCTGGTGATGAGTTTTTCTATTATTTATAGCCAATGAAGCAGTGAGGGACTAGGGCAGCCCGGAAAATGGAGATATGTGAATACTTAAAGTTCATTTACTACAGACTCCAATGGGGAGTAGCAGACAGACACAGTCTGTATCAGCTAGTTTGGGCAGAATGTATTAGTCAGACTTCTTAAACTGCATCTCAGTCTTGTCCAGCTTTCAGTGGCCTAACAATATAGTTATTCACCACTGAGTATCTCCAACTATGAAAACTCTCACTTGCTGAAGAGATAACATGGCAATAACAGAGACATGGGTTTAACAAAAGGGGTTTTTTAGACATACTTTTTTCTTGTGTTTTGCATGTTGTAAGTCTCCATTTCCAATGTATCTCATGAGTATCCGCAATGTATCCACATGTGTCCACAATAAATGGGCTTTGGTCTCTGTCTTTTAGGAGCCCTCTGGCCTGGTTGGCTTGACATCACTCTGCCAGTGGTTTACAAAAAATCCTTTTAAAACAATCTCTGACACCTTCTTCACTTCTGAACTTTAAGTGTGTACTTGCCATTATCCAATTACTTTGGCCCCGTGCAAAGAATCATTCAAGGTCACTATATTTCCTGGTATTAATTAATTAATTAATCAATCAATTAATTGTTCTACTGGATAGGGTCATTTAATGTCAATATTCCTCGATGGGACCATCACATTTCCTCAATGTTGTCTATCCACTAGGTGTCACATTCTTGCTATGCAATGAATTCTTAACTGTTACACTCTCCATTTCTTTCTAAAAGGTTTGCATTTCGCTAGCCATGCATAGAGGTTAGCACATAATCCCATGTTCACAAAAGAAAAATAGGCTTCATAAGTAGATGGTGGATGTGTCTACAAAGTAATCTGCATACACATACACTGCTGGCACACTGGAAGCAGTCTCACCATGATGGCAAAAAGTAAATGACCTTGTGCCAAGCACAGTGTTGTAGTGACTAGAAATTTTCCATTAGGAGGATTAGCTAATTTAAAGATGGATCAGGCATGCCAACCCTGAATTGCAAACTGCACTATCACTATAGCTAAATATAAATCTCAAGCTTGTATCCATTTGTGACTGTAGTCCAGTCTTGTGATTCTGTTAGCTGATTATAGCATTTTCATGGTCTGTCTCAGTCAGTCACAACGCAGACTGTAGCCAGAGTATAATGGACAAGCTTTAATAAAGCAGAAAAAAAAAAAAAGATACAAAAAAGAATCCATCAGAAGTTCAAGAACAGAGGATTTTTTTTATTCTGTGGTTAACTGGTTAACCCTCTTCTCCCTGGACTAATAACTACCACAGTACTTAACTAAACTAACAAGCCATTAACCTACTGTGAACTGAAATTCTCTTTTACACCTGGCTGAAACTCTGCTCACATTTTGGGTATCGTTCAATGCCTAGCTGAGCCCATCCAGCATCTCACTGCTACTAAAAGGGTGAGATCTCACTCCCAGTCCACCATTACCATTTCTTTCTTCCTGTGCCCTTGTTGCCAGCTCTAAGGCTGTGCCCCATACTTGCACCAACTCTGGCACTCATCAGATCCTTCTCTGAGCCTGTTCAATTTACCAGCTTCACAGAAAACTACCTCCTTTTGGCTGTATTTGCTTTGTTCTATCTTAGTGATTTAAATAAACTCAGAGAAAGACTAGGTAAGATCAAGAGCTGGCACAATGAAAGCACCTTTCCATACAGTAAATCTTATTAATTCAAATGCACATAGACATATGTATGGTATGACAACCATACTTTATACAGTCACATAAATGAGATTAATATTAGCTCTTATCTGAAGTCACACATAATAGTAATCATTCTCTTAAGATTTACCTTTACCTAGGTTTTGAGTCATACTGGAACATCGTGTTATCACAAAAGTAAGGACCAGTTAACAGTAAAATATGCTTTCAATTCACAAGCTAATGACATATCAGTTTGAGTGTCAAATGGATGATGGGGCACCTAGAGTTTAAGGCTAACATGGTAATTACATTAAAATTTTTGTAATGAAATTTAAATTGATGTATTTGTCAGAGTAAGATATAGTGGCATTTTACCAATCTTCAGTGGTGCTTTTGGTCAGATTATACAGGATTATAAAGGATCTTTCCAACGGTGTAATAAACATTACTAAAATGTTTTTACCCTCCTGTAAATGGATGGGAAAATATTTTTTTGAGCCACATCTGGCACAATTTTTATATCCTGCCAGGAATTTTCACGTGTGTTCTGGCAGTCCAAGCATTGTTGGGATCAAAGTGTGGAGGCTTTAATTCATAAACACTGAGCAATGAAGCTGATAAATTTTAATCTGTAAAGTACAAGGAACATCTCTTCCACTTCACGCTGTGTCTAGCTGAATAGAAACATCTAGTTTTATCTCAGGTATCTATTCCCAAATTAGGTCATCAAAGAACAGAAAACCCTGTCCTGTCAAACAAAATGGAAACAGCATAAAAGGAGGAGGATCAGCCTGCCTAAGCCTGGAAGAGGTGAGGGAAACCACTCTCAAATTACGACCCAGAAGGAGCACGTAAAAGGTAAAACATCTGCAGAAGACGTTAATCATCATTTATATGTGAGTTGAAGTGAATAAAAGTAACCAAGATTCAAAGTTCATTGCACCTGGGCAGAACATACTTGGTTTCTTTGTTAGTCCGTGGCTAGAAACAGTAGTGTGCAGTCAATTGGTTAATTGCTATGAATTATTAGATAGCAGTATTTAACACATTCTAACAAAATGTGCAGAGACTGGATTCATCAGTAGCCATGATGCTATGACTGGGGCTGTGCCTCACAGAGGTCCCTGACTGCGCCATCTGATACAGCCTTTCAGTAGACTGTGTTTTGCAAATAGCTGTTTTAATAATATATCTGTGTGGGTTTAGGAACTGAAGGAAGATTATGCTAACTTAACTAGGATGCTAAATTATGATCATAGCAGAAAGAGCTCAACCAAGGTTTGGGAAAGGCAAGGTCAGGAATTTAGCATTCGGTAAAAGTTCTTCCAGCCACTACCTTCAAAGTAGCATTCACTGAAGATAACAACATGATAAATTGCCTTACAGTCCTGCTCTGAGGGCTCTGAATTATGAATGGGAATGGCCATAGGAGGGCTGAAGAAGTTAATGCTTCCAATTCTCTTTCACCCCTTGTGCCTGAATTCAGCTGCTGTTCAGCTGCTGGACAACCACAGCATGACGCTTTAAGGCAAACCGAAATCAGAGGGCAGGAATACCATCAGCCATTCCAAACTACATCAGATGTGCACATGGTGGTTTTTATTGTGCTTTGTGAAATATTCCATATGTTCTTACAGAAAACTTCATGTATCTATATACAATGCAGATACCACATCTTTACTTTATATGGTCCGTTCTTTAAGTAACTTGAAGCATCCCTTCAGAACTGGTCTTTTGTGGAGCTCTTGATTATGAAAAGATGAGTTGTGCAAGTTTTTCTAGCTAATTCTTCAAACTGTCATAAATTGATTTCTCTAGGGAAATATATCGGCTTATACAGCTGTAGCACTGTCATACTGCTGGGAAAACAATCATAGATTTGACAGCTGTCCAACAGTTTTAAATCTAAAGACTCTGAGTTCTGTTTTCGTTTCATATAGTATACACTGTTGTGTTGTATGATACATTTGCAAGTCTGTATATAATTTCTTTGTTTACTTAGTATCCCCTAGTATAAATTGTACATCTGTTCATTTGACTGCTCTCACCATTGCTTGGGAAATGACAAAACTAGTTAAAGCCATTGAACTACAGATACCCTATTTCTGTTAATTGCTATTTCTAAGGGCCCAAGCTTGTCATTGTTACTGATGTCAGTCTAGTTTACATACTACATCTATGTACTCGGAAACATAGCTTCCCCTTCATTTTCGGATGACCCCTAATTGATGCATACAGGTATCTACTCATCCAAGGCTCCAAAACAGAAATAAAAATGGCAAGCCTTGAATAAATCACTCGTCATTTTTTTGACCAAAATATAAATGTGTACTTTGCAAAATTGTGGAACTTGGCCCCTTAGAAACCAGCAATACCAACAGCAAAATATCGAACTCATGAAAATAGTACAATTTGAAATAATCAGTGAAACACTGCAAAGCAATCACTAAAGTAATACTAGCTGTTAAAGAAAAAATGGATAAGTCAAAAGAGAAAGTCTGCTTGCAATCTCTTCTACAGGGCTGGCAAGCAAAATACTGACAGAACAAGGAGGTGTGCATATGCTATTGTTAAAAGACTGCATGTGCTGGTTTCATTCAATATGTACTTTTGTTATCAAGTAAGTTCCTTCTTGAACGCAAAGTCTGGTACAGTTTTGCACCATCTGAGTCCACATGGGTCCCACTGCTCTCATCAAATATTCAGAGCATGGGGTAATAAAGGTATATGGTATATTCTGTCAGTTCAGGGGAACACAAGGCACTCTGAGGGAAACTGAAAAAATGTTTAACCTGACCTGTCTGCTATAGTCATAAATTCAGAAATACCATAGACATAATGTTTGTAAATTTAAAGAAATTGTCTATAAATTCTAATTTATTAGAGACTAGTGTATTATCTTTATTAGTTTCAAGTGGTCCACTTAAAATTTAGTGCTGTAAGTCATTACAGAAAAACCTTGATTTTATCAAGGTCATTGAATTTGTCTTTTATTTCTGTGGTGTATAATTCTATAATCTGATTTGAAGCATGCTCAGATATATCAAACCTAATTTTAAAAAGTCTTTATTGTAGTGAAAATCATCTCAAATCAGCAATTAGAAATGCAATGTGGTAGGAAACAGGAATCCTATTTCTGTTCTTCTCATTTAGTTCCTTCTGAAGCAGATGCCTAGTGTTTGTCAAAATAGAATGGCAGAATAGTATAGTATTTACCCCATTTTAAGCCACAGAAGGGACTGCTCCTTTGTGCTAGTACTACAGTGAAATAAGCTAAGCAAAACATTAAATTAAAAAAGGATTCTCCATTCTTAATATCAAATGTCAAGTCAAGTGAAAGTCAAGAAAAGATTAACAATTAATATTGCCCTTAAAAATCTTTTTCCTGGGGGATCCGAAGTCATGTACTGAAAACAGAGCATGGAATGCAAGTTCCGTTTGGGGTTTCTTTTTCAGGAAAAATAAAATCATATTTTGGCATTATCTTATACAACCTAGAGTCTGTCTTCGCTTCAGCTTTAATGAGAGTGACAGGTGTCTGGGTACAGACAATCTCAGTTAGTCCAGCCTGGGTGTGAGTGGGTGTATTTAAAGCTTTACGTGAGTCCCAGTAGTATTGCATGTAAGGCCCTAGAACTCATGGGAACATAGTGCCTTATATGTCACTGCAGTATTGGGGTGGATGGAGGCTCTACATGAAGGTGATGGATGAAGGCTTCTCTCTTCTGTGTAGGGCCATGCATTGGAGGTGCACACCCTGGCCACATCAGGCTATGTGGCAAGAGCGCACTCCCCCTGAGGTCACCTAAGATAGGCAGGCGCCCTGGGCTGGGACACACAACGGTGTGCACCAGCAGTGCAGGCAGAAAGATATAAATTTCTTGGTTGTTAGAGACAGCCACAGCTTCTTCCCAGCCACATGGGACTGAAGACTGAGAGAAGCCGCAGTGCTATGCTAATAGCACTGGCTCCCTGTACTGCAGCAGGGAAATAGGCAGTGAAGGCTAATGTTGAGGTGTAGGAGGACTAAATCCTCTATTGCTTTATTAAACCCACACCTGCAACAGTATCTATGATTCTTTCTCACTTAACTGTGAGAGAACTTCTCTGCTCTTCCGGACACTCTGGAAATGCTGAGAAATATTGGGTGACTGTCAGCACTCATTTATGTTGTCACTGAAGCTGGCAGCTTACTAACAAAAGTGAGAGTAAGAAGCAGGTCTGGTCCTGTGTCCCAGCTGAGCTAGCTTGTCTGAATTGAAATCCCACCTCCAGACTAAGTGAGATGGTTTCAGGTGTCCACAAGTAGTCACCATGCCTAAGCGCACAACTAATGCACACAGTCAAGACACTCCTTCAAGGCACTTACAAATGGCTGGTGGTAAGGGCTGAAAGGCTGCCATGTTAGTGGTACATGGCAACCATCTTTAGAGAGCTGGTTCTCCACATGCCAGATAGGTAGGACCTGCTGGAAATGAGGATCTTTGTGTGTCTGAAAATATGGATCTGTGCAACAACTGGTAGAACAGGCTATTCTGGGCCTCTTCCTGCCTAACATGGTTGTTTATTCTGAAACCAGTGAGACTGTACGCAGCTCATCAATTCAGATAAGTTTGAAACTCACGCTAACGTAGGTTTGAAACATTCCAATCTAAAACATTCCGGGCATTTAACATTCTTAAAAGCAGGGAGATTGGTAAATGGCAGAATTAGGATAAGTACTGGCAATACTAGATGATGTAATTACAGTACCTCACACGGAAGGCAATGAACCACTTGGCAACACTGACACAGTATGCTGTAAGACTATAGATATCAGCACCATCTAGTCACAAGAAAGACATGTTGTGAATATACCTAGGTTTTCCCTATCCCTTGCTTAGGCAACTGTTAGTAAGAAGCGATACTGAGTCATCAGATACATTGGATTTTTTCCTTAATCATTAGCAAAGCAATCAAACACACATCCCTTTCTGACATTTTTAAAGAGGACTTTAAGATTCAAAGGTGAAAGGTGTTTTGCCTTAAACAGACAACATTTGTGCCTCATTTAGTTAAAAGATCTTTCAGGAGGTCTCAATATACACCTGGGATTTTGTTGTATGACCAAAGTAATGTTGTGTGATAAATACTAAGAAAAACAACTTGATAAGTTTGCCAAAATTTTTAACATTGATTTAAAAAATGCAGAGCTCTTATGGTAAGGTGTAGTATTATTTGTGTAATATTATTTTAATGATTTTTTGATTGATGGAGATTGTGCAGATTATACTAGATTTTAACATCTTCCTGGGCTTTGTTATCTAGATCTGTAATGGCTGTTTTGTTAATTTTTTATTTATTTGTTTACCATGGGGTAGTTACCATGAATTGTTGATTTATTTACTACGTGTCACTGTTCAGCTCTCTGAGGGAGGTAGTGGATAAAAAAGCTAGTTCACCAACTTGTTTTTTTAATTTCAAAAGTCATATACCTTTATTTGCTATTTTAAATGTACAGGACAATTTCAACATCATCTGAACATATCTGAATAAGGAGAAAAATGGTAAAGAAATTATAGTTCCTTAAAAGACCAGAAGAAACAATACATTAGCATTTAACTGACCTTTATTGCAGTTTCTTCCATACAAGATACCAAATTTGAGTAAAAATTTAATCAATGTACACAGTACTGTATTGTACTGTATACAGTGTGGAATCTGCTCTTGCATAACTCACACGTACATGATTTTTTTATGTGATTTATTTGTATTGACTCCACTAAGTTCAGCCCATGTAACTGAAGTATAAACTTTTGTATTTTGGGGGCTGTACATCAGTGCACTGACACATCTAGGTGAGGATTTGGTTCCCCAGATAGGTTCCTCCACACTTCTGTCACCTGAAGGAGTGTCAGCAAGAGCCCCCTGGGCAACCTTTCAGCTGCCACTCACAGAGATCATCTGCATCATCTAGTGTCACTTGGCACACCCTTGGGTATCGGACATCTGCACAGGGCTGGCACAGACACCACAAGACTGATAATAGATCTGTAGCTTTCTGAAGTAACAGCTGAAGGACAGGAGAGATATACCATACAGCAACCAAAACTGTACTAGACAGCTATGTTTAGGCAGCTTATTCAGCTTTTTGCTTCTCTAGTTAGGTGGGCGCTTTATTCTTGAGAGCGCAGTGGTCTGCATCAGCCTCAAAAGCCAACAGTTCTTTACACAAGAAGTTACCCATCAAGAACGTGATTATATACGTTATCCTCATTTTGATTGTTAACAAACATACGCATTAATTTTCTTTCACAGTCTACAGTAACATCTTCATACAAGTAACATTTAGTAATACTGTTAATAAATGGAATGTCCAAGTACTTAGCTCATTTCAGGCACGTGCTTCCACAACACATCACCATTAGTTACTGCTCTCTTTACCGAATTCTGACTCCTTGACCTCTATTATTTCTTCAGCAGTACAAACCATAATGAAACTTTGGGTGTGCCTACGAAGAAAATACACAGCATCAAACACTCACATCAGTGTGATTACTTAGCCACATACCAGTAAGCATATGGAATATTTTGACAAGAGTAAACTTCAAAAGTTTCCCCTTTCTTCTCAGAATTGCTCTACATGTCCAGAACACCCTACACAGCAAAATCAAGATGTGCCTGTAGCATAGGGAGGTATGTGTGTGCTATGTTTAATCCAGTTAGCATAATTACTAGTAGCAGTGAAGATGCAGCAGCATAGGCCAGACAGCACATTATATAAATCAGAATACAACTCATACAAAAATCTAGCAACACACTCTGAACCTTCCAGTTGTACACTTTTTCAGCTTCCAGCAGTTAGTGACCAAAGTATTGAGATGGGGTTTGTATCCGGCCACTATCTTCAGTGGCAACCGACACCTTCCATTACCCTACCTGCTCCCTTTTTTATAATACTGGCTTCTCAGTCTCCAACAGCATCACATTCCACTATTTCTGTCATATGAAAAAGTACTTCCTTCTGGTTTTTTTGCATCTGTTATATGACTCACAGGATGCTCCTAATTCTTGTTGTGTGAGATTATGTGAATGCTTGCTTCTTGTTTAGCTTTCCACGCCATCCATTGCTTTAAAGATTTTTCTTGTGCTGCTTTCCATTGTCATACTTCTATGCCAAGAATTAACCTTTTTAACTTCTCCATACATGGCAGCTATTCTCTACCTCTGAAAGTCTCTGCCACCCTTCCTTCAACTTTTTCTTGTTCTAGTCTACTATACCTTTTTCAAAATGGTATAAGCAAAACTCCATACAGGAGTAAGAATACTTCAGCCCAAATTAAAATGCTGTTCTTTATTTCTGTTGCACACTTTTACTAGCCCAGGACTAATGGTGTCATTTTTCTAACGGCATAATGGTGTCATTTTTCTAATTGATGGTAAAGAAAAGCAAGAATAGCAAGCTATTCCATGTTACACAGGATATACTATACATAAAAACACAGATCTGCAATCAAAGACAAAAGTTCTGCTGAAATCAAGGTGCCAGACAAACCAAATACATTTAAAAACCTGCAAAAATGTTCAATAACAATCCATTTGTATTGCCCAAAGCATAGAAAAAAGCAAGATAAACCCAAGTGCCTCACTGAGGAGGAGCGTATCCAAGCAACAGCATTAGGACTCAAAGAAATGGGTCATGTGAAGAGAAGGACTAAATTTAGTAATCAAATGTATATTCAGCAGCAAAGATAAAGAAGGGTTAGTGAAATAATTTCAACATCAAGAAACAGGAAAGAAATTTAAAGATTCCTCATCAGAACATTTTCTGAAGCTGGGAGATGTTTGAGGCAAAAGCTCTGCACTTGGTTGCAACAGTGCAACTGAAAAGAAATTCCATGAAAATTAATGGAGTTAAATTTGTATGAAACATAAAATAACTCAAAGCAGATTTTTGGTCCAGTATTTTATTTTTGTTCATCTTTATCCTAGAAGCTTGATAAGAGCTCTAGTTGATTGCGCCTCTGTGCACAGGCAGATGGACGTCATGATGTGTTAAGAAGTTGGTACAAAAGTACAACAGCAAAACTTTTACTGACATTGCAGGGTCTTGCAGGCAGCCATTAGGATTTGCTTTTGAGCCTAATTAGGTCAATGACAAAACTCTCCGACATCACACAGAATCATATGCTTGATTTAATGAAAAGGTGTGACCACAGCTGCTGTTGGCATCCCATCTGGATCTAGTCAGTTCAGCTGAAGAACTTGTTCACCAAGGAGCTTACCTGGAGGTGTGAGTGACAGCTACCTGTCTTGAGGTGCAGATGTGGTAACACTGAAAGAATAACTCTGTTCCACAACCAGTTAGGAAAAAAAATATACTGTCTTCCTGCCCAAAAGATTTTTACTCCATTTCAGAGACTGTTTTGTTAAATCCTTGAATGCTCATGGATGGCATTTGTTGTAATAGCGAAGTTTCTGCCACTTCAGATGCACTAACTATGCTGTTCACAGTAGCTGTTTCTTCCACTGCTGAACTACAGGTTTTCCCACCGTTGGACTAGCTCTGAACTCCGTGAGCACTCCATGCCCAACACAGAGGCAGATCATGCACAGCCATGATAGATAGTAGCTGTGGGACAGATGAATTAGGACCTCAGCTGGAACTGAGAGACTCACAGCATCCCGGAAAGGAAAGGGCTGTCTCTGTGAGCAGCAGGGTCACTTGTCCTTTCCTCCCACTTAGCTCGAGACTCAGCAGGACCTGTGCTCTGGGGGTCCCTGCCTTTCACAGCAACAGTTCAGCACCATTCTGTTGCTGTGGGAAGCAGCGGTTCCAAAGCCAGCCCTCTTCTGAAGTCCTGCAGGAAATACCACTGTGAGAAAGAGCCCTTTTCCCTCAGAAATGATAGCATGTTTTCATCCAGAAGGAAAAAAGATACAAATGCAGCATGCATGCTGCCATATACCACAGCACTGTGAACACTAAGATTACATAAATACGTATTTAATTTTTAATATAAATTCATCCTATAGATTTGCGGTCTCTGGGAGTAGCCATTGACTTAGCTCTGTGGAAACTGCTGAAAACAGTAGGCAGAACAGAGTTAACTAATTGTGCTAAATTTGCCTTTATTTATCAGTAACTGACACAGTAAAAAATACTGGCTGAAATACGGACAAGCATGACAAGGCTGGGGTAGGAACTAAGATATGTGGTCTGAATGCGAATGCAAAAGTTGAGTATAGTTTAGAAGGAGAGTGTGTATCTAGGTATCATCAGCATCCAGCAAGCAAACAGAAAAAAAGCCACAGAGAGCAGGAGAAGCAACAGTCACAAGAGAAAGTCAAAAGAACAAACTGTGAGCAGACAATCTGCCTCGTGTTGTTTGATTCTTCCTCTTTTCAGGGAAATAGGACTTTGTACATTTCTTTCGAAAAAAACCCGTGCACAGGCATATCTGGGTTCTCTGTCACTGCATTCCTTAACTAAAAAAAAACCTCACATGGCTGAATCTGGCCAGCGACAGAGGTGACAAAGTAGGAAAAAAAAGTACTTTTAAACTGAGTTTAAGAAGCTACTTAGGTTGACATTGCCTTACAAAAGTGATCTTGATGTTAAAAAGGACAAACTCCAAGGACAGAAGTATTTTCCATTCTATTACTACTTACTACTATTTTCTACCAGCTAGAATCAGTACAAATAACACATATTTCTTTTTGCCTTATTGAGGCCCAATGATTTATTATGAAAAGAGAACAAAAGAAGAAAGAACAATTTCTCTCAAAAGAAGAAACAACAATTAAAAAATTGTAACCAAACACGTTTACTGACTTTAAATATTGCTTTCAATATTCTCTTCACACATATAAAGCAAGTTTGCAGACGACACCAAGCTGAGTGGTACAGTTGACATGCCTGTGGAATGGGATGCCATCCAGAGGGATCTGGACAAGCTCAAGAAGTTGGCCCATGTGAAGCTCATGAGGTTCAACAAGGCCAAGTGCAAGGCCCTGCACCTGGGTCAGGGCAACCCCCAGTATCAATACAAGCTGGGGGGTGAAGGGATTGAGAGAAGCCCTGCCAAGGACTTGGGGGTACTGGTGGATGAAAAGCTGGACATGAGCTGACAATGGGCGCTCGCAGCTCAGAAAGCCAACTGTATCCTGTGCTGCATCAACAGAAGCATGGCCAGCAGGTTGAGGGAGGTGATTCTGCCCCTCTACTCTGCTCTGGTGAGACCTTGCCTGGAGTACTGCGTCCAGCTCTGGAGTCCTCAGCACAGAAAAGACATGGATCTGTTGGAGCAGGTCCAGAGGAGGGCCACAAAAATGATCAGAGGGCTGGAACACCTCTGCAATGAGGACAGGCTGAAAGAGTTGGGCTTGTACAGCCTGGAGAAGAGAAGGCTCCGGGGTGACCTTATTGCAGCCTTTCAGTACTTAAAGGGGGCTTATAAAAAAAGATGGGAACAAATATTTTAGCAGGGTTTGTTGCGACAGGACAAGGGGTAGTCGTTTTAAACTAAAAGAGGGTAGATTTAGGCTAGATATAAGGGAGAAATTTTTTATGATGAGGGTGGTGAAACATGGGAACAGGTGGTCCAGAGAGGTGGTAGATGCCCCATCCCTGGAACATTCAAGGTCAGTTTGGATGGGGCTCTGAGCCACCTGATCTAGTTGAAGATGTCCCTGCTTATTGCAGGTGGGTTGGACTAGATGATCTTTAAAGGTTCCTTCTAAGCCAAACTATTCTATGATTCTAAAATATTTTACTAGTAAAGGTAATTATTCTTTACTCATGTTGTATACATAAATAACTGGGACTCAAGATGGCTGGAAAACTATCAGTTACTTTTATGAATCTAGCTGAAGAACATTAAGAATTTATTCTTTTATTTCAAGTATAGAAAATATTAAAAATCATATTAAAAAAAAAAAAGCCTGCAGTATGAAATTAATTCTGAGGAGTAATGACTGCAAATTCTCAGGTTTGGAGCTTACCAGATGTGAAGTACATACCCACAAGACACTGCCTGTATTTACCCATGGCAGATGTTTGGAAATTGTTGACCCGTTGTGTATTACAACATAAGTTTTAAGGTTAAAAAAAGAGATGTATTTTTATGTAAAAAGAAAACTCTAAAACATTGCACAAGTTTTTATTTACAACCAATAGGGTTAGGATGAGATCAGGATTACACCAGAGAAGTTGCACTGTGTTTCATAGGTACATTGACTTAAGTAGGAGCAGGATTATGAGGACGATAGTGGAGTGGCATGGATTGCAGGACATGAGATGGAACAATGGGTGTACTGATTGACAAGACCCACTTTTTACCAAGGCCTGGAGTGATAGGACAAGGGGCAATGGTTTCAAACTGAAAGAGGATAGATTTAGATGGGATATAAGGAAGAAATTTTTTATGATGATGGTGGTGAGATGCTAGAGCAGGTTGCCCAGAGAAGTTGTGGATGCCCCATCATTGGAAGTGTTCAAGGTCAGGCTGGACGGCCCTTTGAGCAACTTGATCTGGTGAAAGATGTCTCTGCCCATGGCAGAGGAGTTGGAACTAGATCTTTGAAGGTCTCTTCCAACACAAACCATTCTATGATTCTGATCCCTGCCCACCCCAGTCCATTCTGCAGCCACAGCTGGCCTTGATGACATTAGCAACAATAGAAACATAGGGCCGAAGTGTCCTCAGAAAGTCATATTCACAGCCACCCTGCCTCCAGGCAGCTCCACTACACCTACTAAACTTCTGTTTATGGAGGATATGTATGCAGCCTGTTCTTAAAGACCACAATGACAGACCCTGACCATACCACTGGCAGTCTTTTTTTCCAGTACCTCTGCCCCTGAAGAACGTTTGCCCTAAAGTTTAAACTAAAATATTCTGGCTGCAATTTCTGCCCATGTGGATATAGAAAACAGGTTATTTCCATCTCATCAGTAACTTCTCACAGATTTGTGGACTGTCGTCATTCTTCTACTTATCTTACTCTTCCCTAATTAACCAATCTGAAATAATTCAGTATTTCCTCTAGGCCCCTTGACATTATGGTTGCTTTCCAGGTGGTCCACATTCTTCTTCACGTGCAACATCCAAAACTAGCTTTACAACTGCTAAGCAAAGCAGAATTCCTTGCCAAGTCTTGCAAACTCTAATCCTCATAACACATCCCAGCAGGACGCTTATCTTTCTTTGCAATAACAAGGCATGGTTGACTCACACCCACTCTGTGACCACTCAAAGCCAGAGTTACTATTGTACAAAACTGCTACCTAACCAGTTTTCCCTACCAGCTGATTATTCCTGCCTAGGTCTGCAGCTGTTTTGGTTGACTAGCTTCCCATTTTTTTCATATTTCTAATTGAGGGTCATTTTTTATTCTGTTCCTGTCCTCCAGCTTACTTACTCCTTCCCAGCCTGATACATATGTGAATTCAATAAGCATTTTCCCTTTTATAAACATTCATCCACATCAACGATTCTGGATCTGTGCAATCCAACTTGATACACATTTCCATTTTGATAGAGAACCACCCTGTTACTCTGGTTTTCCAACAAGCTTTGCATGCATCTAGATGCAGATCTACACAGAACACACTTTATTAATTTGCTTATGAGAATCACATAAAAAGTTACCTGAAAATCAAGACATATTGCATCTATAGCTCTTCTCATCCATAAGATATGTCATGCTGTCATAAAGGCAATCAGATTTTTGAGACATGATTTCTTGTTGATGGTTACTCATCCCTATGTTATTTTTCAGGGATGTACAAATATACTTTTCACTATTTTTCTAGGAATTTAAATGAATTTGCTTAATCGATAATTTCATACCTTCTCTTTTTTCTCCTCTCTTCCCCTCCACCATGCTTGTCACTTTACAGCCTCCCTCTATCCTACCTAACATCCGTAACTTCTCAAAGACATTGATTATTGACACTGAGATTCTGTTAGCAAGACCTTTAAATATGTTAGGATAACATTAAAGAGAGACTTGAGGTCAATTTGAAAATAGCTCACTTAAATATTCCACCCTTTTCTTAACTGAGGCTAATGCATTAGTTTCCATGTTTCACTGATCTTTTGTAGTGAAGTCTAGAAGGTACTGCCTTCCTGACACCTTTCAGTTTTCTCATTTACAGTTTGAGAACCCTTTCTACCTCATACAATTAGTGGGCTTCTTGAGCAATGTGGGGTTTTTTAATTTTGGTTGCTAGTTGCATTTCATTTCATGCTTGTGTCTTTTTAATTTTGTTCCTACATGCTTCTGTTGCACTTTTATTCTCAGCCCTAATAGCCTAACCCACTTTCTCCTTCCCTATAGGTTTGTTTCTTCAGTTTGAGTGATTTAGCCAAGATGGTTTCCTAACTACAGTTGCTGACTTTACTTCACAATGAAAACCTGTATTTGTGCTCTTAATATTAGCAGCTCCTCTGAATTCACTTTCTTTTCCGTTTACTTGTTATACAAGCTTCCCAGGGGACCCCTGCCTTTCTCTTCTCCAAAATCATTGAAGGCTGCCTTCCTGACTTGCACGGGGTTCTTGTTGATCCCACTCCTCGTTCTGGTCCTGCAGATCACTAACTCTTCATGGACTGTCTCATCCAATGTTTACCCTGATCTTTTCAGCTAGTTTCTTCTTATTGGTTGTAATCAAAACTAGAATAGCCTCATTGCTCTGTGTGGACTTCTCCACAAAGCATGGAAGGCTTGCCTGTCTCCAGCTTGTGTGTTCATGTAGGTATTCACATTCACAGCTGAGGAAGAGAAAACAGAAGGTTGTGGCATGGGGACGCTGCTTAGATTACATGCCCTGTTTCATGCAGCTGAACGTCTCATTGGCATGGGTTCTCACAGCTAGTACATATGACCCAGGCAGACACAGTCACAGTACCCTTGATGGGAGCACCCTTCCACCCACGTGAAAACATGAGACCTTGTCTCTCCCTAGCCACTCCTGTATCCAGGAGGAAATTTCAGGTTAATCATATGTGAGTCATGTACTCTGGAATAGCCGAGTATGACAAGATGGAAGTTCTGGCTAGCAACACAGCCTGTCACAGACTCAGCTGTTGCTGAGACTGATATATTAATGAAGATGTATCTAGGCACCCCTCTTTGCTATTCGGTCACTTCTTGGAGCACTTAAACTTCTCTTGGCCTCCCCATAGCTGACTCTTGCACACAGTTACTCAACTTCCTACCGCAACTGCTGCAGGTGTGGTTTCCAAATGGTGCTATAGGGGCTCTGAATGCAAACCCACTCTGAGATGTTGTAAACAGCAGCTCTGTCAGGACTGCTATTTACTTTGCTTACATGACATGACCCTGGTGAAGTAACCATCAAAACTTCTCTTACAACTCTCCTCAACTGCACCTCTTTTGTTCAAGTGCCAGGCTCACAGAGACTCTTGTTTGCCCCAGCCATTCATTCCAGGACTGTCCCCTCACAGTCACGGCCACAATGCCATAGGTTTCCCAGTCCACAGACAGCCTTCTCCCAGAACAGGATCATACATGAGTCTTGGAAGGGGCACAAGAAAGCTTGTCCTCCCCCACAGCAAAAAAGTGAAAGGACAAGAGGCTGAGACAGACTGTTTCCCCTATGCAGGGCAGGCCTCAGGCACAAGGACCACAGCAAAACACTAGCCTTGCTTGACGGAGGGTCTCCCATGTCACCAACATCCTTTACAGCTTCCAACTTTGACTATCAGTAGAAATAGCCTCCTTATGCTCCTCAGAGGCAGAGACATATTAATTGAAAGATGTTGGCAAAATGAATGTGAAGAAGCACCTCCAAGAAGCTGAACATTTCCTGGTCAACCTATACTGATTTTAAACTCTTTTTGCGCACCCAGATATGCCTAGAAAACAGGATAACATGGAACAGTCACACTAGGAACATAAAAAGCATGCTGCCATTGGTCTCAAACTGCCACTCCAGTTTTCAGGGAAGCACTGTGACAGAGTCTACAAAACAGTACAACAGATAGAAAGTTGAACAAGCTGCCTGTGGGCTGCAGTGCCCTTGTAGACTACTGGGGCCTAAGGGCGCCCAGTAATGTGAACCTCCAGACTCTACCAAAAATTGATATGGTTATGACTTTTCCTGTCTTCACAGACTTATCCAAGGCTGAAACATCCAGCTGCCAGACTGCCGTAATACTGAGGTCCAGAACCAGGCAGCAGCGGCTCAGTTGACATCCAGATTCCTCCCCCACCTCAGCAACACCAAGAGCTCTTCCCAGAGAAACACAGACAACAGGACTCTGGGCAGAATTCCTCATTTACACATCCTGAGAGCTGCGTAGGTCTTCAGTTCTCCAGCCTTATTTGGGCTTCCGCTCAGTCTTAGCTGCAGTTAACTCCAACACCTGCAGCTCCAGGCCCTGAGGCAGTTGACAAACATTAGGCTTGTCCCCTGAAGAAGCGTGGCAGATAAACTAAGTCCTCCGATGACAGCAAGGCATGCATAGGAGCTCCCGGGGACATGCTATGACAGCTTCAAAGTCCTCTTGCCGTCATGAACAGGTTCATTTTCAGAAACCAATCAGTTTTACTCTGCTTTTTCCTTATTATCCCAAGTCCCTGCAAAATGTCAAAATAAGGTGGCTCTCCTTTTCAAGCTGGGCTACTGGGGATGCAAGGCTCAAATTTTCAGCTGGGAGTTATGCCTGACCTAAAAGATGGAGTAGATATTCAGTGGAGGAGCATCTATGGTAGCAAGAAACAAAGAGCCTGCAGAGGCTGTATGGTAGTCAACTACTACACGCTTGCTGAAACACCACAAGGATGCAACTGCTGTGAGCCCCTTTGCTCACGAGCTGGGGTGCCATCTTACTTGTTGCTACCAAATCAGAATAGGCATAGTATATGATGTTACTTTCATCAAGGTGCCACTTTCATCACTTTCATATAAATAACAAGCAGAAACAACATTTTCCTTTCAGTCTGTACATACTTGGCCAGGTCAACCTTCTCTACGGTTTTTGCTCAGACTGATTTTAGCAAGCTATTCGTGATGCAGCTTGAAGTAGCAGCTAAGTCGGTCATGATAAAAAATGTGGGTGATGAACACTATTGCTCTCTTTTTGTGCTTTATTAAGTCACAGGCTCTAGCTGGCAAGTAGCAACTTCTGTTGGATCAAAAGTAGGATCACAAGCATACTACATATAATATAGAAAATCTGTGCATTTGAAGAATATTGACATAGACAATAGTACAACCCCAAATGTTAAGCAGCTAAGAACGACAATGGTTACTGTGAACTGGCCCCTAACATAAATAGTCTCAAAGTTATTATGTGAAATCCAGAGTAAGCAAGATGGCTTTGACACTCAAACCTCTGTAATGTCATCTGGAGTCTTTCGCTAGCATGGAGATTGATTATTTTTTTTTAATCTCAGTCCAGGACAAAGGGGATTTGTGAGGTCAGCTGGATTGCTTTTCTTCTCCCAGCAAAGGGAACTTGCTTTTTCTTCTGATGCTAGCAGGAAAAGATGTTTGAAAAAAAGGATAACAAAGGAAGCTGTAAGAATAACAACAAAGTGAGCAGACATCTGTTGTTTTTCTTAAATTTTATTTTGTCACCATGAGAGAGGAAAGTCTATTTTAACCTTATCTATGTTAGACGATGGGATCTGAAAATAAAATTCTGGCTTATAATAGCAACAATAGGTAACATATCTCTTATTAAACAGAATGACATTAAACTAATTTAATAAAGGGCCAGATACAAGTCCCACTGAAAATCAACATAGAGAAGTGAGAGATTAAACAGTGGCAGGGATAATTCCCTCAGAGCCAGAGACATTTTCAGTATTCAGAAATTTCTCCAAAATACAAAACCGGAAAATCTCATCTGAACTATTTGCTTCTCATTATGATACAGCTGTCCTTCATTCATTTACACTACAACACCAGCCAACTGATGCATGACCCTCTTTCTTCTGGCTATCGGCATCATCGCAGTCATTTCTTCATGCGCAGAAATGCAGCCGATTTATCCACATAATCAAATCAGCTCTAAAGAAACTGAGTCATTTCTCAGTAAGAGAAAGAAGAGCTGCTAAGTGGGAGTGGGCCACTTGCACATTTACGTTCTTAAACAAGCGTAACCAATTAGTGCTTGTGTGAGCACCACTGAATTAAAATGGCAGACAGAATTATCTGAACACTTGCATGTTCCATGAGTAGGGCGTATATATTGCACATGAGGTTTTAAAATTACTATTCCATTGACATTAAGAAGAAAAAAATCATAGCATTCAGAGCTATCGTTTCAGGCTGTTTGCAAATTCTAGAGAGCATCATTGCAAACGTTTGCCAGTGATCATATCCTTCTGCACTCATCGATATTCACATTTTTGGTAAATAAAATCTTTCACAGCAATAATAAAAAATAAATATACTCTCCAGAGAAAAATGTCAGATTGCCAAACCATTGTGACACAGCCAAACAAACTTTAGCTGAGATTGTGTAATCTCAACAATCACTGTTGTTTAAGACTGCAGAATGGTTTTAGCTGAAAATAATTTCAGCTATTACCAAATTAACCTTACGTCTTTTATCACAGGATTTCAGAAACCAACAGAAAGAGTAATCAATCTTACATCTGTTTTTCTAAAGCGCTTCAGCCCAGTGGCAAGATCCAGAAGAAACGCGAGACTTAAAAAAACTTCTCGCTGCTCCTTCCACTCACTGCACCCTGCTGCTTTATTTCAGCTGAGGTTTGTTGACTGTTCAGCAGGAATGCCGTTCTTACAGCCGAGTAACAACGCGACCTGTATCGTGAGGTGAAACGCTGCCTAAAACCAGCGCGCCCCTTTCCCCCAGCGCTCTGCTCCCCACAGGCACGGCTGGCACTGAAGCCTTTCGAAACGCTCAAACCCGAAAATCGCAATAGCCGCTCTACTGGTAATCGTTTTAGGGACAGGTAATATTTAAGTTACACACAGAGCTCCTAATTTGCTTCTTAAATGTAAAAACACACACAAACTCCCACCCTGAAAACCCAGCGCTGACTGCCCACCGCCGCCCCGCTGACCAAGCTGCCGAGTGACCTCT